>UFQX01000205.1:530488-604541 GCA_900497675.1 Arapaima gigas | reverse complement strand
GGAAGAACCTACCAACCTCTACCTTAAACTGCATGCAAGTTTGCATAAGAGAATGGATGGTGTATTAAAGGGAAAGANAGTTCCTCAAAATGTTTGGAAGAACCTACCAACCTCTACCTTAAACTGCATGCAAGTTTGCATAAGAGAATGGATGGTGTATTAAAGGGAAAGAGTGGTCCCACCAAATATTGATCTGATTGAGGTTTTTTTTGTCTCCTGCACTTTTTAGAAGGTTTATTGATTAATAAGTATTCATGGCAGTATTTCTGGAACCATCCTCGCTTTATAGCGTTTTTCCCACAGGTGCCTA
The DNA here is from genome assembly GCA_900497675.1 of Arapaima gigas. Taxonomy (NCBI): domain Eukaryota; kingdom Metazoa; phylum Chordata; class Actinopteri; order Osteoglossiformes; family Osteoglossidae; genus Arapaima; species Arapaima gigas. The sequence continues at coordinate 604,231 of UFQX01000205.1, read as the reverse complement.
AGACCTTTGCACAGTACTGTATGCATTGTTATTTTACATATATTTATAAGGATTTTATTGCAGAAAGAAACACTCATGTCTTACTGCTGGATAAAATGCACACCGATGCCCGAGATGGCAAAAGAGGAATTGTGGGAATTTGAGTTGTTAAAGTACCATGAATAAAGAATCCATTTGGAACGTGGGTAGTAGAAGCAAATGGGATTCATGCTGTAATCTGAATTAAATTGAAGAAAATGGGAAATACCGCACCATCGTAAAATGTTCATTTTTTCCCCCTACTTTATGAAGGTTGAGTAACTTCATTTTGTCATGAACGAAAAGGCTGAGGCTCTTGTTTATAGCTTGTTTCACTTCATTTCGTTTCATTTCTTGCAGAGCGCAGAAGACAGCTAAGAGTTAAATAGTGGAAGTTATAAGCTTGAATACTTGCACTGATATATTCAGACATGCAAATACTACTTTGGGACATTTGGTGAAAATAAAACTTGTTTTCTCCTCAGTACTAAGCCAGCCTGGTGACAGGTGATACAGAACAATGACAGGTTTAATAAAAGTTAAAAATGACATATACATATTTGTGTGTGTGTGTGTGTGTGTGTGTGTGTGTGTGTGTGTGTGTGTGTGCGTGTGTGTAAAAAATACTCTTTAATTGTACTACTTTACTACGAATTCGGTTCATTAATCGTAAACAGGCAGGGAAAACAGTGATGAATTTGGGAGAATTTTGACGGAAATTGGTCTTTGTAGTTTATGGGATAATTCTGTGTTTGAGAGGATTCAGAGATTTAGCTTGAAATCCTGGGCTTATTGGTTGTGGTTTTACTGTTGCACGTGCAGTTTGTGTAGTTGTTACTTATTGGGGGGGTGGTAAAACTTGTGAAATCCACCCGCTCTCATTCCTCAGCTGACCACTCGCTGAACCTGACCTGCCTCTGTGTGCTGCACATACTTGTGTGCCACTCAGAAATCTCAGCTCGCTCACTCTCTGAACCATCGATCTCCACCTGCTCATTGCACAAATTTGTGAAACCTGGCAAATTACACCTGATTTTGCTTTGTGTACTCAAGCATGCGGTGGTTTTATTTATTTTCCAGCACACAGAAAGATGAGCAGCATTTCAGTCAAAATAAAGGTAAAGGTAGTATTTATACAGCTCTGGTCAACATTACTGGCAGCCTTACATTTTAGGTGCGTCATGTGCAATATCTTCTGAAAAAGTGGGCAGAGCAACAGCTTCGGTCTGTATACGTTCATTTGTCTGATGTAGAGCAGCACAGGGTAAAGTAATAACTTAAGAAAGACGTTTTGTGGAAATGGTATAAAAACTGAAAAGCTGCCGTGACACAATTGTTGGGACCCTTCTGAACAATTCAAATCTGTTTGACTAGAAAAACTAGATTCTCATTGTAGTGAAAAATTGTGACAAATTGCCAGTACTTACAGATGTGACCAAAATTATTGGTACCCTCGCGTATTATTCAAATAATGCACTGTTCTCCCTGAAAAGTGTTGAAATTAAAGGATCTTTTGTTATCCGTGCATTTCTTTAGTTTGCAGTGGAACAAAAAAAAAGCTGTGAAAAGAAATGAATTTGTGTTTATTCTACAAAGACACTCTAAAATGGCCTGGTTGATAGTATTGGTATCTATTAGACATTAGGAATAATTGTATTGTAATGATATTTAAAGCGGACTATTCTCCATTAATAATTACCAATCTTATAGTCACTCATTCAACCGGTTTAAATGGAGAAAGGTCCTCACTGCGCTGTTCTGTGTCACTATGTGTCTCACACTAAACGTGGAAAAGAGAACGAAAAGCAGAGAGACTGTCTGAGCAGGTTAGAAAGAAGGTAACAGCCAAGCATGGTCAACATAAGGGCTACAAGACCATTTCAAAAAATCTTGACGTTCCTGTGACCGCTCTAGCCAATCTTACCGAGACGTTTAACTCAACTGTAGCCAACATCCCCGGGCGTGGCCGCAAGAGGAAAGTTGACCGAAGATTGAAGAAAAAGACTGTCTGAATGGTGGAGAAAGACCCAAGGAAAACATCAAAACAGATCCAAGCTTACTTTCAAGCTCAAGGTGCTTAATTTTGTAACTGTCCGTCTGAATAAAAACAGTCTCCATATCAGAAGATCCAGGAAGACCCTACTTCTTACAGGAAAAACAAAAAAGCCCGACTGGAGTTTGTCAAAAAGCATGTCGACAAGCCTCGGTTCTTCTGGGGAGAATCTTCTTTGGATGCACGGAACAAAATTAGAACTTTTTGGTCAATCACACCAACTCTACGTTCACATAAAACAAAACAAAGCTTGACTCGAACAGCATCTGTACCATGAAACATGAAGGAGACTCAGTGATATTTTGGGTTTGCTTAGCTGCCCTGCCCACCTCTGCATCACTGACCACTGAAGGGCCATGGACGACCTCGGGGGCTTACCAAGCAGGACCATGCTGCTGCCACTTACTACATCTTGCTGTCATCTGGCTCCCAATACTGAAGTATTTAAAAATGTTACAAGCATACCAACATTTTAAAAAATACATTTAAATAAAGTACTGATTTAAGGATTAATTGGATACACCTGCCTGTCGGCCCCTAACCAAGTCGTAAGTCGGGGACAGTCTGTATAAGGAGAAGAAAAGCCCTATCTACAGTTAAATATGGTGGAGATTCCATAATGTTCAGGGCTGCTTTTGCTGCCTCTGGTGCTGGAGGACTTTAATCATGAAATAAAAGGATTATCATGGCATTTTAGGGTGAAATATGGTAGCCAGTGCCGGAAAACCAGGCACGGGTCAAAGGCCATAGGTTCTCTAGCATGACAATGACCCAAAACGCATCAAAAAGCACAAAAGATTGGTTACAAAGGAAAAGATGGACTGTGTTAAACTGGACAGCAAAGAGTCCTGCACACATGCAAGAGCAGGAACAAACTGCAGTTGAATCTATCAGCAGAAAGGTACAAGAATCTTCTAGAAACATTTGGAACAATTTGGCACTGTTGTTCATCCAAGTATTAGAAGAGGGTCCCTTTAATACTGTTCAGGTTTTCTTCTTCCCTGAAAAAAATCTACATGTAAGTTGAAGAAACCTGACAAAATATTTTGTTGATCAAAAACCGGTAAATTTGAAATTATTTCACAGTGTACGTAAAATGCAAGGGTGCCAATAATGTTGACCAGAACCAGATGTACATTTTTACTGCAACAAAAACTATTTTATCATCAAAGGTGGCTGTTCACGACTAATCCCCAGGCTTAGGAAGACAGGTTGAAAACATGCTCATTTTTTTAGTTTTTGCTAATGAGACCCAAGTCCCAACATCAAGACATTCAATATCACAGGTTTCCAAGCCCAGGGAAAAGTGTGATTTTTGAGAAAATGAAATGATTTTATCAGTCAGAATGTGGAGACATTTAGGCATAGAAGAGGTTCTCAGAAGAAAAAAAAAAAATCAATGGGCAATTGTGTAAACCCTACTGACTTGGTGCTTCACGCCAGTCACCCAAGAGTTCTTGAAGGGGGCCGGGTGTGTGGTGAGATCTTGGAGACATGTAGTTTTGCTCTTGGCCTCTCAGCACAAACCACAGGAATCACCAGCAACACTGCACCGGTGCAAGAAGGGTGTCTAGGAGCGTCTGCTCCATCCGTGGCCAAGACGCGGCATGTGACGAAATGAGATGTGCAGCAGGATAAACCCCAGCAAGGGATCGCGACACTGTGGTTTGCTGGCTTGCTGCAGAACCTCATTTGCGAATCTGTGTTCGCTGTCATTGTGAAATTAATGTATTCCTATGGTAGCTGCCTGCCTGTGGCTAAATTAGGGGCTGCCAGCATGTGCAAGAATACCACCTAAACCATGTTCTGGAAATGTGTCATGGAATTGACTATGAACAAGTCAGCCAGGGATCGAGGTGAAGGGTTAGTTAATTTTTTAAAAAAAAGGGCAAAAAAGGGAAACAAAACATTAAGTTAAATACAAATAGTCTGGGTGAAAATGAGCGGCATCGACTTGTACGTTTCGCAGCAGGATTTGTTACAACATTTGAACAGATGTGTAAGTTAATATGAACCATTATGTAGGGATATATGACCAGCATTAGGAAAGTCTACAGTCCACAAAAGAGATGCACACAAATGAAAAGTGTGCAGATCACTGACTTTTCCTTTCCTCATTTTGAAACTTATACTCTATTTAAACACCTTGCTAGGCAGTGAAAATCATCCATTTTTGAAAGAAATCGCATACATGTTAGCGCAGAAGTGAATAAGTCATTATGGGATCCCCTAGCAGGATTTTCAGGCACTTTATATGTGAGAATCTAATCTAGTTAAAAAACTGACTACATTATGCAAAAGAGTGCTGCATTTATTCGGTGTTTTAAAAAATTTCATTCTTTAAAACTTTATGATTCTGTTACATATTATAATGTTCAGCCGTGCGCTCGAAGTGACACGGTAATCTCGGCTTTGTGCAGGTGGGTCATTCTGAGGTTCTGGGGTACTATGCAGCAGCGCCCCCTGGAGGCTATGGTGGCAGGTGATTAAAATTTGAATTTTTTTTTTTCCACCCCTTATCAAAAAATACTGCCGGGACATGTCCGCAGTTCCTGCCAGGTCAATCTTTGCTCAGGTCGAGTGCACTGAGAGGGATGTCAAGATCTCCCTCTGCCATGGTTGGGATGATGGACAAACCACATGGATGGCTCTGCCTTGGTATGATAACATAGCGGTGTGCGGGAACACCCACACACCTTACCCTGTCACTTGTCACGATCTTACTTGCCGAAACCCGGCGCTGCCACCGGCTCTGAAGCAGGAGAGGCCACCGAGTATAGATTTATCTCCATGGTTGGAAGAAAGCTAAAAATAAGCACCGCAGTAAACAGAACACGACTCTTGGCAGCTCCTTCCTACCCTGCCTGCAATTGCGGCACAGTTTGTGTATCGCGACTCAAAAAAAAAGAAAAAGAACTACATTCCCTTAATTTGGTCACCTGCCACCGTTTTAGACAAAGACAGTTTTAAGTGGCCGAAAGGTTTTGTATGATGGAAACAGAAATACTGACAGACTGTGTTACACAGCACTTTCACCACTCAATCTCTCCACCAGCAGGTGTGAAGTATCTGAAAATATGCCGTTCATTTTGCCCAGCATCTTCCGCAGCAACGAAGCCCGATTATTAATTTAATTGATGGCATTTCGTAGACGTTCCTCTTCTCTCATATCAGTAGTTTAAAGGTTTCCAGATATCACTAGACTAAATTAAAGTTGCACAAAAACACAAAACAGTCAGCATCCGATAAAGGTGCAAGTAAGACTGCAATTACATTTAAACACCCCCTCCTCTCCCCACCACCACCACTGACCCCCAGTCTACCCCCCACGTTCCGAGGGGGAAGCAAATCTGAGGACATTTCACCTTCGCGGGAACTGCACTCTTGCCTTGTTTCTGCACCAGTTCCTCTTCACCGCATTGTGATGTACAGTACTGTGCAAAAGTCTTAGGCATCTGTGGGAAAAATGCTATAAAGCGAGGATGGTTCCAAAAAGAATGCCTACAATTCTCTTATGCAAACTTGCATGCAGTTTAAGGTAGAGGTTGGTAGGTTCTTCCAAACATTTTGAGGAACTGACCACAGTTCTGCACACTTTGACCGTCTCTGCATGTCCTCCCAGCCTGACTTGATCATGTTGAGATGAGGGCTCTGTGGGGACCATACCATCCTTCTTTCTTTTTGCTCAAGATAGTTGTGTATGACTGAGATTGGGTGTTTGAGGTCATTCTCAGGCTGCACAATGAATTTGGGACCAACCAGAAACCTCCCTGATGGTAGAGAAGAATCTACCTGCACTTCTCAACACACACTGAAGTTGCATGCCTAAGACTTTTGCACAGCACTGTATAACTGCAGCCATCCACTGTTTCCCCTTAAAGAATGAACTTTATTTGTGAACCTCATAAAAGTCCTGCCAGGATGTACTTTGCAGTGTCAGGTGGCACAAAGGAGTCTACTGTGGACCGTTTCTGCAGGCAAAAAGGCTTAAGTTAAACATTTTGCTTGCGACGTCTGGCTCGAACGCTGATTAAAGACGTCGACGCCGAAGAGGAATGGTTCCATTATTTCGGCTCCATTCAACACAAGTGGCCACTTAGTCTAAAGAAATTAGAAGAAATGAGCTAATAATAACTGCGCATCTTTGTTGACTCGAGATTTGGCAGAGGAATTAAACAAAGCCGCGGTTAACACATATACAGCCGAGTCCTTTGGATTTTGTTGCTACAGCCCTTTGTTTGATCTTTGTACGTTTTTTTTTTTTTTATTACACTTTTCTAATGCGTACACTGGCGGCTCGTATTAAGTAGATTAAAATAAAGAGGATTTTGAGCCCACATTTGGGCACATTGTGGTTTTGAATACATAGCCGTTCACCTCACGAGGACATCCAGTTTGTATAACATTTTGAACGAACGGAGAGGAGAGATTTGCGGAGGAGATTTACAAGTTGGTAGATAATTCTTCAGAACTTCAGCAGAAATGTCCTCGCTGAAGACAGGTACATTTTAAACCCGGTATTTACTTCAGTGCAGTAAATACACATGAGGCCACTATAATTCCTCCGCTTTGTATTGTATCTCACGAACACTCTGTAATCTCATATTGTTATATGGACTTTTATTCCGTTTTATTAACAAGCCCGCATTTCTCAGTCGGCCGCCCCGGTTATTGTGCACCGCGATAAATAAATAAAATTAAAACAATAATCTTAATAAATCAAATACTTTGCGCAGTTCTACCTTCAAGAGTCCACAATTTGAGGGAGTTTTTTTTTTTTAGTGTTTTTAGACTGTTTTCTGTGTCTTTTTGCTGTTCTAAAGGTATAACTAATCGACATGTTTTGTATTCTCACGCACATCTCCAGTCCCAACATGGCAGCGCGGTGCAGTGCTGAATTCTGGCTGCATTATTTTTGCGCCGCAGAATTTGCTTTATTATTCGAACAGTTTTATCCCGTCGTGGCAGTGGAAATCTGTATTTCAAAAAGTAGAAGTGCATCAATATCACTCAGTGAAAGAATTATGCTGGCAAAAAAACACCTGCAAGTGCTAAAATGACTGGAAGGCGGCCAGCATCAGGTGGATGTGGGCAAACCGTTAAACTCAGCAACATCAGTGGTTAGAATGATAATTAAAAGCGGAAACTCGCGGCGGAATTTTATGGAAGCTCAAGCCATGGTGGCTTCAAGGTTCTCAAGAAATGTGACTCATCTGTGGAATGGTACTTCAGAACCAAAGACATCAATCACATCCCTGCGTCACACAAAATCACTTGCCAACTGCACAAGAAATACATCACCATTTGTCACACCCACCTTGAGAGTTTGTCCTACGTCTTTTCTTATTGGGATCCTATTCCACTTACATACATGTATAGTGCTGCGCAAAAGTCTTAGGCATGCAACTTCAGTGTGTGTTGAGAAGTGCAGGTAGATTCTTGTCTACCATCAGGGAGGTTTCTGGTTGGTTCCAAATTCATTGTGCAGCCTGAGAATGACCTCAAACACCCAATCTGAGTCGTACACAACTATGTTGAGCAAAAAGAAGGAATCCTGCGACAGATGCTATGGTCTCCACAGAGCCCTGATCTCGACACGATCAAGTCAGTCTGGGAGGACATGCAGAGACAGTCAACGTCTGCAGAAGAACTGTGGTCAGTTCCTCAAAATGTTTGGAAGAACCTACCAACCTCTACCTTAAACTGCATACAAGTTTGCATAAGAGAATTGTAGGAACCATCCTCTCTTTATAGCATTTTTCCCACAGGTGCCTGAGACTTTTGCACAGTACTGTATATTTCTGGTTAAAAATCACAGGACTCCTCACATCTCCGTTCATTCAGCATACTGCAGAGCTGCAGTTTTACATCATGTTTTGCCTCAGAGTAAATACCTCTGTGCCACTATGGTGGGGAGTCATGGAGAGACATTGGTCCTGGAGAGGTTCTGGGGTTCTACACTTGTGGGGGTGGCTTTGCCGCTGTGCCTAGTGGGCACTGCTGTTTCAGACATACCACAGAGAAACGAAGTTTCCGTCTCCACGATCTCCTCAGTTCGCTGTCCCTGCGGCTGCTGACAGCGCTGTCCAGGTGGGTTGTTCAACCTTGTTCTGCATTGATGACCTTTCATAGGTTTAGCTCACCATTTCTGAAGAACCCATCTACAGTGCTAATTGAGGGATTACTGTTTTTCCCTCACAAAGTGTTTTACCAAAATGGAAACTAAGGTCGTGACCAAAGACTCGGCAATAAGAGCGACTAGGGTCATCCGTGGGTCATCCAGGCCTCCTCGCTTGTCAGGCTGCCAGCGTGTTATTGATCAGAGAACCTCATCAAGATGTTTCTTGTGGAAAGGTGGTGAGCGACTACTTATTCCTTACTGCTGTCCTATTCTTTTTTTATGGCCTTGGCCTCAGACCTTCTCTTATTTCTATTTAGAATTCTTTTGTCCTTTGACCTGACTCAAGGCATTTTATTTCATTCCTACTGTAGGAAAAGAACTGAAAACAATGGTTTTCTGAGTTGATTTCGAAAGCCATTTCAATGAATAAACTTTAGCTGGATTTCTGCATGATTCTACAAATATTTTCCGTACAGAAAATGCCACCGCAAGGATAGTTGTGAACTGTGTGATGTCTGCAAACAGTACAGCTCATAGAGATTTTTTTTTCCAGCTTCACAGGTTACAATGACTGCCGCTCGGCGTGGTAGATGCAGGAAGGACACTGTTAACACCCGACATAAATAAAGGGTTGGTTTTCGTAAGATTAATAGGGAGAAGCCTTGGAAGAAACCTTGCAGCTGTAGTGATGAAAGCATCTCAGTAATAATACTCTTCACTAGTAGCAAACACACTTGCTCCACACCCCCGAGGTTTACAGTCCACAGAACAACCTGTTGGCCATAAATGTGATCCCTCCAGGGACCTAAACAACTCTCATGTCTCTTGCGTTTTGCATCTTGAATAAATCGCATCTTTAAACGTCATATTTAAATGAGTGTGCAAACCTAGTGTTTAGCCCATGCGTATCATCTCCCCCTGTTCGCAGTTGAGGGGCAACCTTTCTTCAAAGCGACTTGCTATGTCATGAGACTATAATAAGCTATTTGCAATAATTTACCTCTTTATACAGGCGGCAGTTTTTCACTGGAGCAGATCAGGGTGAATCCTCGCTCAGCGTTCTACAACGGGAGCAGAGAATCAAACCCACGTCCATGGATCCTTCAACTGGCTGTAGACTTGCCTGGCGGGATTATACACACACACATTGTACATTTCTTTAAAAATCACTTTCTGTATAATCTTATTCTTCTTCTGGTACAGTAAAAATGTTATTTGTGGATATAGATTGTTTTGCGATGTTTACTTTGTCAGTAATTTGTCAAGGAGTGCAAAGAAATATCATTTACCCTTTGATGAACTTTGTGAAGTGAGGCAGCATGTAATAAACTGTGCCTGATTTACCAGAGTGTATTTATAACATCTGTTACTTTTATAAGCCACTGGGTCTATGCATTTTTAAACATACATTACATTAGAGAGATGTGTCTATTAAGTTAGCAAACTTATAAACATGTTATTGTGCTGATATTTGAAATTAGAGAACAAAGGTTACCAGTAATGCTGTTTGGGGATCTGCGGAGATTTAGTTAAAGCATTTTCATGGTCGTGTGACTGACAAGTGCGAATAAGCGAAAAATAACAATATGAAAAACAAGAATCCCTTGGTTTTCGAGAGCTGGCGTTGGGCCTTGCCGAGTGATCCGAACTGCTAACTTAGGTCAGCCTGCACAGATTTGTTTCCCCGTCACTGTAGCCGTGTCACCAGCAGTCCTGAGGGGGTCCTGCGACATGTCCCCACCCCTGACACGGACACTTAGGTTCTGCTCCCAACTCCCCAGTTGCACATTTGCACTACGGTGCACTGCGTTGTCACGTAAATGTAATTTTGAGAAGCAAACGTTTAATACAAAAAATGTATCGCATAAAGCACTCATCCTATTTCTGTCCTGTCTCATATGCTTTTGAATCATGCCAAATCATCTACATATATTCTGCAGCACCCATAACCCACCGCTTTGCCGATCATCATCTTTAGCCATGCATGCTTCTGGAACATAAGACCACATCGTGTGTTATTTTGAAACGTCTGTGTCTGTTTCCCGTATCTCTGCGATAACAATACAATTCCAAGCACTCTAGGGCTGCTGCAACTCTCGCAAAAAACACCCTTTTGTTATGTGTGCCAGCACTCCATCGCCCCGCTGCAAACATCTACTCGGGTTGTTGAGGGAACTCAGGAGATCGCACGCTTTCACTCGCCACTGCCGTGCCATCCTCTGCTGCCAGTTTTTATACGCGAGGAAAGGCCGGCTTCTAGTGCGACGCGCTCTCTGGGAGATATGGACATCCCTGACTTCCACTCCCCCTATGAGGCTTCTTTCCTAATGCAAATTTTATTATCTGTCAGATAGATGAGCTCCCCGTGCTCTCGGTGGGGTCACCAGCGTGTCCGCTGAGCTCCGGCTCCAGCTGCTAATTGCTAAATGTTTAAGGCTAACAGCAGACCTTCGGTATTTAACTCGTGATCCCGCCGTTATTAAAAGCCAGCCATCTTTCTCAGAGCAGATCGTGGTTGGCTGGGGCAGCAAGCTCTTTCAGCCTGTGCCAGGGCCGCGTGAAAAGATACCGGGCAGGAAGAGGCCACATAGATATTTGGGTCGGGATAACTTAAATGAAGTCCATGGCCTTGGTGTAGCTAACCCAAAGGGCCCGGAGCAGTTTGAAACTATTATGTTCCTACATGTGTTCTGCACCGTGCATGAAATTCTACCTTCTATATGAGCAGAATAAGGGCCCCGAGTATAAGGTAGCACGTGGAATCCACCGTAAGCAGCTGTGGGGCACAGATTTAATCCTCATATTCCAGTTCCTAATCGGTTTGTTCAAGTGTCCTTGAAATGAAGCTACAAGGGCCCAGCGCTGGTTGTTAACTGGTTAAGAAAAACAGTCCAGGTTGCAGAGGCTTCTCTTAGACTATGAAGTTGGCTCAGATAAGGGACCGGTAGTTATACGGGTGAAAGGAGAGTGCACACTAAGTCCCACACCAGTCTTGGGTGGAAAGCATTATTGATCGTTCCATTTGCTGGAGGGAAGCAGGGCGACAGCTCCTCCGCCAGCGATGGCTGCTGGTGTCACTGCAGGGAGGCAACCATCTCAAATTTTATCTCAATATTATAGCTTCACATATCGATCCTGCGACACATTCGTTTTAAGTCTTTGGACAAAGGAATCAGACAACTGAATATATGTATATGTAAACATGCGATACTGTAGTTCTCCACTGCAGTGATGGGGTAAAATGTGGTGGGCTGCACGCTGTGTGATGCTATATCAGTAAAAACCGATTGTGGGTGGAAATGCTAAAGGTCACTTTACTGCAGAAGCACTGCCGCTGTTGAGGTGCACTGAAAACAACAATCTTGCTTCATAAACAACGACACTGTCTTTATTACAGGTCATTTAAGCTCACAGATGCTGCCCTTCAGAATGGTTCTTTGTAAACACTGACATCAGGCTCTATAAAACCTTTTATTGCAATTATAAAGGTAAATAATGGCATCGCATCATACAATATGTTAAGACAGTTAATATGGCCGGATTAGTATTCATTCTTAGGTAAGTGTAGGCTGATCCAAAGAGTTCCACGTTTACAAAGAACAGGGCTGGTTGTTTAAAACTAGAAACTGTTCAGCTGCACTAATGGGCTGCCTCTTTGGTATCTTTAAATAATCCTATTAAAATGTAAATATCTATCATATTGGTCTTGTTTGACTGCTTGTTCAATAGAGCAGTGGCGCTCAAGATTAAGTACGACACGTGCTGAACGTTACCTCAATACTCACACCTACGGTGACAAACCGAATGTCTGTCACCCCACGTGATTGCATTACCGCCCCTGTGTTGAAGATGCTCTGCCAATATTGAGTTTGCGTACCAGTCAACTCCCAGTTATCCACCCATTATCCTCGCCTGCTTAATCTGGCTCAGGGGTCCTGAGACTATCCTGGAATCACTGGTCACGAGGCTGTGGAACTCCTTCCAGGATGAGACACCAGTGGGCCCACGCACTTTCACGCCGATGCACGCGCCCTGCGCAATTCGGAGCAAACGAAAAACCTGAAACACACGCTTTTGGACTGTGGGAGGAAACAGGATCACTCAGTGGATACCCACCGAGACCCCGGAGAGCCAGCGCAAACGCCACACTGGAAGCTCAGGCTCTGTGAGGCAGCAGCTCTACTAGCCACAACACTGTGCTAGCAAATAATTTACAGTTATTTACTGGAAAATTTCTAACGTATAAATTCACAATAATGAAGCGGGTCAAGGGTACAACAGAATGAGAAGGATTTAAATCCGGGACCTTCCGGTTAGAAGGCAACCGCTCTGACCACTGCTCGAAATTTTATACACTTGTATGTCTATTTTCAATCCAACTCTGATACTATATATAGTGATATATTTAACAGTAATGGTTAACTAAAGTCTTCTGAGGTCAGATCTAGTTATAGTTAAACAGCAGTTGGGACTGACTGACCTCTTTAATAGTTGGAGGAATTTAGAAATTGCAAGCTTTAAGTCTAAACAAGTATTAAATCTCTCAGCAGTATTAAGGTAAGATGGAGTCGAGTTTTAGGAAAGGTTAATGAGGAAGAAGATCCGACAGTCTTAAGATAATTGCCCTCAGCTGTACGCTTGAGTAAATGTTTGGCCAGTTAAGGAGGAATGGCCGTAAAGCGTAACGATTTGAAATATGCTCTCTATATAATCCAAAATTGCCATCTAGCGTGTTCATTTCATGGCGTGTAGCAGGAAAAAAATAAAAAATGAAAAAACACTGTTGCAAACAAATTCCAATCAATACAGGCCTTGCAGTCCTTCAAGTTCTTGTGGAAGCAGAATACAACGTATTAACTCCGGATTGTTCGAGTGAGCCCAGGGGGCTGTCACTTCCCCACTCGAGGATCAAATGCCCCTGCTCTCATCGACAGGTGCTCACGATCCGAGAAACCATGACTGTAATTTGAAAAACAAATGGCTTCATATCAGATTGCAGCTACAGTGGTTTGGTGATGGTTAAGAAGTGTCCTTCAAGAAAACTGTTTACGTATAGAGGCGATCCGTTTTAAATTCAGCTGTCGCTGGCACGCACAATCAAATATTATATTTCAAATGTCACCGCCTTCTGTCCAGACTTTCTCAACTGGGACCGCAGATAGCTTACAAATAATGAAAAGTTTGCCCGTATGGCCTGCACCCAGCCATCTTCACAGAAAGAAAGAGGTGTCCAAATAAGCTTACAAAACAGTCCCATCGTTTGCCAAAATCATGTGCGACCCAAACCGTGTTCCTTCCAAAAGCAGGAAAGGAAAAAAGAGCGATCTACAAATCCACGACGGGTTCATTATAAGAACAACAAATCCCACCATTTATCTGGGCAGCCAGCAGCTGCAAGTCCAGCAAGGGAAGGACATCCATTAAAGAAGCTGCAGTAATGTACAAATGCAAACAAATATCGAGTGATCCTTTACAAATGAAACAAAGGAACAATATATACGGTCACAGAGTTGCAAAAAAGAAAAAAAAAATCCAGAAAGTTCCAGAAATTAAGGGTACAATGTGGGGGGGGGGCAGTAATAACTTGATCTATCGAACTGTATTTTTATTAGTTTGTTCTCCCTGTCACCCTACTTGACCAAGAAGGGGAAAACCAGTGAAGAATATGTTTTGTTGCGTTCTACATAGCTTTCTTTCTCTCCCGATACGGAAAACGCATTAAATACAACAATTGTTAGAAGTTTTGTTTCATCGGTGCTGAGTTCTGTTCAAGTTCGTAAGAGCAGCTTTCTGAAGGGAAATATTAGACCGGATCCCCGCCTAACACTACTATATACGAGCTATATCAACAACTGTTACACTTTAAGCTCCCATATGTCCCATTTTCACCGCCACCTTTCATGTGCCCAAAGGTGCTCTGCCAAAGGGAGCTCAGAGCCTCGGCTGATCTCAGGTACGAGCCCCCCCACACAGCTCGAAGCCACACTGCGAATTTGTCTGAAGCCGTGATTCTGACAACAAAAATCGTGCCCCAGCAGTGCAACTTACTGGAGTTTGAATGTTACCAGTACATCCCTATAACACTTGAATAGTCATTATTTTCATAAAACACATGCATTGCCATACAAAATATGTCTCAGTCTAGCAAATTATGCAAATTTTTAAAAACGCACAGCCACTTTTACAATACCTACATTAGGACAAACATCACAACAAGGTGTTTGTGGGTGGATCCCCTACACACAGTTGGGTCAAGCTGGTACAGTTGCTGTTACAAACATTCATTCTTCGTGTAAAAAGTCACCTGCTGTTTCTTCAGCTATGCAACACTTACCTTTGGTTTTACCACATCACTTTGGTCATGGGTCCTGCTTCTGCACCCAGCTGTGGACAGGAGGGGTCTTCAAGAGGGGTGTCATGACCCCGAGGCGTTTGATATTTCTAACTTGGAATGTGTGTTTGAGCTTTTTACGGCGTCCATGTGTACGACGGTGTGTGAAAAGGCCTCAACGTGTGCTTGTTCTGGGATTAGCAGTTGTTACTTGCAGTTGTGATGTCCCCATGCGCGTGTTTCTGAACCGAACACCACGCCTGTGTTCCGTCCCCCTGCACGCCACAATACCATCATTGCAGGGCAGTTCATTCATTTTGCTTCGAAGTGTCGACCTATTTACATGTTCTAAAATCTCTTGTTTATGTTGTAGGTGTGTGAAATGAACACCTGCAAGTATTCTGCATGTAGGTGTCGAACATGATATAGGATGTGGTCTAAAGGGGGAGGAGCTAGTGGTATAAAAGGAGGCTCTGAGCTCAACTACAGGTGGTGGGATGTCCAAGGTGTTGAAGTAGAAGGGTAGCAATAGAAAGCCCTTGTTCATTGTGTCTATTTTGTGTGTTATATTTTCTTTCTTTTGGCTCTGTCACTATCAGAGTACTTTTCATAAGAACCTTAAACCTAGAAATTTATTCAACCGGTGATGTCTTTCCTGGCATTACAACCTTCACCAAGGACTCTGTATATGAATATTTTACACGCATACCGTACAGTATATGTAGTATGTAAACGTAGCAATTATGTTACACATTAATTTTTTAAGTTTCATTTTGGAAAGATTGGATCCTTATTTGATTTATAACAATCGTTTTCACTTAAAGTCACATGATTTGAACATTTTTCTTGCTAAAGCCTCTGCTTTCAAATGCCCATCTACCGAAGCAATGTTTATACTGAAGTACATCAGAATGCATTATTTGTTTTTCCCACTAACTTCTAAAAAAATAGGTTTTACTAGCAAAAAACTAGTGATTTGTTTCGCCGTTTTGTTTTTACACGTAAGGAATTATATAAGCTGGACGCGAGACACCGAGATACAGTGCACGTGCTGAATACCTATTTATTATAAACTTATAAAGATAAGTTAAGTGTAGCAAAAGGGAAAATAAAGTCTGTTACCTTCTTCAGACCCTTATTGACGTCTCGAAGTTCCAATACATTGTTTGAAAATAATTGGATTCAGTTTCTTAATCTTGTTACATGTGGGGGCACATTAAAAAGCAAGAGACAAAGAAATAACATTTGAATGTGATTATTTCCACATCAAATGTCAAAGGTAAATAAACTCCGTCCTTTTGCAACATTTTCTTATATTAATATATGAAGTTATTGACCACGTTTTTCAATCGATACATATACTTTTACGTGCTGAACAAAGACTAGTTTTCAGGGAAGCGACATTAAAGGTTGACTGCTTTCCAGCAACAGAGCCTGGTCCACTTTTGTTTTTCACTTGGAGTTTCCACTCATTCAGTCTTCTAGATATCAGCTCTTTTGGCTCTGTCTCAAGGCCCTGCAGGAAGAAAGGCTCAGGAAAACAGTACTATTTGTCCCAAAACCACGGGAAGCGCAGTCCATCAACCTGGCAACAGATCTGAGAGCCAATCGGTTAAAAACTGCAGCACTTTCGACATTCGTGAAGCAAAGGGACCGGAGAAACGGGAGCATTTTACATAAAGGCCATGCGTGAGCCGGAGATGCGATTTATGTATTTTCAACCAGTCATTTTAAAAGAGTGAGAACATCGCGAGCATAAGCAAACTCGCTGCCCCTCGCCCCCTGTTGCTCTATCGCTCGCACGCCCTTTTTGGAACACAGGCACACACTGCGGCTTTTGCCTCCTCACAGAACCTGAGTTTATTATATACAGCATCCAAAACAAAAAAAGACCATGCAGCCTTCATCTAGGTCCTGACCTGTCAGTCTTTACATTCTGCAAGTTATTAAGAAAAAAAAAACACCTTTAAACACAGTGCCTGCACATCGCCTCCTTATTTCGTATTAATACGATTCGAAGGCAAATCAGTTCACTGCCTTGTTCCTCCTTATATGTATCGACAATAACAACAGTTACACGTGAGCCAAGCAGAATGAAACAATGCCCGACATGTTTTAAAGCACATTTAAGTAATAATAATAATAATACCCAAAACCGGTGTATTAAAACCAACTGAAAGCCCTTTTATACCAATTCCATGAAGGATTATATTCCGCAATAAGAGGCTGTTGTTTTGGCGAAATGCCGCGGACCCAGAAGGGCTTATAAAACCTTGAAAACAGAGGTTTGATTATATTTTTGTCTGAAGTCTTCACGGACGTTTCTCTCATTTACTGTTTCTTTGCAGTGATTAAGTGCCTTCAAAATGCATCTGAAAACTCATTATGTCAGTCCACCGACTGAGTAGATGAAAGCGTCGGTGTCACCAAAGGCCAGCGTTGTTAATCCACTCTGTGATGAAATCCTCCTTCTTGATTTTCCCCAAGACAGAAAAGGAAGAACTTGCCGAACGGAACATAGCCCTTTTTTTGCCTCTGTGTTTAAGCGTATCATGTCCGTCCCTGAATAAAATCGCGCGGTTTCTTATTTCTTTATTATACCGTGGAGAAACATCTGAGCCTGAAAGCATATTCTTAAGAAGTGAAATCCCTGAAAGACTCAGTGTCATTATTATCACATCTGTGAGACAGCGTAGGGTTCTAATGCCTTGAATTTAGATTTGGAACATCTAGAAACCTGGGAATCGCACTAGGTGTAGATGGGTTGTTAGGACACGGGGGTTAACATTTCTTTGCTGCCCAGAGGGAGGGCGTGCATTGTCGGGGACCACAGCATTTGTTGAGCGAAGGCAAAGGGCCTCCTAGTGTCCTCACACTGGAGGCCTCTCAATCCCTTTCTGTGACTTTCTGCTCTCAAACCCATTTACTGCCTCCATGGCTGCGGCACAAAATATGCCAATATGAGCCCTATTTCTTATTCATATTTAAGGGGCTGCAGTTAGTTATCATATTAATTTTGCACACCGACGGGGGTTATTTGAGCCCGGCTTCTTCGTCTTCCGATAAACAGTCCCTTCTACTGCCCATGACTTTTTATACTCAGTTTTACTTGAACTCACAATGTACTACTCAAGCAATAGAGTGATGCTGTAAGTTAAAACTTCGCAATGTTTGTGTTGTTCATGTTTTTCTACTGTGTTTTGGCTACGCTTGCATACCAATCAAAAGTTAGAGTACACTTGGACATATTTAGAAATACTAGTTTGGGAGGAACTGGACAGAGGAGTCAAAGTAAAAAAACCCATAAGTGCTTGACATTTCTAGGAACAACTGAGAAGGAGTTGCCTGGTTTCCAGTTCAAATTTGTTACCCGAATGCCTCGTGACAAACAGATTAGTTCCTGGTTTTTTTTACTGACAAATTCATGACAGCATCCTGTAAACAGACTTTATGTACTACATACACATTCAGTTGTACATTTCATATTATACAGGTGAACGTCTGCCATTGTCACTGTTGACAGTTCCAAGGAGGATGACATCTACACTTAGGATTTCTGAGGGGTTTTGACTATCTCTTTAGAGGCCCTTCATAATAACATTGCATTCATAAAACGATCAAATTTGCATACATGTTTACATACATACTATGTTAGGCATCTATTTAAATAGGGATTTTGACATGATCCAGCCACACATTGAAACACACCTCCACTGAACAATGACTACAGTTTACATTGAAATGCACACGCAGCTGTCGTGGGGACCCTCGATCAGCCCCTGTGAGCCACGGTTTTTCGGAGCTAAAAAAATGGAAAGTTCTTGAATGGCCAAGGCAGTCGCCTGGTCTAGATCCAGCTGAGCATGTCTTCTGCATGCTGAAGAGAAAACTTAAGAAGACAAGCCCCTGAAACAAGCAGGAGCTGAAGATGGTTGCAGTAGCAGCCTGGCAGGCCATTGCCAGAGAAGATACTCAGCAGCTGGTGATTTTTATGAATTGCAGACTCCAAGAGTTCATTGCATGCAAGGGATGTGCAACAAGGTGCTAAACATGACTATTTTAATATACCTACCGTTGCTATGTCCAAAACATTATGGTGCCCTGAAATGGGGGGACAATGTACGAACAGTGCTGGAATTTCTACATGGTGACAACCAAAATTTATGAAAAAACCCTTTAATAAAATATGAGAATGTGCACTTTAACCACATATGAATTTTTTTATTCCAAATCTACAACTGTGGAGCACAGGGGGGGAACGTTGTGGTGGGCACTGTAGTTTTGGGGAACACCGTAATAATTTGCGGTTGGTTTATGAGATGCTTCAGCGTAGGACATCTAGCTGCCCTAACGTTTCTACTCCACCACAAGGAGCTGGGGCTTCCATCACCCCCTGCATGAGGCAGCAGTGACAGTATGTCTGTGACAGTAGCCAATCCTGACACTTTACAGGTAATTCCAAGTTACAGACCCCAGTGTCGCACCTGCTCTACAGGTGACCTTCTGCGAAGCACATTACCACAACACATGTTTCATGTTGTAAAAAATGACTGAAGACACATTTTAGAACTGGAAAATATAAAATATAAACGACAGCATATGCAAAAAATTATTACTACTTTAACCGCCTGAATTTTTAAGGTGCACTTTGTCATGTTACATACTGGACGTTCCTTTAACTTAATTTAATTGGGACTCTATTTCCGGGAATGTTTAACATTTTGCACGTTTGCAGATTTTCATGTTGACTTCAGCAATTGTTTGCACATCCAAAAGGGAACAAATGTGTGAAATCACTTGAGCTTTAGCTTTAGCAGTCATCTGGTTACAGTTCCACACAACCATTATGTCACATTAATCACTGCAGAAATAATCCGATTAATGACATTTAATAGTAACATTATTTAAATTGCAACCATTTAACACATTCATATTGTTGTCACACAGTAGGTGATTCACAGCTTTAATGAAGTTAAGAAGAACGGATCCTGAGCGCATTGTAACCATTGTGCCTGTAGCCCGGTTCACCGCAGTTCCAAAGGACTTTCGACTGTAATAAAGTCTGCAGCTTCTAATAGTCTTCATTTTAAAAGCTTTCAAGATTCACTCGGTTCATGCATGTTTCATACAGTTTCAAAATATTAAGATCTTTCTTTTCAGTGCACAGCATATCTCACACCAACCGTTATTGGTGTCCTTGGGGAATCTTTCAAGTTAATATTATATTGTTGCTCATTTAAATGGTTAAACATTATATTTGATCAACACTTTACTCACTTGAGAAATGTGGCCAAAATAAGTAGCTGAGCACCTGGAGCTCAGGTCTGAAAATTTGCAGGTTCAGGTTCCTGTCCCCATTGCTCATGTAACCCTGAGCGAGGATCTTCCCATGAGTTTCTCCAGTACAAATCAGATACATTTGTAACTGAGTCAAAGCCTGTGTGGCCATCTAGATAACGGCGATATTTTACGACACTTGAAAGAAACAAAAAATGTCAACAAAATTATAACGTAGTCAATGAGCATCATATCACTAACAAGTCAGTCTATAAATTGAATAATTTGCCCTCAGAACCAAAATTTTGCTGATCAGCTTACCTGATGCTATGTTAGCTTCCAGGAAGGCACACAGGACACTGAATTTTCCTTACGCATAACATTATAGCCTCTCAAAGTTTTCATGATTCCCGTGACATCATAATGTAGTCTTACCCCGTTTTCTCGCCAACTTCGCATCTCGCCGCATGGCACCGCAGAACAGACTCCACACCACGCTGGTTCCCCTGTAAAGCTACCAGCCGCTCCTCACGCCCCCGCCATGCATGGAACCTGTCAGCGCACGTGCAATTCTACCCCGCAATTCTGCCACTCGCACCTAACAATGAGCTAACAAAACACTAACAATTTGTTGTAGGCTAACATCTTCTGGCTCTCCCACCTCCGTGTGCTTCTGCCGAACTCTCATTCAGCTGTGGACCGTTAGGTGTGTTCAGCACAGCTCAAAGTCTATCGTGTTTCTTATTATTTTGCGGTAAAATATGAAGCGAGAGCACTGCTCATATATATATTTTATTAATATATAAAACAGAAGGAGTATATATAAAATGGTAGGAGGCCCGAGTCTGAGGAAAAAGTTCCCCAAAGGGGAAAACTGGATGAGAAAGAAATTTTTGTTTTAATCTTTTATATATAATAATAAAACAAACAAAATCATTTTGGCTGAAGGGTATAAAAGAAAGATGCCAGAGGACATTGGCAGCTGTTGGCCTCAAACACAGCCATATGGAATATTTCTGAAACAAGCTGACCACCACAGCTTCTGTGTGTGTGTGTGTGTGTTTTAATTTTATCCACAAACGTACCCTTATAAATTGCACAGCTGTTTTTGTCAAATTGCACTGTAGATAGAACTAGCAAAATAAAATCTGTCAGAACATTTTATTAGTATTATTTCTTGGCTGCTCTTCTAATACCACATCAGCATTTAGAGCCTTTTCCCAACTACAGCAAGACATTTTTCGGAGAAGAAATTTAATTTCTTGTGTAAACACCCATACATGGGCACAGCTTGCATTGTCTCTATTGTTTAATGATATTCCAATTTCATATTTGTGATTTAATTAGAATCCCTGTTTGTTCTTCACCGTTCTCCTGGATAAGAGATACGGAGAGCATAATAATTGCTTGGAGGTCGTGGGGATGATGAGGCTGAGCGCTTTGGTTTGGTCAGCATGGTCAGCATGGTCAGCATTAAGGAATCTTGCACAATTGCCAGGGTGAAATAATTGGGGAAATGAACGGAAATTGCTGTATGTATTTATCGTCTTTCTCCTTGAACAAAAACGCTGAATAAATTATGCCTTCGTCGGGGCGTTGTATACAATGGAGCCCCGAGTAAGCGCATGACTGAATCCTGTGGCAGATTTTTGATGTATGAACAAATTTACTTCTCTTTCTGGCTTAATACGCAACTTCTGTCTTTTTAAATACTCGAGAAGACTGCATCAGTTGGAACCTAAAATGGCCTCACAGAGGGATACTGCAGTGCGTGGTCTATGCATTATCTTCATTAAAAACAGAATTATGAATAGTGCTAAACGGAGATTCTGGGACATTGACTTTAATCCCATCGCATTCAAACATACTGCCCATGTGAGATGATCCTAATGGACATTACCAATGGATGGTAGCGGCTACAGTTCTATTCATGGGGGCTATTAGACAGCGGCAGCAGTTGCAGGTGGTCTCTTGTTAGAGAAACGGTTGCGTAATTGTGTAAAAGTAGAATTTCTTATTATCATCTCCTATAAAAGAAAATAATAATAAAATCCATGCATATCTGGAAAACTTTAGAGTCCTTAATAGTGTCTGCATTTGCATTTTTATCAGATGCTCCAGAACTTCATATGTTTCCTGGCACAGGAACAAATGGTGCCACATTGGACATCTGCACACACATGTGGGGCAATGGGGGAAACTTTCATTATTGGTTATTAATTTGCTCTTTTGCTAGAACAGTCTCTCACAACTCATAAGATGTGAGCTTTCCATCTGTTCCACTATGCGCTTAAAATTTGTTTTAAAGCTTTGTGTGTTGCCCAGATTCATGTTAAATAAATCGGTATTTTTAAATGGTCATTATCCACATGTAAATGTATGTGAACCAATCCCATCTTGTTTTTCCCCCTGTGGCAGTATCTTCCCTCAAATTTAGGACCACTACCAGAGGCCTGGTAGTTTGAAGGTATGATTTTCACTAGGATTGCACTCTAGACTGAGACTGATGGAAGCATTAGTGGAATGTGTTGGAGCCACTCTTCTAGCTTAGGGGTCACAGGCTCACGTGCTCCTATCACCAGTTTGACTAAGTTGGTTCTTACCTTCCACATTTTCTTCAGTTCCTTTCTAAATCCCTGGCATTTCTCCAGCTTTTATATTGCTTCTTTCTGATGTTACTGTCACTTGGGATTTGCTATGTCTGTCACAACTGCTGTTTTTTCCTCATCTGTCATCACTGTATCTGGTTGGTTAGCTTTTGCTTGTTTATCTGTCTGGATGTGGAAGTCCCACAGGATCTTGACTCCGTTGGTCTCCGCCACTGTCTGTGGTACATCTCATTTAGACTTGGGAGTGTCCAGCCTGTGTTGTTCACAGATGCTGCTGTATATGGTTCCTACCACTTGGTTGTGCCTCTCAGTGTACACTGTCCCTGTCTCCATCTTGCAGTCATTACTAGATGCTGGATTGTCTTGGGGGTTTCACTGTCTGCATCTGGGGTCTTGCCTGATATGGTACCACTGTTTCGACTGACCTGGTGCCGAGGGCTTCTTGTTGTGCTGTCACGATCCGTGCCTTTGTATTGTCCTTCAGTCTTGTGTTTTCCAGTCATTGGTAGGATTTCCTCAGCTCAGCTACCTCTGCTGCTCTGCTGGTAAATTCCATGGAGGGGCTTATCCTGCTGTGACACCTCCTCTGCTTCGTTGCATCCCCCATCTGCTTCAGATATTCCCCTAGTACCTCATCTTACTTGAATGTACTCAGGGATGTTTCATATCTCATTCAGGCTAGTAATCATAACACTTTCTGGCCCGTTTTCCCTTTCCTTCTAGCTGGAGTACAGTCTCTGGATGCTGGATTTTGGGTGGAATGCTTCATGCATTATAATGAGTTAATGCCTGCTTCCAGTTCTTTTTTTAACCAGGTTACTATGGCAGCTGGGAATTTGATGACTAATAGACATATGTGTTACTAGTATTGATTTTGGTCTTGCCGTTCACCTGGCCATTAAGGACCAGTCTTACTCTTTGGAGGCACCTGGATGTTTGGTGTCTTTCTAGTTTCTTCCTCAAGGGACCTGTGTGATTGGAGGATTCACAGGAATTGGTATCTGTCTTGTATGTCTGTTATATAGTCTTGTGGTAGTTCAGCTCCCTCTAGCCTAATCACTTTCTCCCTTTTTAGTGTGATCCTCCTGTAGTTCAGTTCAGTCAACCTCCCAGTGTCCCCACTTTATGTCATAGTAAAGTGGATCAAGAAGTCAATATCTCTTTGGGTCTTAGTGTACAACTTGGTGTCATCCATGTATATTAGGTGGTTGATGGTGGCTGATTTCTTGAACCTGTGTCCATAACCACTCTTAGTGATGATCTGGTTGACCGGGTTCAGGCCTGTGCAGGACAGCAGCTGCAGTGCATCTTCTCGGTATCTACCACACTTTATGGTCACTTGGGCAATTGTCCTTGAGTTAGTTTCTAATGTTTGTTACCTTCAACCCTAAGTAGACTCATTGACTTCTTGATGAAGGTTCTCACTGTATTATTGACTTTTTGCAATGCTAGGCATTCAAACATCCAACTGTATGGCATTAAATCATATGGCCTTGAGTAATCAATCGAGCCAATACAATCAACACTCCAGTTAGTCTGTCTGGTTTTGGAGTCTTGGTGAATGGCTTTATCTATAAATAAACTGATGCTTTAGGTTAGGGTTATGATTACTGCTCCATGTGTAACTGCTATCATGCTATCAGAGAGTAGTTTGTCACCAAGCCCAGGAAGCCTAATGCAGTGGTTGACAGTAGTTAGCTGAATCAGTATGTTTTCTTTTGTCAACACTTGACCCATGCAAGGCACTTGGCATCTTAAAGGGATTTTCTCTGGATTCCCCTTGAAGGTGTGTGAAATCTGAGCCCTGGTATCTGGTTTGTCCTGTACATCAACGGCTCTAACCTCTACACCATCTGCTGCCTAAATGGTGATGATACACAGTTTTACACATTTGCATTCACCATTTCAATCGAAATGTGTGTTTTTGGATTGTGGGTACAAAACAGAGAGCCCAGAAGAAATCCTTGTCAACACAGGGATTCCACACAGACTGAGGCAGGGATTAACAATGACCAAACCAATATCTGAGGAACTACAGATGTACACCAACACTAGGTGGTGCCCAACGTGGTGCTCGCTTGACCTTTTTATGTCTATACATACAGTATATTTATGAACAAGCAATGCATACTTTTTTGAAGGCAAGATTCGAGATGTAACAAAGATCTTGCCATTGAGTTCCTAATTGAGAAAAGGCAACTTGAGAAGAGGTAAATTAGATAATGCTAAATGTGGAACCGTTTTCCAATTAGACCTAAGAAGAGATGGAAAAAAAACTGACCTTCACATATACTGACTTACCACAACACAATTACAACAAACGTATGGGGTGAGTCTTATCTCCTAGTGTAAATATATACTAGTATATGTACATTGTATAGTACATTGCGGGGAAGTATAAATTTGAGGCAGGAGAATAGCCACCATGTTCAAATCCCACATATTTGGATTGTTCAAAATTTCCTGAGCTGTATTCAAAATCCTTTGGTTACAGTTCTGGTGTTGGGATATACGTTGGCAATTTCTTTGATAGGGAAGTGGTCCCTGATAGAAGAACTTTGTTCTCAGAGGAGCTGAAAGCATTCTGGAACAAGGCCCACGCGCCACTATAAAGCTCGAAAAGAAGTTTTATTGGAAGCCAATGGAGCAAAATTAGACGAGAAGAAACGTGCTTGCATTTGCTGGTTTGAGTTAGGATTTCAGCACCTGCAGGCCATACCAGCTGTGGAACATTTTAGATGAGTAACTAGGACGACACTAATAGTAAGACAATGAAGTGCAGTTTAGGGAATAGAAGTATGTATTCATTGTTTGGACTATTCAGGCTAACCAGCAACTGAGTTTGCCCATGTCAAAGGCTGAAACATGCCATATAAATGCAGAACAAAGTACAGCAGGAACATTTTAAGCACTACAACAAATGGCCTTTTTTTTTCTGAATTAATGGGGTGGAAGTTTAATTTGCTTAATGTGATTTAAACGTGGCTATCTGAGAATATTTGTCTTATTTTATGGGTGCATGGTCCTATATACCAATATAAGTGTTTAAATCTGGTGGTGGCAAACAATTCATTAACTCGCTTGTTCACTTTATACACCGAACATTGATTATATGGTTTGGCTGGACAAATTGCATTGCTTAATGGTCATACTACTGGGTGAATAAAACGTGAGGAAACACCAGACCAACTTGATGGTCAGTGAGACGAGACTTGACAGGAGAAACTCACGAACAGTTACGATGGTTGCTACAGAAGTACCGCTTTATTCGGACCGAATTTAAACTTTCACAGTTACTTCCACGCATGCCAAATTCTCCGAAACCTATACCAAAATAATAAACGGAGGCTTGCCGATACAAGACAACATCTTGTTTCAGCTAAAGAATTAATCTTTCTAGCAAGTTCCAGGCAATTCATTCAGTAACTGGCTGTTGTAACTGTTTCTTGTGCTGTAGGTGGGTTGAAAAACAGTGCGATGAGTGGCACATTCCAACTGGCACAATGTATATTCAGTATACTCTATAGGAAGAGACTGCTAGGTTCTGTAATTCTGCTTATTATAAAAACATCCTTCTTTGTCTATCAAGGTACTGGTTCTAATATCCCAGTTTGTTAAAGATGAGGTAAGTACATATTGTGAAGGTACCTTGTGCATTTGCAGCGTGTGATTTATATACTGCAAAAGTGCCAAACTAATCACACGTTGTATATGTTTCCTTTTAAGGTTTGAATTATTTTGACCCAACTTGCAATTCATCGAAATGAGCAACTTCTATTTGCTGCTTCTAGTCAGTATTGCTGTAACAAAGGCAGGAGCTGTGGCTCTCCCACGATGCTTTGTCTTTGTAGGCGTGTGTAAATAGCTCTGTGCAACTGTTGTGGGGAGTTACGGGGGGCCGACTGAGCCCCTCACGGGTCAGTCATCCGCCTAGTTCTGGGGGTGGTGTGCCGTGGTGCATATTGGGTGCCGCTGGTTGAGAAGTAAAGTTTTTACTCACAGTCTCACCTCTTGAACCCTGTCACATTACAAAATTCCAGGCTGTGACGTTAGAATTTCTTGTTCAAAAGGCTGTACCATTAGTATGCCTTTCTGAAGATGCTTAAAGCATCAGTATTTCCTATAAAACCATCTTACTGGTCTTAAGTGCTTTAGAGAGAGAGAGAGAAAAAAACATGTTCTTTTTCTTTTCTTTTTTCTGTAACTGACATGTTGGTAATACACCAAATATATGTTCTCTGCTGGTGTAGAACAAATGGTCAGTAAAAAAAGAGAAACATGTCAGTTTAAACCGCACATAAACTCTTACAGAATTTTGCCACAACTTAGATATTATACTTCTTAGATATTATACTTATCAGCTGAAAGTTGTCAAGTGTTTGAAAAATCTTAAAATAACTCGGTGGACTCGAGTTTACGCTCGGCTTTTCTCTAAGAGTCGAACCTTCGCAGTTTCTCCTGCGACAGAAGTGTTTGTCAACTGTTTTCACAGGGATTTTTGAAGACAAACAGAGGCTTGTAAGAGACTATGGTTTCTAGTCGGGCTTTTCGGTTTAACAAAAGCCAAAGACACCTTTAAATCAACAGGAATTAATCCTGCTCTCAGGTATAACTTTATTATACATAAAAAATGTTATACAGTCAATACTGATACCAGTTGTTCTTCAAAAAAATGCAATGTAAATAATTTAGTGTTTTCATATCCCGAGTTTACTGTTGTTTCTAGGTGTAGAGAGTTTAACAAAATACGCAGGAAAATCAGCTTGACTGAGGTTGACTTTAACCAAATATTTAGCGAGGGTCTGAAAGGGGTCTTTGGGGGGGGTAATGAAATTATTCCAAATATATTCCTTTAGTCAATAGCCACTTGGTCAAAATAACAATGTGCAGGACACAACTTGCATGCCAGTCCAAAGCAGAGTAAAGAGGAACACTCTCCTTCACTAACACACACACACACACCTTTAAACTGCGGAAGTGAACTGGAGCAGCTGGATGAAACCAACATTTACATGAGGAACATCTGCAAATTACATGCAGAGCTGGATTCAAACCTACAGCCAAGAGTGAGTATGCATAAGAGCCCTGCCGACTGTACCGCCATCTTAGTAGCTGACCTAAAATGCCAGATACATTAGCGAGAGAACTTTAGCAATTGTTTAACCAAAAAAATAAAAATCACCCCATGAATTTTAGCAGTGCAGTTTATTAAAATGGTCTCTGGCAGGAGAATAAGCCAGTCACTTTCTTTATGAACACTGAAATTGTTTAGCGTGAGACAGTCTTTGTTACTTTTTGGTGATGTTAGTCTACTACCAATAATAACAATAATTTAATATGTCCCTTGGACTGGATTTGATCACATCCCTAAAATGGTTGTGTTTTCTTCTTTTTGTCCCCTGTTTTCTCAGGGGTAACCAGGTGACAGTTGAAATTTGGTGCACCTGGAAAATTGGACACATGGGTTGCTGGCCCCACCTCCTGTGGAGATAAAACCCACTTGAGAAAGCAGGAGTTTGGAGTGATTTGCAAACCAGCTGTGTCGCGGGCGCCGCGGGCGCCATGGGCGCCGCGGGCGCGGTTGTGGCAGTTTAAGTAGAGGTGGGAGATTTTCTTTTGGCTTTGCAACTTTCCAGTGCGAGTTGGATGAGTTTGTTTGTTTACCGCAATGAATTAGATTGTTTCCGTTACTTTGGAGCTCTTGTTACTTCTGTTATTTTATATACGTATAAATGTATTTATTTTCACTCTCTGTCACTGTCTGTCCCCACAATAAACCCTTTTCCCACATATCGCTTGGTTTGTTTCCTCACTCATTATTCGGACATTCGTCTCCGACGCCTCCCGTTTTCCCGTTTACCATTCGTGTGCGGCCCCCTTGCCCCCCAGCACTTAACACGAGTCTAACACGCAGACGGGGTCATAACAAAATATATTCAATAGCCGTATAACTGCTTTGAAATTATTGCTTAAACAGATAAACACAGCCAGAGAGACACACTGTTTTTTTTACAGAACAACTCTGACCGCCACATTAGTGTTTAAAGATGCACGAAAGGTTTCGTAAAGCTATGCTAATGACCTCATATAAGACAGGAAAAGCAATGGAATGGAATGAAAAATTATAGAGATGGATTTAAACATCAAGACGGTCAGACATCTGAGAAATAATCATTAATTTGCCCTGCGATGTTTGCTGCTGCAGAAAATGATAGGTAATGTAGCATTTATATAAATGCACATATAAATGTGTATATTTTTTGAACACTCCGGTTTCCACCCCACTGCTGCGAGGCTGAAAATAAGGAATTAAATGTAAATGGCGCAGATGACCATGGAAAGAGAGAAACGAACCACGACGGCAGTCAACGCTTCCGTGTGCCAAACCAAACAACCGTAGAATCTGGAAGGAATCTCACGGGAAGTGGTTTAGTGAGATATTCTGGTAGGTTACATTTTACATTTTCATTTATTTACACTGCAGGCACTCTGAAGCAGAGCGGTACAAGTCCACAGTTGGCAAAATGCAAAGCCCTCCTGTCCTCCGCATACATCCCACTGTATATGCAGCTAAACTTCACCCTCATTAATGCACCAGACTCTTGTATGACTGGGAGAAGAAGCAGAAAGTAATACTTTGAAGATGTGCAGCATTGCACACATACAGGCTTAATAATTGATATTTGCAAACACCTGCAACGAATGGCTGCATTACATAGAACCCCTAGAAGCTGATGGGATGTGGACGATAGGATGACTGAGCGAAAACTCAACCCACTTGTGTGCGTTCTCCAAATGCACACCAAATATTAACAGTACACAAGGCAAGAACATTACACGGTGTCAGAATAACACGATCTCAGCGACGCATGAGAAAATGGATTCCGCAGGAGTTCCGATGCTGAATTTGGAATGGATTCCACGGATCCTACTGAACACATAGAGAAGATTTTGCCAACGTTCCCAAGCTGATGTTCAAAGCCCCACCACTGTAGAAAATCATAAGGAGCTACCTTCTTAAGTGGGTAGGCGCAAGAGAAAGAGATGTGCACAACTTGTGGGCATTAATACTGACAGACACAGTTATTTAAAATGTATTGAAAAATAGAAAATTTCAAGAGTGTATAATGCCAAACAAAAACAGGTCAACAAAATATAACTTCCAACAGAAAGTACAAGGTGATGGTGAATGCTTTAAACATGTTGTGATAGAACTGACACTCGTGGTGAAAGACTGAGGTTATGCTAACAGCGACAAGATGTTGCATGACCTATTGTGTTTACCACTAATTTTCCTAAAGTTAGGAGAAATTGCTGAATCAGACTAGGTTTAATGCTGGAAAAGAACATAGATACTGCAAGTTAATATGAAATTGCACAAGAGCAGTTATAACATCCACAGCAGTGCAGACATCTTGATCTGGTCGCGCAATATTTCGCAAAGGCCCCAGACAAAGCCGCATTGAAAAAGCTAAAGCTAGAAGAGCAACACCAAAAACTAAAATATGCAGTCGGTGTGCACAGCGCAGACAAAGATCAATGTTCTGCTAACATGCACCAATGTAAAAAGTGTGGAAAACTTAATCACTTTGCCAAGGTAAGCAGATTCCAAGAGCTGCACAGGCCGTAAATAATACACACCATCAGCGGTGCTAATCTGGAGAAGTCAGGAGAGCTCTTCCTGGATGCAGTCACAGAAGAACACAGGGGAACAATGAACGAACAATCGTGTTCAAGAGATTGAAGTAGGCTGCCATCCACGCATGGTCAAGTTCAAGTTAAAGCTGGGAACTCAGGTGAACAAAATTCCAGGCAACAGATTTACAAACCAGAATGTCAAGCCAACACACACGACGAACCACCACTGTGGATATGGAGTATAATTTTTTGATGTTAAAGGCAGCAGTCAAATGCAGAAATAGAGAGAACACAGTCATGTTGGATTTCAATATTGTAAACAGAGGCACCTCCCAAGCTTGGACTTAGTTAAACTTGTTCCGTCAGTTCATGTAGACACACATAAGCGTAGTGGAATTATGACAGTTTCCAGCCAAATGCAGCACACACCTTGACCTATCAGCCATTTCTGTGATGTATCCACCTTGGAGAATTGCAGTCTTCTTGCACAGCTGGTAAAGGATGAGCTGGACAACATGGAAAAACTGGGTATCATCACCCACGTAATGAAGCCCACTGACTGGTCTAACACACTTGTGGTCATGGAAAAGCCTCAAATGGGAAGCTTTAGAATATGCCTAGATGCAGGTGAGATAAACAAGTCAACTTTTATATTATCTATTACCTGTCTTATATGACATCACCCAAATACTGTCCACCACAAAATTCTTCAGTTGATGGATGCAAGGTCTAAATTCATAGAAAAATCATTCAAGTTTAGCACATTCAACACTATATACACTCTCTCTGCCCTTTGGCATCATCTCTGTGCAACATTTTCACTGGAAAATTGATGAGATATATGAAGGACTCGGTTGTGTGGCAACGATCGTTGAAGACATACTAGCTTATTGTGAAACAATGAAGGCAAACGTGTGGTATGAAAGTGATGATGCATCAAAAGGGCTTATGTCTGAATCCTGAAAAATGTATCATTTGTAGCAGAGGTGAGTTACTTCAGGTAGAGACTGACACGCAATGGGATCAAACCAGACGCAAGTAAGTTGAAAGCCGTGACAGAGATGAAACCACCCGGGAGCAAAGTAGAACTCGAAACTATTCTAGGGGTGCCCAACTATCTGTCAAGATTTGACTGAAAAGTGCAGAGGTCAATGTATCATTGAACCAACTTTTCAAAAAAAAAAAAAACTGTGAATTCATCTGCCTCAACACTGCATTCTGGAAGGTGAGGGACCTGATGACAAGGGAGCCAGGACCCATTCGTGCTTAGTCTGACTCCAATAAAAAGGTGCAAAGACAAGTAGATGCATCAAAGTTGCTTGTGGTACTTCTGCATGAGGGTCAGCCTATGCTTCAAAGTCACTAAACACCACCAAGCAGAAAAATGTTCAGATATAGAAGGAGTTGTTTGCCTTCTCTTTGGATGCAAAAACCTCCATTGGTATGTGTATGATAGAAAGGTAACTGTGGAGTCAGATGATAAACCTTTGGAATCCATATTTAAAAAACACTCACAATAGCCTCACAATGCATGTAAAGAATAATCCTACAAAAGTATGACTTCATAATCGTACATCTCCCAGGTAAAGACATCTCGGTATCTGACACACTATCCAGGAAGTCCATAGGCTGCAATGACGAATTACTGAGTTGAAGGTATGGAGGCTCAAATACACACTGTCACGAACAACCTACTGGTGAGTGACAGAAAGCCGTCGGAGATAAAAGCAGCTCCACAAGACCCACCGCTTGTCATGCTCAAATGGCTAATCTAAACAGGTTGGCTAGATGTGTGAAGAAAATGTCTGATGTTCATCACTGAGTACTGGAACCATGGGGATGAGATTTCAGAGATTGATGGAATCCTATTTAAAGGAGATAAAATAATCATAACACACACTTGGAGAGCTGAAATGCTTCAGTGTTTATACACAGGTAATACGGGCATGGAAAAGAGCAAAAAAAGAGCTTGAGAGCCGTTGTTTTGGCCCGGAATAAGGAAGCAGATACAGACCATTGTGGAAAAAATGTTCTACTTGCTTACAGTGCCGCATGCCCATCCCTAGAGAGCGTTTGTGATTTCACATCCAGTCCTTGAAAGGCTATGGCAAGTCATTGCCACAGATCTGTTTACGTGGAACAGAGAAGATTACAAAATAGCCCTCCCTACCACAGGTAAGCGCCTGAAGTCATCTGTCCAGACTTTGCATGTGCTGAGAGAAGACAGAGCCAAGCAAAACAAAGCCCAATTACAACCAGTATGAAAGACCACTCAGTACACATGAACCAGGGGACACCAGACAATGGAAACCTGCAACAATCATCCAGCCTTTGTAGGATAGTAGGTCCTATCTGATTTGCACCTGCGAGGGAGAAAAATGCGGCCACAACCGTCATCATCTCCTGCGGATGAAACAGCACCCACATACAGCCGAACATCAGGAGCAGCTAGACAATAATCCCACCGCAGACTCAGAACCACTTCAGTTCTCAACCTGATATATGTATGTAGGTGGATCACTGCCCTAGAGCAACATATGTACCCATGTTCTGAATCTACTGTGTTTAACTTTAATAATGCAGCATATGTAATACAGTGTCCAGCATTCTACAAGGAGCACCATAATGTTTATAATGTACAGAATGTGACCTTAAATTTAGATATTTGGCATATTCCCCAGTTTCAAATATTTAATGTAGGCTATAGTATGCTCTATTGTTTCCGTGGAGAACGTTTCTGGTATGTACATAGTTACTTGGATCCAGCATTGTCATTTTTCTCTTTTAGAACAAGGGGGATGTAATGCCTACAGCAAATGGCTGCGATAGCCAGAAGGTGGACCCAGAAGGCGAAGCTGAAGAGACTTTTCATGTGGCTGGGGAAGTCTTAGTGAAAAGCCCTTATTTATTCATACATACAGGGCACTGAATTATATCCAGAAAAGCAGTGAATGAGGCCCTAATACAGAACGTGGCTACAAGAGAACTAGTGTGTGCTTTGCCACCTTCGTGAACCGAGCAATGGTTAGTTCCTTTTTTTAGATATAGCGTCAAATGTGATTAAAACATTAGTCAAGTTATTTCCTCCAAAAAGCTCAAAATTATTAAAATATTTGTATTTCCTCTTTATATTAAGGTTTTTTTTCTGGTAACACTTTGTAGAGCTGTACTCTGTCGCATATGTGATTGTAGGAGATGAACACTACATTATAGATGTTTACACATGCCTGTAGAGGTGGAAATGTGAAGAGCTTTGAAAGTTACTTTCAAGTTTTGAAAATGTGTGTGTTTAAAAAAGTGCATTATTTTTAACGGAGCTGAAACGCCTTCTCAATTCCTTGGCCCTTCAGCGGCGGCGCTGAGAAGTGAAGAAGTTGCCAACATTTCATCAGGATGGTAATTTGACTTTAGGGTAAGTGGCGTTGAGTCAGCTTCGACTCATAGCAGTCTGTTGCTCCACACATATATGCTTGTAAGAGTATGTAAAAGAGAACGTTCTAGCACATTTACTGCTATTATGCTCCACGATATGCATATTTTAATTGCAAATGTATATAGAAATGCATTTTACAACATGCACTTTCTTCATCTTGTGGAGGATGGAAGCTGATGCCCAAGGTGGCAAAAGAGGAAATGAGTGAGTTGCAGTTCATTTGAAAGACAAAGGTGGAAATAGATATACTGTTTTTTATTTGAATTAAGTGGAAGAAACTGGAAATATCCTGTTTGTTAAATGTTGCTACTGAATATTTTTTTTCTGTTGTATTGTAAATGAACAATGGATGTTTGCTGATTTAAGTGGCAAATGGAATGGCTCAGGGCAGAGCCCAAGTATTGAGTTGTTCGCTTCAGAGACGGAAAGGAGAATGGTAAGATGGAAAGTAAGGTGGTTTATTCGTCACTGCTGTCATGACTGTGAAGTCTGGAGACTGCGTGTCGTCGCTGAGACAACCGCACCTGAAAGTAGAGCACTGGGACGTCGCCGGGAGAATAAACCGGCGTTGGATCCACACTAACCTGGCGTTCATCTCATTGCTTGGTCAGCGGCATGGTTTTCATGGTACGGGAGTATATGGTGGTGGCTTACCGTTGCCTTCTTCCACGCACGTCTTAACGTTACAAACACAGAGGGATGACACGGAAACT
This sequence comes from Arapaima gigas, assembly GCA_900497675.1. NCBI lineage: Eukaryota > Metazoa > Chordata > Actinopteri > Osteoglossiformes > Osteoglossidae > Arapaima > Arapaima gigas. The sequence continues at coordinate 570,038 of UFQX01000205.1, read as the reverse complement.
CCACACACCTTGAGAGGAGTTCATATCCACATCCGATTGAGCGGCTGAGGAACTGTGAGTTACCAACTTTCCCAGCTGCATCACCATCCCTTTTCTTTGTCTTGGTAGGAATTTATATACAAATGTATTGCTTGTTTTCTCTGACATGATGTTCTTCTCAGTAATTACAAACCATATGCAGTCTTTCTTGTCTCAAACAACAAAGGACTTATCCACATGCAAGACTCGTGTCTTGTGTACAAGACCAGTGTACCATCAATAGCAGAGGCAAGTTACAGTTCGACAGAAATGGTTCTTAGTTCACAAAGAGTGCGAAATGGATTTTCATCATAGACTCTCTTGGGTTTAAACATATGTATTTCACTCAGTTATTTTTTTTCTGACTTGTAGTTACTTGTCAAGTCATTGAAGAAGGAAGAGACAGCAGAGCGATAGTAAATTCAAAAGATGGGTATAACACAACTGAACAGTAATGAGGGGGGCACATGTAGTATATGGAGACACATAAATAATGAAAAAATTGCCTCTTAAGAGGAGAGGTAGAAGTCAGCAGTTAGTCCTGATTTACCATCACAGTTTTCCACACTGGTGAGTTGCTGTTAAATGCAGAAAAAAATGGCCCAATGGTCTTTAGATGTAGATCATTATTCAGGTCTCAATATATAGGTCTTTGGAAATAAATCTCCCAGTACGATGAACACTGGTGGCAGAACGTGAGGAAGAAAAGAAAAAAAAAGTCATTTTTCTAATAAACAAACGTGGATTAAGTTTTTGCCCCATTTATTCATTCATTCATTGTCAGCAATTTCTCATCCAAGTCAAGTCAGGCAGACCCCATTCTTCTGTCGGACACTCAGTTACACACACACACACACACACACACACACACACACACACAGTTTCTTTAATGTGTGAAAGTTCAGAAATTCAGCTTTGCTTTTATAAATGTTAAAATTGCTGTTTTACAGGTGGCTTCTTTCTTAAATTACTTCATATTTTAGGAGAGCAGATCCATCAGAGACTCACGTTTAGCACGTTTGGTTTGGGGATTCTTTTGGTGTTGCTCCTGTCGAGGTAAATATGAAAATGCTCAGAGAACATTTACTCGAGACAGTTGACAGTCCCAACCCCCCCTCCTCCCACAGAAATAGAGAAGTAACTCTGACACGTGGCCATACGACAGTCATTTATACTGAGATGCTGTACATCATAGTGAACTGAAGGAACTGAAGCCCAGGGAATAGGATGTTCAACCATGAGCTGTTTCAGGTATCAAACAAATAGCGTCATACGTGCAAAGAATTTTGCATCGATTGATCATTTAAAAAGTGCGATAGGTTTATAATATCAACCGCTTCAGTAAAATGAGTAAATGGGAAATGCCTGTTCCCAGTTAATATCTGATATACATAAAAGTTGTTCAAAACTGAAGAAAAAAATAACTCAAAAATTTGGACAAGTAATAGGAACAATAACGCTGTTATTTCACAGTTAATGTTTCTAAAATATTTCTTTTTTCAATTGTTATATATATATATATTTCATTTATGTGTAACAATGTAGTTAAAGGACTCCTTCCAATAATAAAGACATGTTTTTGAGGAAATGTAGTAGCTATTTTTAATTTATGCAATTTTTTATCGCTATTTTTTGAAAACGATTTCAAACTTTGCCTTTAAAACTTTTCTGAGCAGAGACCACAGAACAAGAATAGAACTTCATCTAAGAAAAAAAAGTAACCAGAAAGGTGTCACCTTCAGCTGCTGAAGCACTGATGGATTTGTTGTTATGCAGGGTGTGAGGGTGCAAAAGGGCAACATTTCCACATCTCCCACGCAAACAATCAATTCCCAGATCTATATGTGAGGTCACCGTTGCACTGTTGCTAAGAGGCCTCCGTAAGCATACCGTGGCCTTTATATTGAACTGTAATCCAATAAAAAGGCATTTTTTCTACAGTTACACCCCCCGCCTTGGTCTCGTGCTAAAAAAAGATGGCATATTTAAATGAGACAAATTGAAATATTTGTATCTATGGGTTATGGATCATATGACGTAAGGGCACGATGAAAAAACCACCTTTAAACGGCTTTTTCCTTTGCGTAAGGAACGTGTGCTTTGCAGATGTTCGTGCTGCAGTGTACAGTAGTCATCCGTCTCCTGCGGAGGCCCTCTGAGTTCACGAGGAGAAGAACATCTTGCCGAAGAGCGAGTTAACGTCTAGAGCCGAGGACTGGCGTGGCGCTGCGGACCCCTGTGCAGATCCTCCTCCGGGCTCGGAGGTGCTGAATGGACAGCTATGTTCTGGGCCTCCCTCGCTTCCTTGGGCGCGAACTCCTTTCACACGACCGCCGTTACATTAATAATGCAACACACGGCTTTTAATTGTAACAGCCTTTTGCTATTTTGCAAGTAGCTGCAGGAAGCCAAAGCAGTTCTATATTTATTTTACAATGTGTACATACTTAGTGTTTTAAGCGTTTCAAGGAAAAGTGCTTAAATCCCGAACGGCTCATCAATGGTCTTACTCTCATACGTTATTCATGTATGGTGATTCGGTTTTCTGGCCGCATTGCTCAAGCGCCTCGGTAACCGAACCTCTGGAGATGCGCCTGGACACAGGATGCGCTCCGTACGGAGCAAGTGCAGAAGACTTGCAGACCCGTGTGTCAGATACTTGCGTATGTCGAGATCCTTTCGCTTTGTTTCAAGCGAAAATGAAGAACTTCACTGCAACAAAGACCATCTGTCCAGCATTATTCATCGTAATTGTCTCACTTTATTCGAGCGCTACTCAGCGAGACCCGTTTTGCCAAGCGATTTGTTTCTCGAGTACCACCCTCCCATCACCTTCCCAAAAACGCTTCGCAATTGCAGCCCCACTGGGATTTCTAATTGGTTCATCTTACTTCTGTTGCCTTTCCCGCATCTGACTGGTTCCTTCTCCTTCGTGTTGGGGCTGCTTTTCCAACAAAATGAGATCTCTGTGCTGATTCCTCAACATGCCTCCAAAGGCAGTTTTTTGGCTCATTAGTCATGAGTCATTTCTTTTTTTTCATCATGCACAAGAAACACAAAGCCACTCCTTGCTGAGTTTTGTTTACTTACCGTACTTCGAGCCATCACACATTTGTTCGTCTAACATCCAGAACAATTTTGCCGGCACTTCAGACCGATTTTGGACGGCCGAGGCACTCGTCACGTCGCAAAACAATCGTTGTTTCAGCAAACAATCCCTTTGTTAATTTATTTATTTACTGGAATCCTTAAAAAGTGATATCACTTCCTTCACTTTCAATCTTTTGATAACCCTCAGAGCACAGAAGGGTTCAGTGATGCGATGGCCTACTTGCTGAAACAGCCTGGGAATCTACACATCTTTTGAGCAGCGGCACACGCTATGCAATCGATGACGGCTACTTCTTCGTGGTTGAAGTTTCTGAAGCGTTTCAGTACCACGTATGCAAAAAGCTGCATAATAACACAAGTACAACTGGAAATAGTGTGAATGTATTGCTGTGAGTCCAGGTGTGGGCTCTGATGGAGAGAACGAGGACATCGAGAGTCTCCATAACACAGCCTTTATTTACAACAGGCAAGGGCAGAAGGTAACAGCCAGGAAGGGGACATGGAAGGGCTGCTCTTTTAGCCCCCCGCCTCGAGGCCATCTGACCGCCCCAGCCCACCTTTCCACACATTGCAGCCGTGCACACCCCCATAATAACACACGCTCCGCTTGACAGTTGCACACATTAATAACTGTTTACATGTTATACCGGCGCCCACCACCCACCCATACCAGCACCTCTGCATAGCGTGTAACGCTACACTATGATCACCTACCCCAGTTCAGTAAGAATGTAGCTCTACAAAGAAACCATTCCTTACTGGTCACGGGTCAGCTCGATAAACACAAACTTAAAGAACGCCGTACTGCATGCAGATGCAAATCACTGCAGTATTTATACAAACGTTCAAATTTGCTGGTTCTAAGCTTATTATTATAATACGATTATAATCATGGGAGGGTGAATGCTGAACCATTTTAAAAATAATTTGAAGTGTATGTACTTTTATTCTTATAAAATCAATTTAAATGGGACATTCAAACAAATGAGAATCATGCTCACGGTAGGTTTTTTGCTAGTAGACGTGCACGTCCAAGGGGAGAGTTGTCAACAGCGAAACTTAAGACAGATGAATATTTCTTTTGGAATGCTGCAGTTTTACGTGCAATATTGTTATTTGCCAGCAAATTAATTACATTTCTCCCCCAAGTTCCAGTCTGAAGGCATCGGAGCTAAGATGGATACGCTTGTGTTCTCGGATGGTCACATTTGTAAATGTAAAGTCAACTGTAAGTAATCCTTCTTTAACTGAAAGTAATCCATTATGTTCTAAAGGACACAAAAATATAAACACTATTTTAAAAACATCTGCAAAGTTTTGTTTAGAGTAGCTGATGCAGAAACAAACATATTTATCATGGACAGAACTGTGGATTCCAACATTAGTAGCTCAGTCCCCAAGGTATTTGGAGTAACAAAAACTGAAAGGATTTTTGTAGGTTTAAGGCTGAGGATTTAAGTGACGACCCTCTGAAGACCAAATTTCCAAGGCAATCTCTGTGCAGCACTATAACGTATACAGGCGACATGTGCTCAGTTCAGTCGTACCCCCACAAAACAGTGCGTCACACCCTAAAATGACCTGAGCAGATCTTACAGGATCTCAAGAAGAAATTTCAAGTGCTTGTTCAACTGGATGGCTGTAAAGATGTCTTTATGGCCGTGGAAACTTTTTCGGAAAGGGCAGGGAACGTGCGAGATCTGAAGCTGTTTATCCGTCACTTCCGAAGAACACGTTTAGGCAAATGTTAAAAAACAACAAATCGCTCCTTTACGAGTCCATCCATCAATCGCGAGATCCTTACGTCTGAAAATACATCAGGTCCGCTTCGCGGCAACCGCCACCCGAAAAGAAACAGCGTCCTTTGGGAAAAGCGATAAAGACAAATGTGACTGAGCAACTGTTCTGGATCAAACATTGGTGATATGTTAATGTCATTTTGCTGCAGAATTTCAGGCTGTACATGTTTGTAACACATCGTCGACATTCCCATATCTGTCAGTACGTGAAATATGGATTACAGCCGGTGTCTCATATTAACTTATAATGCATTGAAGATGACCGGCATTTTCACAAAATTAACGTTAGAACGGCACTTCCGTGTTATTGTGCCTTGATACAAGTTACACTTAAGTGCTTTGTTTCAAGATTAATGAATAAGAGATTCATTTGGGTCGGAGAGGCAGCCACACCGCAGCTGAGTCAGCGGCGATAAAGACACTTGGGAAAATGGGACAATTTATTCCCATAGTTTTAAATGGAATTTCTTCAAGACAAGGAGACAGCGCACAAACTATTTCTTCTGAGTTTACCAAGTGCAGCACTGAAGCACGATGATGAATAGACTGGCTGGCTGGATAAGGAACCCAGCTTCTTGTACTTTATGTGAACATTAGGACCAGACTCTGGGCACAAGTGCGCTGTCCCGCATTGTAATGTTGGAATTTTAACAAGGAATCTTCGCAGTGTAGCGGTGCAGATAAAAACACGGGAATGTGCAAAGGTGACAGAACTTTGCTACTGTATGGTTTTATTCAGCGATGCATTGCAGTAAACATCCTGCCGTAGTTACGTTTGTTCCAACCAAATCATGGAAATATCTATCCGGCTGGGCAAATGAATACTTGGCAATTTTTTATGGGCATTTGAACCTGCCATTATTTTCTTTTTTTGTGCAGATGTATAATTACAATTGTATATATGCATTTTTGCACATCTGTTACATTAACGGTAACACTGAGCTGCGGGGGGTTGTTTCCACCACGGGGAAGGGTTTGCTAAAACTTACCGTTGCCTGCTGTGCCGTTTCTCCTGACTGAGACGAAACCCAGCTGAACTCAGGAAGAACCTGCAAACTGCTCACAGCCTGAGCCAGAGTCAAACTTAAAAAAAAACAACCAAAAAAACTACAGCCGGGAAGCTGCGAGGCACCAGCACTACCTGCTGAGCCGCCAAGCCGCTTTTCCCCGAAGGATGCGACTAAAACAAAAACGCACACAATTTTGTTCGATACCGCCAAGCAGCTGCCTGTAGAAAATATAGCACAGCAGATGGACATTAACTTATTTTCCAAGCTTTTGGGAAAAGGGGACAGAAATGGTTTCAGAAAGAATTGTGAGAACCTTCTGCAGCGCCGGGAGGGGCTCAGCATTTCAGCATTTATACAAATCATTTTTCCAGAGTGAGTTCTTCAAAGTTTTTAACTTTGGACCCACTGTGAGTGGAACGTTACATAGTTAAAGGTTCATACTGCTCTTAGCACATTATAAGGATTTATTAGGTTTTGTAGGTTGTTCCTTTGATTGTCTTAAAAGCTATAACCAGGGTGCCGAAGTTCATACAGGCAGCAACTGGAAGGCAGCGGAGAGCAACACGCAGAGGAGACACAAGGAGAAATGTGCAATGCTGTACTTTATGTACATATATAAGCCTAAATGCATACGTGCACATATATACATTTTTTCACTCTGAATTGGGCGACTTATTTTATGCAAATTAAATGTAAAACTTTGCTTAAAACTATTCTCTCTTCCATTTTTTGGTCCGTTTGAAAATTTAATGCTGAACTATTTTAAAAACAATTTGAAATGTTTGTACTTTTTATTCTTACAAAATCAATTAAAACGGAAACGTTCAAAGAAATGACTGTTATGCTCATAGTCGGCTTTTTGCTAGCAGTGGTGTACGTCCAAGGGGAGAGTTGTCAAGAAAGTCAAAAAGAGACCTAAATTGAAATCTGTAGTGCCTTGATTTATTTTTAATAGCGTCCAATTCCTCTTCTGAGAAGTTTTGCTGTCGACTTTTACCCCCTTCTGCAGACATCTTAATCATTCTCCTTAAACTAGGCCTCAAGTGGGTTTTTCTACTGACAAATTCCTGCTGTACTGGAATGAAGAATTGTTTTTCTTCGTCGCACCTTCACCAACAGGGTCACAATAATTCGCTGTAAAAAGCCCACTAACACGATCCGCACTTGTTTTTTGCCACTATTATCATATAGACTTCCAAAAGGAAGGCTAAGATATTAAAAAAAAAAAAAAAACAAAACCTCCTTATGGAACAGACACTCCTTAAACCTTCAGATGCTTCTGTCTTGATTGAAAGTGAAGTGTTTGGTTTGTCTGCCAGTCAAGCAGCATCAAATTATATACACACCTCGAGCAAGCAGATCTGAACCGACCGAGGCTCAGTTCTGTTTACAACGTGCCGAATATGTAAAACACGTGTTGAGTGTCCCTCAGCATAAAAGGGCACTCTTAAGTGTGATCATGCCTCAAGAAGTGATGAATGTTTCCACATGTTTTATTCACAAGCAACTTATTTTCTGATGGCGGAGAAAATGTCGAGACTTTAAAACGGCGCTTGCGGATTGCCGGGTGCGATCTAGGGCGAATGCAAAACGCACCACCGCAGAACGGCACAAACATGGCGAGTTAAAACTGATATACGTTCGAAAGCTCACATTCGGTCCTATTTTGCGCCGTTGTTTGCTAAGCGGACAGCAAGCCAGTCATTTGGAAATCGCTTCACAGAGTCCCAACATGGATCCCCTAGAGAACGTCGAAGCAACAAGTCATGCGTCGCACAAAGTGAGAGTGATGCAGCCGGGTTTGAATACCACAAAGGAGCCCCTGTTGGAAATAATTTGTTGTCCTCCGAAAAAGCCACTTGTAGGATTTGCCTTTCGTGATAGTATCAGCCCCTGAAATTGCCTTTATTTGTTTAGCACACACTTTTCTCCAAAGGGACGTTCAGTGAGCGCTATGCAGTATTTACCTTTAGGGGAGAACTTGCCATTAGGAAAAGGTAGGCAAACATCTAGGGCCCCACATATCCTAAGGCCCGGTGAAAAATAGATAACCGACATATGTATATAAATTCACTTTAATTCACACAAACACCAGAAATTCAAATGTACCCAAACTACTGTCATAGCTGTTATTATCAGCAGCCCATTTTTAGTGTGGAGGACCTTCATTCCCGGTTGTAATGGACGATTCCGTACCGGTACAGAGTTCCGACAGCACGGTGAAGACACTGAGCTCGCAGCACAAAAAAGTGAATTTCAGACACGCTGTGTGCTGCACGCCGCTGCAGCGTCCGTTTTAACACCACCGCCGCACACGCCATAAAAGCAAATGATCCGCATTTTGATTTTATTTTAATTATCAGACAGAGTCCTGTCACCTGCACACAAGTTATAACACCTGTAAATGACAGCTAGATTTAAACGCCGGCTTTAAAAGTTTAATACTCGCAGAAACGGGGTTAACGGCAGAAACGCGGCTTTGAAGTACTTGACAATGACTTGAGGAAGTGTGACGGTACTGTTTTCACGTACTGTGAACTTAAAGGACTAAGCTCCATAGAGTCGTGGATTTATTTGAAGGTCTTTAATGTAGCAACTCTTCCCCAAACATTTATGCTAGCTGTATCACTGGCTTTGACAAGTTTACTGCCAACCTGGCCGGGAATAAGCGGTCACCAGAAGAATGGATGGATGGATTAAAGATTAATAACATAAATACTCAAACATGATCTTTCAGCTTACTGTCATGTTGTCGCCATTGATATGAAAATGTAGATTATTTCTTTAGTTGTACCAGCTACCAGTCTGATATCGCATGCAGGAGTGTGTAGAAAGTGCTCCTTGTCTTAATAATGAAGCCGCAAACCGGCACCTTACCGCACAGGTCGGAACAAAGCGACTGTCGACAAACGGTCGACCTGCTCTAGGCCGGTCGGTTATATCGTACATCCAGTCAGAGCATGAGATCGAGGGCAGGTGCAAAGATGCAATCGGCTCTTTACGGTTCATCTGAAATATGTGACTTTGGAACGTGGGAGAAAACCCAGGCAAAGAGAGGAGAACGTCAACGTCCAAATAGACTGAGTTGGGTTCAAGCCCACCACCGCTGTCCGCTGCACCACCGTAACCCCTCTGCAGTTCTTGATGTCCCGTTGCAGTGGTTCATTTAGGTAGCCCTTTTCTCCAACGCAAACGTACAACGATTTACGATTTTATGTGAATCATTTTTTTATCGGAACACCCTGCTTGTGGAGTTTGCAGGTGCAAATTTAGCAGCAGCGGCACGGACCAGTACCCTACCTCGGATTCATTTTGTTCCTTGTTTAATTCGATTTTTAAACTAACTTACAGTATTTTTATCTCGATCTCTGTCTCACTTGTAGATTAATATAGGGAACTAAGCCTTCGAAAGAATTAAACTGAGTCTCAGTTAAGCTCTAATTCTCAAGGTGACTTTAATTTTACTATCAATAAAAATTTCTTGACAGGCGTGCAAAGCTGACGTCTAACAAAAAGTTAATTGCAAAGTATGAGGTGCAAAATCTCTTTTAAACAACTCTCGTCTAATGTGGAAATAAAAAGAAAAAATGTGGGACGATGCCAGGGACTTTGATCACTTTTCACAGAACCACTCGTGTGGGTGTGAAGGGGAGTATTGTCTTCATCTGGGGGAATGAAATTTCTGCAGCAACCTCTCAACAAAGCTTGTGGCGGGGGAAGAGAAGTGGGTTAATGCGATGACTTGGATTAGTCAGGCCCTTTACTCATCTTGCCATTTGCACGAATCAGATTGTTCACCGTAACGCAGCTATTACGGTCCCACATTGTCTCTGGAGTTTTCCATGGTCACTTGCTAACCGTGGTAGTACGTGAACCTCAGTGACACCTAAGATGGACGTGTGAGGGAGGGGATCTCCTTCGCCTCATCGCTGTCCTGCGATGTCGTAAACAATAAGCGTACTAAAGCGAAGATTAAGCTTGACACAGAGCCCGACTTGCCATGTGATACATAGCGGAGTATCTAGCCTGAGTCCTCCTGAGCAGGACCTGTGAGCCGCTTGGAACCAAGCAAACATAATAGATGTTTGATTGCTTTAGCAATGTTATTTCTTCACCGGACCTTCCTCCCTATGTCAAAATCTCACTTAAGGTTCTGTCCCTTTACCTTAAGGAGCAGCTGTCTTCTCCCAGACTCTTGTAGTGCTTTTTTTAATCAAAAGTGGCAAAAACTGGAGTTTGAGCTTGTAAATAAACACAAGAAAAAGTGCAGTGACTGGAAAGTGCTGGAAAGAAGCAGCGAGTGCAGAAAGTGAATGAGGAATAGCAGAGGTTTTGATCACCTTCTTCTGCCTCTATTAAATGTTGGATTATTTCTCTCAGTTCTGGTCACATGCCTGGTTCACAGAAAATGTGTCTACTCACATCGCCCGGTTTCAGTTTTTCCACTATATGTAAAACCGAGTAGCCGGCAGCTACGTTGAGAGGAGAACTAAAAACTGCTAAACTCCTCTTTTGGAGTTTTTCTTAAAGCAAATGAATTATGATTTTTTTTTCATTGGAAAAATATAATCTACAAACCCAAAATTGCTATAGTAAAAACATCTTGCAGTGCAACATAAATGGTTAAATTATGATTATGTAAGCAGCTTTGGACAAAATCATCTAGTAAGTTGTTTGAGTAATAAAACATACAGGCTGGAAATATTTCTTAGACACAGCAATATTATTCCATCCCTTATCAGAGTTTTCTCAGGGAAAGTGTTCGGTGAAAGGAAGTCCTGCCATCGACATTTTCGTCTCATTTCACATTTGCACATGAGATCCACCAGCACATAATGGAATCCTGCTGAGGAGACGATATCTGGAGGTAGAAAAGATCATCAGAACAGCATCCGTCAAAAAAAAAACCTGATATATAACCGTAGAAACTTAAATTGCAGAAATTCATAATCAAAATATATAAGTTAAAACTGCATGATGTTCATTCAGTTACACTTATGTGCTCCACAGCCTCGAAAGGCACAGTTCAGCCCACATGGGATTTGAGTGTCCCGCAAAGGTAATGTCCACCCATTTTCACTAACCTCTCATCCTGGTCGGTCTCGCGATGGTCCACAGTCTATTCCGGAAGCCCTTGGAAAAAGACAAGGACGGTGACCTACTGGGTAACAGCAGGGCAACATGAACACCTTACAGTTGAGTAGAAACTGTTGTGTCTGGACTGTGGAAGAAAAGCCACACAGACATGGGCAGAACATGCAAACTCCAAAAAAGCCACATTTGAACCTCCACTCAAACAGTTTATGAGCTTTCAGAGAAAAGTGGGACCAATGCACCATCATTCCACCCTGCAGGTTACTACTACTACTGCTACTGCTACTACTGCCACTACTGCTACTATTACTACTGCTACTGCTTCTACTGCTACTACTGCTGCTACTGCCACTACTACTACTGCTACTGCTACTACTGCTGCTACTACCACTACTGCTACTATTACTACTGCTACTGCTTCTACTGCTACTGCTACTGCTTCTACTGCTACTACTACTACTGCTATTGCTACTACTACTACTGCTACTATTACTACTGCTACTATTACTGCTGCTACTACTGCTGCTACTGCCACTACTGCTGCTACTGCCACTACTGCTACTATTACTACTGCTACTGCTTCTACTGCTACTGCTGCTACTACTACTGCTACTGCCACTACTACTACTGCTACTGCTGCTACTGCTACTACTACTACTATTACTACTGCTACTACTACTGCTACTATTACTGCTGCTACTGCCACTACTACTACTGCTGCTACTGCTACTACTGCTGCTACTACCACTACTACTACTGCTGCTACTACCACTACTACTACTACTGCTACTGCTACTACTACTGCTACTGCTTCTACTGCTACTGCTACTACTGCTGCTACTGCCACTACTACTACTGCTGCTACTGTTGCTACTGCCACTACTACTACTACTGCTACTACTGCTGCTACTGCCACTACTACTACTGCTTCTACTGCTACTACTACTACTGCTATTGCTACTACTACTACTGCTACTGCCACTACTACTACTACTACTGCTATTGCTACTACTGCTTCTACTGCTACTGCTTCTACTGCCACTACTACTACTACTGCTACTGCTTCTACTGCTACTACTGCTACTGCTTCTACTGCTACTACTGCTATTGCTACTACTGCTTCTAGTACTAGTGCTACTGCTACTACTGCTGCTACTTCCACTACTACTACTACTACTGCTATTGCTACTACTGCTACTACTGCTTCTACTGCTACTACTACTGCTACTGCCACTACTACTACTGCTACTCCTACTACTACTACTACTGCTACTATTACTACTGCTACTGCTTCTACTGCTGCTACTGCCACTACTGCTATTGCTTCTACTGCTACTACTGCTACTATTACTACTGCCACTACTACTGCTGCTACTGCCACTACTGCTATTGCTTCTACTGCTACTACTGCTACAATTACTACTGCTACTGCTACTACTGCTGCTACTTCCACTACTACTACTACTACTGCTATTGCTACTACTGCTACTGCTACTGCCACTACTACTACTGCTACTGCTACTGCTACTACTACTACTACTGCTACTATTACTACTGCTACTGCTTCTACTGCTACTAGTACTGCTACTGCTACTACTACTACTGCTGCTACTGCTACTACTACTACTACTGCTACTGCTGCTACTGCTACTACTACTACTGTTACTACTACGAAGTAGCAAATAAGTTAAATTTATACAAGACTTCTGTTATCTTGCACTGATTCTTAGTCAGACTAAGAAAAATAGTTGCAATTGAACTGTTTTTGGCGAAAAGATCTTAGTTTTATGAGCCAGTAGTTTTCCCGGCATTGGTTTTGTTCCGGTGTCGTTGCACGATAACTAAGTTTAGCTTTGTTGTTGTGTAGAGGTGGAGTAGTTGGACGGAAGTCGCTCGGCCCAACTGCGTGGGCGTAATTTTACTTCAAACAAAATGGCTGGAAACCGCAGCTATCCGGTGCCTCTGTGGTGTAGAACTGATAAGCAGCAGAATCTAATAATTTCGGAACCGATAAGAACGGCTGTCATAGTGAATTACGGGCAATTCCATTTATCATAAACTACTGTTAAGCTGCATTATACACTTAGAGCTAAAATGCGGCATTTTGGCAAACAGCGAGAAGAACCTCAAACGTTTGTTTAATCGTCCTTGTATGAGACAAGTATTATTAAGTTGCTAGACATTTTACTTATTTACTTTCATTATTTTTCCGAACATTAGGCAAAAAACTACCAGACTTTTACTTTTTCACTTGATATTGGAAACCGTGAACGTTCTGCATGAATTCTCAGTGGGTTGTTAGAAAAGGTTATATTTTGTGTTCCTGGTTGAGGAATTTGCTCTGTATCTATAAAGCGGAATTTCTGTCTGTCTGTTTTGTTTGTTTGTTCCTTATGCACGGCTTTGTGTTTCAAGCCACCGACTTGGTGCACAGGTACTTCTCACCCTAAGCGAAGTTTTTGTGTAGTCATGTGGATTAAACTCCAGAAGGTGTATGTAGTGTTGTTCCAAACGGTGGAATTGTGGCTTTGTTTTGTGTACATAGCTAAAGTGTCCAACAGCGGTAAGAAGTCTAGGGCCGGCCGTGTCCTGTGTGGAGTAGTTCTGGAGACGGGCCTGTCGTGGTGCTTGTGTAGTGCTGCCCTCGGTCATGCCACGCAAAAATAACGCTTGTGTTCCCACAACTTTGTCTCCAGAGCCGTGTGAGAGAAACGCTCCCGATGTTGCAGCATTTTTTTACGTTTAAAGTCTCTGATCAGGTTTGGACAAAGCGGGAGTTGTAACGTCACAAGCACAAGTAGGAATGTCACATGCAGTTGGATTGTACATGAGGCTGGCAGTTTTTTTCACCACACACACACACACACACACTCACACGTACTTTGTCACTATACAAATTGAAAGGTAATACGGTTTGGTCACACACATCTTCCTACTGTTCCCACCTGCCAGCAGCATCGGGAAGGAACATAACCAGTCAGACTAGCAGTTACAGAAGTTTTATCCGGCTTAACTTCTGGTAGCTGATGCTATATGAAATGTGAGAAATGAACTCATTGACTGAAAATTGCCCTGTTAGCATCTTTTTTATGCAAAACTGCACTCTGTAAGGGAGGTCCAGTAGCTGCTTAGGTGAACAGTGCAATCTTGGGTCTTGGTCTTTCTTTAAGTACTTTTTGCATTTACTTTGGATGCACCAATTTCCTCCTGCATTGGTGATGCACTCTGTCTAGTTCTGTACTCCATAAAGGACTGAATGTGTAACCTGTGAAGAACTACCTCAAAAAGGGGACCAGTGGGAACAAATTTATACACAAACTGTATCTTAAAACCAAGAAAAGACAGAATTGTTGGTGGACGGTAAAATAGTTAAAAAAACCTCAGTCAATCATAAAACACACTGCTTCTCATTCTAAAAAAAAACAACTGTCCATTCCACTTTTATTAAAAAAAAAAAAAAAGTCCACAAAACCTGGACCAAAGACTGAAGGTGTCTTCAACCCTGACAACCTTTGGCCAAATCCGAAAGATGGCGTTCAGTTTTATGGAAATATGAAGCCATTCTAGGCAATAAATTGCTTTGTATGGTACAAACCCTTTCAGGGACATTAATGGACTTGTGAGGTTGTGCCTGGGGTTTCTTGGCTTGGCACTCACCAAACATCAGACTTTGCCAATGTCTGCTGTCTTGCTTGGTGTGTCATCCTCTCTCCACACAGCGTTGTAAACCAGGTCGAATTTAAAGGAGAGGTATTTGGCCGCAGGTGTGAACTCTTCTGCCTTTACCTTCCCCCAAACTTTGAAGACCAAGTGTCTAACAGGAAGGCTCAGAAATGCTAAATGTTCAAAGAAAGAAAGACTGTGTTGTGTACACAGTCCTGGTCTTGTGCCAAAACTACATATTTAGAGCTTTAAATACCTCGACTGGCGGAAGTTAATGGAAATATGTGGAAGTCCTGCTGATGTTGCATTTCAGTTGTGTGGACTTAAGTGGAGAATGGCACCGCTTTGCGCTTATTGATTTCGAAGGGACACGAGTTTAGAAGTGGATGCCTGAGCTCCATCACCCATATTTCCATGTTCATGACACTGCTCTTTGGATGCAAACTACCCGTCCCCTTGGCTCTCGTACATCAGTTAAACTGGTGGAGCACCGCCAGCGTGACTTTCACTTTCCAGTTGACCATGACTACGGTGACCATGATCTACCCCACAAACCACTCACTGCAAACTGGCTCTAAACTGTGGTCTAATAAGGGAACTGGTTGCTTTTCGTTGTTAAAGCATGTTTATTCTCTTTCAGTAACAAAACAATGTTTGTCACAGTGAAACACTTAAAAAAAAAAACAAAAACAAAAAACGGTGGTCAGCCTGTGTTGTTTTAAGGAGGCCAGTTGCTGCACCACCTGTAAATGTTTATACAACCTTCAAAATGAGACGGTTGAACTTTTTGTGAATAAATAGGAAACTTCAGACATTTTTGAGTACGTTACATAAAGAATAGTAAATAATACTTAACACTTTCACATTAATATATGTATATGCGTTGTTTTAGCTGGAAAAACGCAACTAGCAAATGCGCCTCATAAATTAGATGCTGGAAGCCACAGCTATCTGCTGAAGTGAACTCGACTGTACTCACATTTTATACATAAAAAACAAAATGTTGCATATTCTCACAGTGACCTTGTCAAGGGCAGGTCCACCCCAGGCCAGCTTTGCACAGCTTACAAATGAGTGTCTTACCTTCTGCTGTTTGGAAATATGAATTTTACAAGGAGAAATTGGGCCTCATATTACAACTATACATCCTATAAATCCAGATTTAATTCCTTGTGGAAGATAAAAGTAGAAAAAATAAAAAAAAAAACGCTGAATATTTATTTAATCTGAGAGCATGCATTTCCTCCTGGCAGAAAATTGATGTTTTTACATTTGTAATGTTTTGCTGCATTCATTCTTCCATTCAATTTCTTTGAATATTTGAAGTGCCTGGAAACAAATACAGTTTGCTATGCACTCGTTCAAAGTCAAAACTTGATATCCAAAAGATGAAGTAAAAAGTTTACTGATGTTAGTGCTTCCATCCTCTCCTTTGTTCTACTTTATTATACTGTTTGTGTAACTGACAAGTGACTTCAGGGTGACCATAATGAGATGTATGGTTTGCCTTCATGTTCACCAAACATTGTCTGTTTTATATCAAGCAAAAAAAAAATATATATATATATATATATATATATATATATATATATACATGTACACACACACACATACACATACACACACAGTACTGTGCAAAAGTCTTAGGCACCTGTGGGAAAAATGCTATAAAGCGAGGATGGTTCCAGAAATAATGCCATGAATACTTATTAATCAATAAACCTTTTAAAAAGTGCAGAAGACAAAAAAAACCTCAGTCAGATCAATATTTGGTGGGACCACCCTTTGCCTTTAAAACATTAAAGCATCAATTCTCTTATGCAAACTTGCATTCAGTTTAAGGTAGAGGTTGGTAGGTTCCTTGAAACATTTTGAGGAACTGGCCACAGTTCTTCTGCAGACGTTGACTGTCTCTGCATGTCCTCCCAGACTGACTTGATCATGCTGAGATCAGGGCTCTGTGGGGACCATACCATCTGTTGCAGGATTCCTTCTTTTTGCTCAACATAGTTGTGTACGACTGAGATTGGGTGTTTGAGGTCATTCTCAGGCTGCAGAATGAATTTGGGACCAACCAGAAACCTCCCTGATGGTAGACAAGAATCCACCTGTACTTCTCAACAGACATTGAAGTTGCATGCCTAACACTTTTGCACAGTATTGTATATAGAGATTGTTTATTTTGGATACAAATGGTTAAGACAAGAAAGATGGACTTGAGTAAAATATGTACTTCTTTTCTTTATGTTTCACTAGTCAATATTATTGGTTCACTAATCAATGTCTTTTTTTGACACCATCCTCACGGACGTTTATCCTGAGAGAAAGTTACTTTGAGCATTTTTGAGTGGCCCGCAAGCCTTTCGCCCTCTAGCATGAGAAGGTGTATTGCTGTCCTCCACACTAATAGCAATGTCTTCTTAATAATTAACCAGAGGCCTTTATGGTCATTTCCAAAGTGATGGAAGGCATTGTTACCCCCAATGAGCATTCAGGATTGACTCAGCAGTGTCATAACATTTCCTTTCATTTTGATGTGTTTGACTTTCACCTCCATAATGGTACCATTACTATTACAATAATGAGAATTTACTGCCCTCGCCTGGAACCTGATGTCAGAGCTGGTCATCCACTGCAGAATGAAGAATTAAAAAAAGAAAAACAAAACAAAAAAATCTGCCTTTACATAAATGACTAGGTACAATTCAGATCTAAATAAATCAGAGAACTCAAGTTACCAACTGATTCTACCAAAGAAAGGAAGGCTGTCAACTGTTCTCACTCCATATTATTTTTAGGATTTTTTTGCCTGCTGACTTCTGCTCTAAGCAGCAGAGCTTATAAATCCTTAAGGACGTCTTTGAGGAGGTGGGATTCCTGGATCCAATAAATGAGCTCCAGGACCAGGGACTGTGTGGGATACAATATGTAATGTGCACTCAGATGGCTGTCACCATCAGGTCTGAAACCAGCACCGATTCCCTCATGGCATATATGCAAAATGGTGACAGATACAGCGCGGAGCAGCGCCGTTTCGCTCGCCGTGCACCTATCGCAAGTTTCGCAGCGGATACCCTAATCCAAAGGAGCATTACTCAAAACCTGTGCAGAAGGTGTATGTACAGTGGAAGAAACTGAAGATGGTAGTCAAACATAGATCACAAATATACTGCTGCAGATGCCCAAAATCGCTGTGACAAATATCACTCTCACCTAATCGGTTTTTTTTTAGTAAAAGAGTTTGCATGAAGACAGCGCAGCGGCTCAGTGTGGAGTCCTGCTGCGTCGCATTGCCCGGGCTGCTTGGATGTAGATTCAAAGCTGGATTCCGCTCCGTCTGCACAGCTTTCCTCCAGGTGCTCCAGTCTTGTCATGCAGCCCAAAAACGTGTGCTTTTCACTAATTGTTTACTATTTGTTGCCCAAATTGTGTGTGTGTGTGTGTGTGTGTGTGTGTGTGTGTGTGTGGGGCTACCCTGCGGTGATCTGATGTGCCATCCAGAGTCTACCCGTCCTTGTCTTGCGCCCAGTGATTCCAGGATAGACTCTGGACCCCCCACGGCCCTGACCAGGACAAACCGCTCATTAAAATGTCCAAAGGGTTTCTGTTTATCCATTTATTTTGTTTTGTGTAGGAGACTGTGGCCAAAGCAATGCTTGCTCATACATAACACTTAAAAATTTTCTCATTTCCAGTCGTCCATTTAGCTTTGAAACCCTGCGTTTGAAGGAAAATGCGTTTCAAATGGCAAATACCGTTTTTAGGCAGCTGAACGTGAAGCAGCTTTTACACGTGAAAAGAGAAAAGATATAGAACCAGAGTGAAAACTTGTTGCAGACACAGTAGAATGTATGGTCTGTTCTTCATGTGCAGGATCCATATGTTATGGCAAGACTGTACGTATGAACCACAGTACATCGCAAGCAAAAAACATCCTGACCTGGAGCAGAAATACACACATTCCACTGTGTGTAACTCATACATGTCCTCTTACGAACTGCCGTGCAAATTCGCATGCACTGGAGTAAACTCTGACCTCATTGTTCTGCAGGCTTTGTGGTGTTCAGCAGCTTTAAATCAAAACACTTTTCTGAGACGTCATTAATTATCTCTATATTGATCATAAAAAAATTTAAAAATCATGCAATCGTAAGCGCGTATTGTGTACGTTTATCGAATTGTGAAACGACTGTACATTTCTATCCTCGGCTCGTTGTTTTGACCGCAACGCTTCGGCATCCTCGCCGGTGCTGGTTTGTCTCATAGAAACTTACCCGAGTGAATGACCTTGAAGAAAGGCGTCAGCCGAATAAGTAAAGAAAGAAATCCTCGCGCACGCGCGCATCGCGAGCGTTTTGCGGCGATGGTCGGTTTCACTCCGCCAAAACGAGATGGACGACGTGCAGATGTTCCCCCGAGGAACGGCTCTTTGACGCCGCTTCTTACGAGTCCGAGTCAAACGAACACCCTTTGCTGAGTTACCACCAAATACAAGGCTGGGTTTCTTTGTTTTTTTTTTTTTTTTTATGAGCAAAAGGAGCCATTTGCACCGTAACTGTAACCACGTCTCTGATTTACAAGATTTCTCCTTACAAGCTCATTTCTGAGAATGCCTTACGCTTGTAAGGAGGGACATACCTCCACCGGGGGACGATAATGAGACATTGATGGCATTGGATAATGTAGCAGATAGTGTTTGAGTCAGCGCATTTGCGATCGAGGGGCTGCGGGTCTCCGGAAGGGCCTTGCTATCATACTCTAAAGAAAGGTACTTAACCTGCATCGACTGACTAAATGTCCGGTTTTGAAAAAGGCCAAAGAGCACCGTTTTCCGCTACAGAAGTCCCTCCAGTTAAAAGCATGTGCCGAGTGTCTAAATTCATTTCATTACCTTAAAACCAGTTCAAGGCAAAATTAGAAGTAAGTGAAAGCATTTCATGCGTGATGGGGGCATTGATCATTTTTTTGCAGGTTTTGATGGAGTATATACCTACTGCGAAAAGACTAATGTTTAATTTATGAAATATTCAGAAAGGAGCAAAAGGGGCTTGACAGGTACTCCAGTCCAATATTACATTACATTTATTTTAATTGAATTTTAATACAGTATGCATCAGCAGTAGGGGAGTCATGACCTTATATCGCCGCATTAGCGATGAGGATATTTCTGCTCCATCACACGGGGTCTGTCCGTGTTCCATATGCTGTCTTGGGTTTTCCTAGAATCCCGCTTGCAAAGAATCCCAGGAGGTGCTGTGTGTCACTACGGCTCATTTTGCTCCTGACTTAGCCGTGCATTTGGGTTCAGTGTAAGGGCTTCGTCTGTTGTCAGGCGTGTTAGAAAAGCATGTCTGTTTGTATTAGCTACCCGCTACTCAAATGGAACTGAATAAAAACAAAAATAATGACAATATACCTGCAGTATTGCTCTCCAGCGCTTTCACTTCTGTTCTGTTGTGCTAGGTTTGCTGCTTTGGTGAAACACGCTGCGTTATTTCTGAAGGAACATTAGCGGAGCAAACTCTTTGCTGTGGACCTTATCGGTATATTTAGTATGAAGGTAATTATATTTTGCGTGAGTTTATGTGCATCTGGAAACAGCGAGAAGTTAAATTATTGCTGCGAAATGCCAGGGAAAGGATTCGTTTCAACTTCCAAATGCAAGCGTATCTGCAAAAGAAAGAGGAGTTCAAATGTTACATATCCGTTTTTAAAAAGTTTTTCCCAGTTTATACAGCCGAAAATTTAACTGACGCTGTTCAGATTCGGTTCCTTGCTCAAGGGCAGAGTGGGAGCTTGTCCTTCAGGATCTGAACTTGAGAATATGGAGTTGCTGAACACCCCCCCGATTCCCTGAAGGAGGAATGGGCTAATAGCCAGCCAGAGTCTAAACCCGAACCGTAGGCCTCTTTCCCAGACTTCCAGTCTCTCTTTTGTCTATTTTTAACATTTTTTTGTTGTATGTATGTATGTATTTATTTATTTATTTATTTTATTGAGAAACTTGCTGAGTTAAATTCCCACTTTACAGTTAAGAGCTTGTATTTTGGAAGTCTAATGTAGTTATGGTGAATTTTAATTTGCTCCATTAAGTCAAGTGAAGAACCTTTTAGTTAATATAACTTCACACAGTCTTCAGCAAACCACGATCCAGGGCGCAAGGTGTTGTTTGCAGTGGGAACGCAAACAGACTTGGTTGCCAGTGAGAAGTGTCTGAAATTCGAATGCCTACACGGTCTTCATATTCACAACTCCCTATTCATCACTATGGATCCAAGCTTCAGAAACAAGGATGGGGCTGCTCTACAGATACATAGAGATAAAGAAGTTCACGTGAATGTTCCTTCAATGTCATTTCCTAATGGACGGATTTATTCTGAAAATTTTACAATGCATATTTTCAGAAAACAAAAATATCAGCCGTTCTGCACTATAACCATTGTTCTTATATACTGTGTGGGTATGAGCTGAAACATCACAATGGGGACAAGGTGCCAGCATTTCTTTGTTGAAGCCATTATTTTTATTAACTTTCCAGTTACAATTAGCTGCCTGGTGGCTCATGGGTTTGTCTGAGGGAGAGTCGTGCTTCTTCGGCGAGGTTCTGTTTCCTTCCCCTCTCGCTTCCTCTCACTTCTTCATTACGCCTTGTCTACAGAGTTGTTTTGGAATTCTGAGGGGGTCATTGTTTCCTAGTTGACAGCTCTTGTCTGTTTTCCAGCATGAGCATTGGAAGGCAAGGTGGGTGAGAGGTTATATCAAGGACCGCTGGGAAATTTTGGCCAGATGATGACGAAAAGAGAGGAAGTCTGTAGATGCAACTGTGTCGCAACAACCAGATACCACTTCGGTATAGAAACTAATGTGTGAGATGCGCAGCATTTTCTGCTCCTTTGTTCTTCACTTGCTGAACACGGGCTGAACACAACTGCAAAGTACAATGAATGTCCAATTCCCTCGTGCTCACAGATGAGTGTCTGAAGAAGGCCAGGCAAGCACTGTTCTGTTGTCTGCTGCCGTTGCTGTGCTCAATGAATACAGAAGTGGGAAACAGGCCTTTTTATACTTTTAGGGTTACTTTCTGTGTTATGATAGTGAGGCATGTGGGAGGGGGGGCCAACATCCACAGGACCCTTCACAACCGTCCTCAGGAGTTTCATACACGTATCATGGAAAGCCTGTCATATGTAGACACCTCTACTGGATACCATCTCCAACACATCTCCTGCATTACACATAGCAGCCATGACACCCCTATTTAAGTCCCTGGGCTCCACAGCAAGAGCAGCTCCCTTGAGAGATGGACGGAGAAGAGACACCTATCCAGATGCACTTGTTCCCCAACCTATGAGCTCCAGAATGACGCGATGCTAGACCTGAATGCCTCAGTCGGTGTCCTCTTGTCCCGTCAGTCTGCTGTCATAAATACATTTTTTAAAATAAACATTTTATGGCTTCTTAAAGGTTGGCATGGTGACGCATTGAGCAGTGCTGCTGACTCACGGCATCCGGACTGTTTGGGCATGGGTTCAAATCCAGATCAGCTTGTGCTTAGTTTGCATGTTTTCCCCGTGTCTCCGTGGGTTTTCTGCCACAGTCCAAAGATGTGTTTCAGATTAATTAGTCATTCTAAATAGTGCCAATAGTATGGCGTGCAGGTGTGTGTGTGTGTGTGGTGCCACCCAGCAATAGATTTGTGACCCACCCAGGGTGTAGCTTCATAGCCTAATGATTCCAGGATAGGCTTCCAAATACTGTGACCTTGACAGCATTTATGAAAATAAATGAATGAATGGGTGAATGGATGGATGAATGGGTGGATGGATGGCTTTTTCAACCTTTAATCACCTCTACGTCTCGGTATAAGAACTGATTTTCTCAAAAACATTCTTGTCTACATTATACGATGCTCGGATTAAAATATTGTGACAACTGGTTTGTTGGACAAGAGAACACAGCCTCGGGACTTTAAGTTTAGTTTTGGTTTTTTCTGGAGGTGGTGGGGACCCTGTCAGGAAAAACTGAACCAGGACACACCTCTGCTTCTCTCGCTCTCTCTCTCTCTCCGGAGGAAGTCCTTGTACTGTGGACAGAATGAGCTTAAATATGGGCGTCATGGCAACAGGGTGCTTGTTGGTCATAAACGGGGATGTGTTGGGTGGAGTATCCAGGTGCGGCTGAGCACAGTGTATAAGTATAAGCCTCATATACGGCGTGACGTGTCTTCCATGACGTGTGCGGGTGATCCTGCACATGTATGCGTCCTGTGACTGTGAAGAATCCAGCGTGAGACGATGTGAGGTCCGTCTCTCCCGCGTGCAAAAAATCCGTATGATGCTTTTAAATGTTCTAAAATGCAAGTCTATGAGAAAATGTACTAACTGTAGCTACATATGTGGAACATCTGGAAATTACAAAAATGATTAAATCCAAAGCTTTATTACTATTTATTTATAGAATACTAAATACTAAATGGTAAATACTAAAGTATTTATCAGTATGTTTTCCACCAGCTCACAAGTGATGTTAATATAAATCCCCACATATGCTTGTGCCAACCAAGCCAGAAAAAGTAAGGTTGCTCAGCTGTCAAGGTGGGCGTCAAAACAGGCCCGAAACTGCACCAACTCAGCAAAAAGAAAAAAAATCTCACACATAGCGAGAAAATGAAAAATGGAAGCTCATAAAGCATACAGGTCTGATGTAGAGAAAAATAAATGTTTTTTTTCCCTTTTCTTTAGGCTGCAGTTTCAGTCACGTGCTTATTTTATCTCAGCCAACGGACAAAGCCTCCTGTAAGCCCATCCTCAAGTAATTTCTTACTTTACAAGGCTTGTTATTATTGACAGCGGCGCAAACTGGGCAAACAACTCACATCTTCAACAGGAGATAATGCTTCGTCCTCGCAATAATGTTCTCTGCCCTTTGCCTTCAATATGGAATATAAAAGGATGCGCAAAAGGAATATAAAAGCCCGAAATCCGACCAAAACAATTTCAACTGCAGGCTTCGTTCACCAACTTGTTGATGTAAAAATAAAAAAAACCACGTTTTCCTTTACAACTAACGCTTCACAAAGCGGTTTACACACTTCTAGCGTACGTGTTTAAACGTATTAGTTTTGTGCATTAATAATATACTGTATGTTTATACAACACCCCTGTCTCTCTGTCTTGCTGAGCAGCACAGTCAAGGCTGGAGGGGAAAACTGTCACCTCTCAGTTGATACCGTCGCCGTAAAGGAAAAGTCAGGGCGTCACCAAGGAAATTCTCATTTGCAGCTCAGCAACACCTCTGTAAAGAAAGAGTGTTAGTAAAATGTACGTATTTAAAACAAATACGAACGTCTGATATATTTTATTTCAATATTTCGGCACGTATTAATGTCATATTTAGAACGAAATTGGCGAACAATAAAGAAAGCGCCATCTTTTTCCCGCAACGCTGAACCGCTTAAAGGCCAAAATGCAAGAAAAACAAGCAGTTTCATTTATGACCCATGGCTGCCGCAGAGTCCAGGAAGCCTAAAAGCTAAGTTACCCTCCAGATACAAAATGGAAAACTGTACTGCTAATCGGGCCAAACCATCAGAAAGGCGAATCGCAAACAAAACAAATCTGTGGCGCCGCAAAGAAAGCTGGCTATCGGCAAAGTGGATCAGGGGTTGCTGTCGAGTCGGCTCCGCTTTACGCCGAGTCAAGATGCTGTTCTCACTCTTACAGCACATTAGGCAGCCTGAGCTCCGTCTGAGGAGCCAAGCAACCAGCCACGGGATCGTGGGCGTGATTTTTTTTTTCTCATTTGTGTTTCATTGTTGAATATTGATTTTTTTTTTATTACGCACCTGCTAAACAGAACCTTTTGTTCAGAGGCATTTGTACAGATGGAAGTTGTTATTGAAACGCCATGGTTGAAGCACCAGAGCGCCATTCAATAACCACTGTATCTCCTTCATCGTACCATCTTGTAGATTACAGAAGGCCTGTTTGCCGGCCTCCACCTCTTTTATGCATTCATTTCCGATTAGACTAGACCTGAATGCAATGTTTTTTAATAGTGTTGGAGTGACGGAGGCTTGTTAACCATTCCTGAAGGACACTGTGGCACTACTGGTACCTGGTGCCATGCAGCTGAGTGACAGCTAAAGCACCAGGAGCAGTGGCTTACCCATGAATAATGACACGAGTTGCAAGAATGGGAACAGGAAGAGAAAAAGACCCCCGCGAGGATGGAGGCTGGCTGTGACTATCACAAAACTTAATTTTTGAAACCTGTGAAAACAATATCATATCATATCATATCATATCGTATCGTATCATATCATATGTCACGTCCTGTCACGTCACATCACGTCACGTCACGTCGTGCATTTGATTACGGGGTGCTGCCTCAGACACCGCTGGGGGTGTTATGTAATATACAGTATTTGCACCGCATTACCTTTCTAATATCCAACAATTCTGAATTGTGAAATGCGTCCGGCCCCCTCGGGTTTCAGATATGGGACTGTGGACCTGTACTAGGTTATGCAAATTTCCAGTCCCTGACAAGACCAAACTTTCATCGGTTGAAAAAGCCGGTGGCACTTGGTGGAGGGATAGTTACGTACGTTCAGAAGGTTGCCGGTTCCGTCACCTACCTGCACCATCCTTGCGTTGTAGCATCGGTGTTCAAAGTACTGACCCCAGATCCACTCACTCGCTTTTAAAAATCACTTGACCTTGTCAAGGTTACAGCAGTCCAGACCAGACCGTCACGTCATCACATCATTTGGAACTGCTAGGAAATACAGCTGTTTGTGTATAAGTGTCATCTTCAGGAACTGTATAATAAAGAAAATCAAATGATTAGGTGTAAGAAAATCGAAAAAAAAATAAATCCGACTAAATCACTAATCTGTCAGTGTCTTAATAGAATTTTGAGACACTGGCAGGCATGATGTTGCCTAGAGAAATGAGGAGGGTTTTGCTGGAATCCAGCTGCAAACTGTTCCAGTCCTGTGGAACATCTAGCGCAGCACGGGACGAAGGAGCCGCGGCAGACAGAACAGAAGGCCTCAGCTGTATTTGCTGGGAACAGATGGGGGATTTCAGGCAAACTTCAGAGCTAATGAAATAATTCAGTCAATCATGCTCTTCCTGGAAAGAATTATTGAGAATGGGCCTCGTGTTCAATTTTATCAGCTAAAAAAGACAGGAGAAACATGTTCCATGGCTACTGAATTACAATTTTCAGATACCGGAGGATTTTACTCAGAAATAAATAAAATAAACAAAGTCAGTGTTGCAGAACAGACAGCGAGCTGAAGTGGAACATAAAGTTTCACCAAGTGAAAATGCAATTTATACGTTAAAAAAAAATCTAATTTCTTAATGTAAGCACATCTGTTCATTTAGCGAAAGCTTTATAAATTCCCTTTCCTGGATTTAACAGTTGGCTGGTTCTGTACACTGTCACTAAGCCTGATGTGCAGGAAAAAGGGGAAAAGTACAGAAATACAGAGTGACGAAATGCTTGGTCCACAGCGCATCATCTCCATACTGACCAGATCAGGCGCCATCAGACTCATCAGTTATTCTTTGTTCTTTTATTTTAGGTTTAAGTCATTTTATAGAAACAGCTAATAGTTCACGGGGGGGATGGGGGAGAAAAACTTATTTTCTCTCTATTTACATAATTCTGCATTCGGTAGAAAATGAGACAGTACCACAGATGCCAGTGATGTACACCAAAAATTTGTAGTAAAGAAGCCCATGAGGGGTGGAACAGGTTTTGCTTCAGTAAAGATATCCAACAGTGCAAATGAATGGAGCATAAAAGTATAAGCTGCAAAGCTCTCTTTGGGTAGAAGCATCTGCTCAGAAATTAAAACAAATGAAATAAATGGCATGGTCCAAAGTAATAGGCTGCGACAGTTGCAATGTGCGCCTGTGGAAACAGCTGCAACAGCATCTGCACCTCGTAACGGGCAGATTTTATCATGTACCTACTTTAAAAAAACCCTTCTGTGGCATCTACAGCATCTGTGTGTCTCAGTCACTCCCTCCACTTTATCATCTGTGCAACTGGGTGCACAAGTACAGCAAAACAATAGTTGTGCTATGGTTCTATGATCCTCTAAAAATTATTCTGATCCCATGTGTGACCTCCAATTGTTTTCAGCCTTGGAAATTGCACTGAAAAAAATGCTACAATCTTCATAAAATCTCGTAATTCTCGAAAACTGAGAAGTGCGGGGCAATCGAATGCAATGGATGCCGTTTGTTGTAATTTAACTATCATCTCCGTTACCGTAGCAATATTTAATTCATTTTAATTCATTAAAAAAAATCACAGAAGCATTTAAGAGTGAAAAGGACTGAAGCATCTAAGGTTTTCAGGTAATGCAGCAGAATTATTATAACTGCCAAAATTAAGATAGAAATCCAGCTGGTTCAAATCCAGCTCAGGTTGTGTTGTGTTTGCTTATTCTCCCCGTGTCCGCGTGGGTTTCCCGGTTTCCTCTCACCCTCCAAAGACATGTGTTTCAGGTTAATTGAGCTCTCTAAACTGCCGGTAGTGTCTGGGTGTGTGGCCACCTTGCAACGGGTATTTTCATAGCCTAGTGCCCAGTGATTTTGAGATCTGAACCGCAAAAGCAACTCTGCTCAGAATGAACAGGTTGCTGATAATGGATGGATGGATGGATGGATGGATGGATGGAGGGAGGGAGGGAGGGAGACGTGAACTAAATAACTGTTTTTTTAAATTATATCACTAACTGACACTAATTCACATTCTTAAACTGCTTGTCCTTGTCAGGGTCAGGGTGACTGTTCCTGAATCACTGGGCACCAGGCAAAGACGCAGGATGTCAGTCCATCGAAAATTTTCGATTATTTTTCAAGTACAATAAAACCCCACAATAATGTGCCCCAGAATAAGATAAATGTGAATATAATGCGATCGGCTATTGGTTCCCGTCCCCTGCCTCATTTCCACTCGCTAACATTTATTCTGACAACAAATAACGTACAGAATTGACTGAAAACGATCTATGCCTGGGCAAACGTTAATAAATGCGTTAATATTATTACTTCGGCAGCAGCGGCAAGGGGAGCTGCGTCCCTCCCATGATGCACTGCTTCTGCGTGTTTGTAACTACTGTAACAGTGGTCTGGAGTTACAGGGGGATTGTTGCTCCTCTCTGGGTTGAGCGTGTTTCTGGAGCAGATGTGTTGCTATCACATGCATAGTTTGTTTTGTAAGAATCAGTCTATTTCCCACACATATGATAAAGGAAAGATTTTCTTCTTTCACACAGTGGACTGGAAGACCAATTGAAAAATATTTTTTTTCATTAATCTTACAATAAGGTGAGCCCACGTTTCATGAATGATGAATTTTTAATGAATTTTTTTTGATCCCCTTACTGTGTTATGGTGACGTTTTGCTGCATTGTCATTTAAAACGATTCCACTATAGATGTTTTCACAAATGCTACTGAGGACCCCCTCTGACACACACACACACACACACACACTTTCGCAATTCCAACCCATTATTCTGTCATTTTTTCTTATATTATAATGTGAAATACACTGGTGTAACAGCATCTCATTGACCTTTAGTGTAATACGGCTCATCAAAAACTCCAGTTGTTCATTCGACTGTGATTCTCCCAGCACACATGTAATCCCTGCTGCAGATAGTCACCAAAGAGATTAAAATATGACTCAGCAAGTCATATTTTTAATATCACTTATTATGATCAACGCTACAGCTGTGCCACAGATCTGGGTAAAGTCATTTAGGCCTTTTCTGATGCTCACACTGTAAAGTATCATTCACATTTTATGTCACATCTTCCTGATGATCTTTTTTTCATGTGTGCTCTCCTGCCTGGCATGAGCAGAAAGAACCAAAGCAGCAGAGACAGCCTGCTCAGGACACGAGGCCAGCTTGGACTGTTTTAGAGCAACACGTGAGGAGACTTAATCCAACAACAGTGCAACTCACATAAGAGTACAGGTGGAAACATGCTCTACCCAAAGAAAGAAATGTTACAGAGAAAGCAGATGTTAGTTTATGAAGAGAGCCAAAACCACCAGGGTCAGGTACAGCTTCCTACCGCAGGTTGAGATTGGTGAACTCGGTCATCTCAGGCCAGATCACCACCACCAATGACCACCATCACTGCCCATAACTGCTGCTGCCCACCATATGGGTATGTGTATCTGTTTTGTCTGTGTGTGTGTGTGTGTGTGTGTGTGTGTGTGTGTGTGTGCATTTATGTGTACAATTTTTGCATTCATTTATTTATACATTGCATTTATCATCCTTATATACAGATTTTTACCTATATGTATATATTTGTATTGTATTTTAATATTAATTCTCTAAATTTTCTTTCCCCCAGGACTGTGCACCGTGGAACTGAGGATCTTTATTTCGTGCCTCCTTGTATATCTGCTGTATAAGGGTGTTCAACAATAAATGATTCCTGACTCTTCCATATATATCTAAGAAAGAACCCGACAGCTCTCCTGAGCTTGCATTCTAAACTGCAAAAAACAAAAAAATAACATTATCAAGATGCCAAGAATTGATGCAGCCAAGATGCACCGTTTGCGGCTGCGCAAACACACAGAATAAACACACAGAAATGAGAATTCGTTGGGAAAAAGAAGGGCCGTATATCGACTCACTCATGGCCAACAATATTTTAAGCTCCCAGGCTCTATAGGGACACAGCTGAATGAATGAGCATTGAACACATCCTCCTGATGATACTGGTTTTTACAACACGGAGAATAAGAAAGGGGAGCCCACAAGGACTTGATCAAACTTTACAGCACTATCTCCCCTGTGCTGTGAGGGCCGATGTGTTTACAATGTGGCCCCCTGACCGCAGTCTCTCACTAGCCAGCTCTCACAGCGGGAGGTCTCGCACCAACAAGGCATCTGCACCGTGTATCACTCCTCACCATCTCAAGGCTCCAGCCTGGGAAATGTTCATCGATGTGTAGAGACTACTTCCCGCTCGGCTTCATAAGAGGCCAGCAGTGAGCTTGGTGCTGTCTGCCTCTCTTTTGCCAGGCTCTGCATCGGGAAAACAAATTGCTTCTCGTTGCCAGGCTGGTTTTCAGCCACAGCTTTGCCGTGAAGCAAACAGGCATTTCTTTGACTCGCCAACATGTGTCAGACTGGCCACGAGTCTGCATATTGACCCGCAGTGGGCAGTATCTGCACTCCATCTGCTTTCACTTTTAACAGGTGTTTGAGGAATCACTTTGGCATAGACGACCTGACCTACAGTGGCCTTCCCCATCCAAAGCTAATGCTGTTCCAAGAATTGGTAACAATTACAATGTCCTTCAAAATAAATATAGTGCAACTCTATTTTTGACAGTCCTTTATCACCATGGTAGTGGAACATGTCACCTTCGCACAGTCTGGTATGGGAACTACACGGTCTCTGACCGGGGAGTTCTGCAGCATGTATTGAAGACATTTCATCAGCCCATCACAAGGACTTTGCTGCCCTCCATCCAGACCCCTACAATAAGCAGTGGGTCAGAAGAGCTTGTAACATTACTGGTGACCCTGGTCACCCTCTTCACAGCTTGTTTGCAGTCCTGGAAGATGTTATAACACCTTGTATGCCAACACCACCAGGCTCAGAAACAGCTTTTTCCATGTATCTATCTATCTATCTATCTATCTATCTATCTGTCTGTCTGTCTGTCTGTCTGTCTGTCTGTCTGTCCGTCCGTCCGTCCGTCCAGCTACAATATGAATAATTGTTTCTGCTCTCATGCACGTTGCATCTCATGGGTTGTCCTATGTCAGGAAGTTGTAGTCCAACAGAAACAACATGTTGTTCTCTCTTGTACATCTATATAAGTGCACCATGACAATAACGTGAATTTTGCACCTCAACTGAACCTTGACCCTTGATTTTTCACAACACAAATTCATCTCATAAAGGCATAATTTTGTAAGACATAACCATCCGGTCTGACATTTTTTCCAGGCGCGTAGCGGTTGTCACGGACGAGCTGCCAGTGGATGTAAAGCTACAGTACTTGCTACCTCCCAGTTCGAAAGAAACTCTCGGACTTGGCCTCACAAGGTTATTGTGTAGTAATTGTATGCTTCTCACAATCAGATTTGATGGAACCTTTGTCTTATCCTGCTGTTTGACTCATTCCACCAGAAGGAGAGCTATAATAAGCTGTTGCGAGCCGCATTTCTGACAAAGATGCCGCTGTCTCTCCACCACAGGCACTTCACCTCACTTAACACGTATATAAAGAAAGTTTTGCTCTGCAAGAGGCCAGCTTTCCATCTGAACACCACGCGCTGGCAACACTTTGCAGTGCGTCTGTGACCTGAACAGCAGTCACACGTAATTGGTTCAGCAGATTTTTTCATGTTCTCGACCCCCATTTATAAATAGAGAGGTTAATATTCTGCTGCCGTTCTATTTAAGTGATACTGGCAGTACACCACTTTTCCCTTCTCTTTAGGTGTTTGCTGCTTTGCATCAAAATCAAAATAATAATTAAAGAAATCTTGTCCATAACGCGTACAAGGTCTTCGCCGGACCAATTTCTTTGTCGAGCAGCTAAATTTCATTGATCGATCGATCGATTAATCAACCAACTGATCGATTGACAAGTCACTGTTTGAATTGTCTTTTTTTAACTTCTCTTTGATGTGCACCATAAAACCATCATTGCCTGAGGCATTTTCCAGCACAACCCTACTTCTATCTTTCTATCTTGGCCTTCTTCTGTCTTTGTGGAGGACATGGATGCTCTCAAACCGTAAAGCCGGTTTATGAGATATAATGTCTGGTTTCATCATTAAGCAAAAAGTAAATTTACCAGAACAGTATTAATAATATGCCAAGCCATGCTAAGTCCCTCAGCTTGCGGACAGTCAAAATCCACTTTCTTGACCAGCCCCACTCCGCTCAGCGGTTTATAAATAACACTAAGTTGCAGGAGTCTGTTGTTGAGAACATTGCAAATTCCATTTTCACTGGGAGACTCACAAGGAGACATTCTGCTTTCTGATGGCAGATGGGCTGTCCAGGTCCCCTTGGTTTCCCTTCTATGGACATAAAAGCCACTCAAACCCAACCTCCCCAGGCTGTTTCCCTCTCCGTCTTACTCCTTCCTTATTCCAGCCAGTCTTCTTGTACGTTTGCTTTTTTCCCAGACATTTCGCCTGAATGTCATTCCACCCCAGCAAATATCGCACAGTATTTCCACCACACCTCCAACCGTCCGTCTTTCAGAGCATAAACCCTATACTACTTCCATCACATTTCTGTTCGGTATTTGCGAGCATTTTGTGGCAGGTTTTATTATTTGTAACATCTGTATGTGGAACAAAGTTCACCTACATATCTGTGACCTTTCTTCTTATTTGTGATGAGAAACGTAATCCAGACTGAAAGTCAGACCGAGTTGGTCTGACAAATTTTTATTTCTACTCATTTCTTTTTGTGATACACCTTCACCACTGCAGTGGCTTTGCACTCACGGTACACCATTCCTACTGACCCATTCTCTCCGAAAAACACCCGAAATCAGCGTTTATCCAAAAGGAACTGATTTGAGGAACCCTGTAAGGCAAAGTCAAAAGCTCCCAAAAATGTTCGAAAATTGCCAATATCACAAGCGGTGCATAAAATCTGCAGCAACGTTTGCCTTGTAAATTATGTTTAATTTAAAATCAAAATAAAAACAGGAAAAGATGCATGTCTTATGGTTAAAGTTTTATAAATAACAAACCTTTAAGTACTTAAACGCTGTGATGCCTCTCACAATCACTGGTGAAATCCTAAACCCAATGCTCACTTCCGTTTGACAGACAAAATCAAATTTTTAATGATCAACTTACATATACAAGTCATTTCTTTTTATTACAGGTGAAGTACTTCACTTATGCCTGGAGAACGTACTGTTCTGATGGCATGCAGTCAAAGTGATGCTTCCGCCTTGAATCTTCAACCTCATCTGAAAAGGATTTAAAGGGACTGCAGGATAAAGCATTAGAATTGTATTTGTCTTGCATGAAACTTGAATTATGCTATCCAATGTATCCGTGTATCAATACTTGGAATGAGAAAACAATGTAATCTTACAAAGTTATTCTGGACTATTTCAGAGAGAAACGTGCACGGCACCTTTTAGTTGTATGTTGTGTTCACGGATGGTTGTGTATTGACAGAAGCTATTCAAGTCAAGTAGGTTGTAGACTAACATCAGAGCCTCTTCTGACACATGAACTTGCAACTTCAAGTCTCCTACAAGTGCACTACAATTTTCCTGAATAAAACTGAAAAAATACATAGGGTGTCCTGAAGTATTTCAAATTATAGTAATAAAACATTAATTTACTGAATGCTAATTGAAAAGGGGGCAGCAGGGTGATGCACCACCTTGTTGAGGGTTTTCTTTGCCTGCTTTGCATTCCTCCCGCAGTCCAACAATGTATTTCAAGTGAGTTGGTCACTCAGAATTGCCTGTAGTGCACAAGTGAGAAGATGCTTGTGCGTGATTGACCCACCATAAGCCAGTGACCCCTCTAAACCATCCTGCATCACTGCGGGTTTGGGATAGGCTCCGGACAAAAAGTAATCCTGCACTGGATAAGAGGTTATTTTTAATGAATAAATGAATGAATAAATGAATACTTAAAATGATTGTACAGTAATCCCTTGGCATCCAAATCTATCTCGTCCTTGAAAATGCCTCAGATACTAAAACTGTGGCTCCCGAGTGCCCACTATTTTAAAGGCAGGGTTAACAAACAGACAGACAGACAGACAGACAAAGAAACAAACAATAATTTTATCACGTGTTCCCAGCCCATCGGAAAACAACTAATGTGTTCAGTACAGCACATCTTACATGTCAGTCACTGTGTTACACACGGGAGATGAGAGGCCGCGTGGTGGGGTTTGCAGCCCAAGCTCGGTGTCGTGAGATATTGAATAAAGGGAATGAAGACGTATGTTCGAAGTGACCCTCCGCGTCTTTTCTTCACACGATCAGCGTTTAAATACAGCAGTCCCTCTCTATCTGAACTCTCTATGTCCCAATTTTCACCATAACTGCTCTTTAAAATTAATACCATTATATCAGTGTCCAAATGGAACCTTTTGCTATGAAAAATTTTTATCCAAAACTTATCCATAATAACTGAATGTACATTACACTGACCGAGGATACAAGCATGCTGAAGCAGAAGGAAAAAGCTAAAGAGGTCAAAACAAATGAGGTTTTTGTTTTCAAATCTTTGTAAATGCTTATCGGTTTCAGTTATGTAGTGCATATTTAAGGAAGTGCAGAGTTGAGGGGTGGATGTAGACTAAACAGGCCACAAGGGCATTTGCCCATAGTGAGGACAGTTTAAGGCCTGCAGTTCACCTCAACGGCATGTCTCTAAACTATGGAAAGAAGCTAAAAAAAAGAAGTAAAACACAGAGGAAGAGAAAACTGTACAAAAAGAAGATACGGCCAGATTTATATATATAACACTAGAGGAGTGAAGGATTATTGCTACCTACCAAGCCACAGGGTCATGACCTAAAACAAGGTGTTATCATAAATATCTCAAACTGAAAGCCTTGACCTTCGACCAGAGTACTGAGCCTCATACTGTCCCTCTGGACTCGCAGCTTGCCCTTGTTCTTATTAAGTGCTCATTACAGAAACAAGCCCTGTGTGCCCAGCTCTGTAGGGAGCTATCCCTCCTCTTCTGTTTGCAAGCTTCTGGCCTGAAAGACTATTGTTGTTGCCCCTGCACCTACGATCTGCTTCCCATTCTAAGTTCAAGATGAAACTGAGAGAAAATGCACGTTAAAACTCTTGAGCCGAAATACACTGAGCTGCCAGTTTATATGGTTACCTGTCTTGTTGTGCATTGCGCCTCCTTTGGCCTATGGATTCATTTCTGCACGGATTCGACAAAATGCTGGATGCCTCGTGCAGGAATGTTGTACCGTGCAGAAACGATTGTGTTGGGTAAGTCTTGCTGCAAACAGTCCTTTCCACCTCATCCCAAAGATGCTTGGGATGTTTGCATCCCTGGTTGCAAACCAGGAACTGTGCAGGTCAATAAAGCAACTCAGTGTCATTTTCCTGGTTCCATTTGGTAGCAATACCTGCCTTCTGACATGATGTATTATCATGCTGGAAGTTTTGAAACGAGTGTGGATAAACTGTAGACATGAAGGGATGAACTTAACCAGCATGACTGAATAAGCCCTGTGCAGATGGCATTGATACACGGGGCCTTCTGTTCTTTATTGGGTAACAGGGGTCCTCATGTGTATTAGGAAAACATTCCCCACACCATCACACTGTCACCACCGGCCTCTGCTGTTGCCCCCAAACAGGATGGCTCCATTAACTCATTGTGCACACAATTCTGAACTGTCCATTAGCACGATGGAAAAAGAACCTGGATCCATCTCATCAGGCAACTTTTTGTCCACTCCTTATCAGCCCTGCTTTAATGAATGTGACCTCACTGGAGATGCGCCTTCTTGTTCATCACTGACTGCATTAGCACCTGAAATGGTTTCTGGGTGATGTACCCCATTTAAGACAAAGTCCAATAAGTGGTGCCTTCTGACATGACATTCTGGACACCAATACTGAACTGGGATGTGAAGGCTTATGGCTTGCCCTTTTGCTTGCACAATTCTTGCCATTCTCCTTCTCGCTATTCAGTGGTTCAAGAGACATTGCAGATGTCCTCTGATCCACAAACAATTTTGTCCACAGGTATGATAATCGCTGTTATTTTTTAGCTTTTTGCACCATTCTCTGTAAATCTTTGAAACGGTTGTGCATGGAAAACCCCCGTACAGCAGCCTTTTGAGCGTTGCCAGAATCAGCACGCCTAGCATCAACTATTGCATCATATGATATTCAAAATCACCAAGCTCACTCGTGTTGCCCTTTCTGATGCTCTTCTGACACCAGTACTGCTAGTCCACCTGATTTAAGCGAACCGTCGGAGTCATATGACATATGACTTTTTGGAACGATCAATTGGTGCGAAAGTGTGGGAGGTACCCAATAAACTGGCATCTCAGTTTAAGGAGAAATTCAAGCAAAGAAAGAGTCACGGCAAGCTAGCACGACATGTATTCCAACAAGAAGCTGTACCGCATACTGCTCTGCTAACTGGCAGAGACCTCGGAGTGCCAGGCTGGTGTAAACTGCTGGGCAGAGCCTCCACACATCGTCGATGATTCGCACATCCGTTAACACAGCTTGATAAATATTAAAGTGAGTGCGGGTTATTGAATTTTAATCGTGCTATGATGTAAGCTTTGACCTGAATTACACATAAATACAGATTATATTGTTTTGTCCTTGTGTGTTATTGCTATCGTGGCGGTAAAAAAGGAAAATATTTGAGGTCGAGCGAGTTCATTTTTTTTTTTTGTCTCGTTTTGCGTCTTGCCTTTTACTGTACAGATATGCAAATCTGAAATTTCTTTATCTACAGTAAAAATCGGCCCTTTTAAATCACTTCTTTAATGACTTCCATAAAATGTGCGGAGTATCAATTGATTATTATGGGAATGGTTAGTTCTTGATGAAAAAGATAAAACTAATGTCCTGCTGAGCTTGTTCAAAATTATTTGCATTAGATATCAGCTTAGAAGACTGTTACCTAAAATGACTTTTAAGCAGCTTTTGTTTTACAGATTACACAGATTGATATTTGTTCCAGCAACCTTGGTTAAGGATATTACCAAGGCACCGAAAAGCAGTGTCCCCATCCGGATTCAGTCCTCATATTGTTGTATTTTTTTTAAATGTTTCAACTAATTTTTGAGAATCATAAAGTGCAGCTTCTTAAAACCTGAAAAACCTCTGCTTCCCTGAATATTTATTTGATCTGAAATTTACCGTATTGGTGTTTCGGTAAAAGCAGAACTGCGGTTTCACAGTCAGACTGTACTGGATTTTTCCAACAGTGACATAACCACAGAGTGAGGTCCTCCTAGCAGGATGTCTACTAATACTGTTGGATTTGAGAACTATTTTGAACATATACCACCCTTCCCCCTGGATGCCACAGGGCAGCACAAGTCTGTGCTATGAGGAGTCAGATTACATAGAAACCAACTTTGGAGGGTGAAACAAGCAATAGTGCCACTCTTTTCCATCACAACTTCAAATCCGCATGGAAATAAAAACCTTACAGTACCACTGCATGAATAAGATGCACGTGAAGGGTCGGCATCAGAGTAGTCGTATTGAAGCTGTGGAAATTAAGAAATAAATTAAATTATGTAAAATTCAGAAAATAAAGATTAACAGTAGCCCTAACCCACAATAAAACAACCAGAGCAAAATATCCCAAAATAGCACCACGTGATTTTATTTTTTCTTCTTATCCTTTGTATCCTTTTTATTCACTCAAACATTTTGGTTAATTGTAAACACATAAATATAGCTAAACTGTTGCTGTACATGCAGTCCCAAAATGGAATGAAGCAATGAGTTTCTTTGCTGTTTTCATGAGATTTTTTTATTTTTATTTTTTTGGTGAATAAAAAAAACTGTGATATGAATAGAACAGAGCATTTTGTTTACTGAGCTGCTGTGATTTATTTATTTTTTTTCAAAATAACGCTGAGCTCCAAAACTTTTAATTATTCAGGCAAAGTTGAAATGTTTAGCATTTAGTGTTGTCATGTTCGAATAAAAAGGGGCATCCAAACTTCCAGTACGTGTTCCAGCCATCTGAGATGCGAAGGGTCGAGCAGTGAAAACAGTCAGGTGTGACGGCTGATTTTTTTTTTTCCGTTTGAGAAAACTGAGGGAAAACAGAGTTAATCTCTGAAAGCTGGTTTTACTGCCGTCATATTAAACAAACTGCTGCACTTTCAGTGCAATATTCATGTCCCTGTGGGTCACCTGGTCACTGTCCTTCCACTGCATCTCTGGATGCTGAGGTGCAGAGTTATGTTATTGGCAAAAGAGGACATAGTTAAACGAAACACATAATTAAGACATATTTCCTAATAAAACGCAGCACATTAATGTAATGGGTTTGCAGGGATAGTCTATATATAAATTCTGCCATCAATTTTTATGTCATTTTTAAAAAATATATTGTCATAAACCACACACTTGGGAGACATGCACTTTAGAGGATCAGAAAATATATATTTTTTTTCCCAGGAAACTTGTGAAAGCATCCAGGCTATTACACCCACAGTGTAATGTTTACTTCCCAAAGTCTCTTACTTTCTGTGGACCATTAAGTGTTGGGGAATTTAAATTGGTTACATTAATTTTATTGATTCATTCATTTGGCCGACGCATTCATCAGAAGTGACGTAAAAATGGCGGTGACCATTAACTTATGTTGGTTTTTGCCGAAGTGGATAAGGATAA
The DNA here is from genome assembly GCA_900497675.1 of Arapaima gigas. Classification (NCBI taxonomy): domain Eukaryota; kingdom Metazoa; phylum Chordata; class Actinopteri; order Osteoglossiformes; family Osteoglossidae; genus Arapaima; species Arapaima gigas. Next base: position 531,917 of record UFQX01000205.1, on the reverse strand, counting down.
GGTACAGATCCTTCCTCACTGCCAATCTGCACGTATTGCCTTCTACTTTCTGATGCGGCAGTGGCTTCTGTGCTCTTTGTAGAGTTTTGCAAGAGGCAGTTAAAATATGTCAAGGTTTTGAACAAATAAACCCTTAAACAGGACTGAGCCCAATTCCACAAAAAAAAAAAAAAATCTGAATGACTGGCTAATTCCTTAAAAAATCAGATCCAGACCAGTCTGTACTTCACACTGGCAGCATGAGAGGCCCCAGACTTACTCCTTAACTTCCTCAAGAAGCTAGAAATGTCTTGACTGAACTCCACTAGCGCCACACGAAGCTAAACAGATGCAGCTTACTTGCCATTCAGGACCAATAAATGAACTGCGGTGATGAAGCTCACAGGTACCTCAGCTCTGGAGAGCTAGTATGAACCACTGTGACCAGACTAACCCCAGGTGTGGGTAAAACCACCAAGATAACTGTCAGGCTTGAGTGTTCTAAGAGGGTAGACACATGCAGCTAATGCTAATTCAACTCTTGACGTTCACCTAACTGACTTGAGCAAACCCTGATGGAGCTGTGGCATATAAACATCCCCACTGAGCTCCCATTCAGCTGTAATGGACCAGACCCGAATAATGCAGCTAATGCCCAATTCAGCTCAGAGACAAACAAGAGCAGCAGTAATGATGGCAGCCGTTCCACGGCAGAAACATAGGGAGCCATCTCTCCTCCAGGCATATAATTATCAACACAAATCATCCAGAGATGATGCATTCCGTTTGGGATTAGCATATAATTGACGATAATGTCAAATTCGCCATGGAACAGAGGGGCTTCAGTAAGATGTCCGCATTTGTCGGGGCTAAATGAAGCAGCGCTATAAAAGGCAAAAGGTCTAATCCGAGTAAGGCCCGTTGAATGTCACACCCTTTCTGCAACAATGCTAAGGGTCCTGCATGTGCTCCCTTTTTTGAATTGAAGTTCTTTTAATGGATTTTTTTTTCCCTCCGCAAAACTGTTTTCAATTACACGAGATGTTAAGAGGATATGTACAAAATTAAGACTTTGAAGCACCGGCATCAAACTGTCATTGCGCTAAATAGACAGTGTTATGTTTCTCAGGGGCATCATTATCAGCAATACGTGTCACTTTAAAGTAGGGATGCAAGAAGACTGATGTCACTTACAGACAGTGGTGAGCTGGGGGTCTTCTTGTTGCTCAGAAGTCTTCACTGATCCACGACTCAGATCCTGCACCAGTCACCTTTGCACTTGTTCCCTTTCAAAACAAGCTTTGCACCCGAGTTCACAAATATTCCTTCCTCTGAGTCACCGTGAGAAAAATAATTATTCGGGCTCTTTCCAGACTCCGTTCCCACGAGTCCAGTTGTATTGCAATCCCGCTTGTCGATTTTGTTTTTTTTTTTTTTTTTTTTTTTAAAA
>UFQX01000205.1:421296-530450 GCA_900497675.1 Arapaima gigas | reverse complement strand
TTTTTTTTTTTTTTTTTTTTTTTTTTGTAAAACAAATTGCAATTCGACAACAACGCATCTCAGTCGCGCTGTCGGCAGCTATAACAAACGAAGGACTCGGAAGACAAGACTGAATGACCTCAAACTTTTTTTTCAGCAGCAACACACCCATCAAAGCTCTGAAACACATTAAGCGCACAGTGTCCACGTTCCCCCTATAACTACCCGCAATGGTTAGCCTATAAACCTATATTAAAAAGAGAATTATGAGAGAGCCATGCCCCCCCTACTGCCACTACACTAAACTTTAAATAATAAAATAGAAGAAAATTAATTCTCATGACATGAAAAATTCTGCTGCACAATATATTGGGGGATGGGGAGGCTGCAGCAAAGAAACGATCTGCCCTGAGTGCCAAATACCTTAGGCACTCCACTGCTTATATAACATATGTATATTTATATGTTTGGATATACGCCGCTGATTCGATTTAATTCTGCGTGGATTAACAAGGTCCGTGTTAAATGCTGGGGAACTGGAAGAGTTCGATGATAAGTGAGCTGCTGGAACCAAGCACAAGCAAGAAAGATCTGATAATATAACTAAAAGTAAAAATCTGGTATATGCTGCAGAAGAAACGCTACAAGCATTGGATTACAAAAACCAAGAGGCCAACCATCCTCGATTCCTCCCCGGAAGCTAAGGCTGGAAATCAAGATAATAACAGCCTGGAAGGAAGCGAGCAAGTTGACTGAGCTGCAGAATGGTAACATGATAAAGGGCAAGTCCTGACTACTGAGAAAGTACAAAGGGATGTCCAGGGATGTTGCAGTAGCAACCAGTTTGGAGAGATACATAAAAGTAGCAGAGGCCAAAAGAATAAATGACGTCTTCTTTCAAAGAACCACATAAAGTGCTTATTTCAGCTGCAGTCCAACAAATGATGAGCCACAGTCACCATCACAACAACCGATGTCCAATAAACATGAAGAACTGGGCCGCAACAGGGCCTGACATGATACGTGCCAGCCAGGTAAGGAAATAAGAGCTCTACATACCTAGCTGCGCAAATGAACTAGCTGCTAACAACACACTCCCATCCTGACCGGTTTACTGAAGGAAAGACAATACTGGTCATGAAGAAACAATAACCATCCGATTTCCACCCAATAACCGGTTTGTCCACAACATGGAAGCCCCTGTCAGGCATTATAGCCAGCAAGCTAAATTCACATGCAAATAAGTACATGAGCCCTGCCCAGAAAGGGATTGGAAACAGCACCAGAGGCTCAAAGCTCCAGTTACTAGTAAACAGAGCTGTCCACCAAGATTCCAAGACCAGGCAGACCGACCTGAGCATGGCCTGCGTGGAATACAAGAAAGCACATTACTCAATGAAGCAGAAATGGGTACTGGAATCCGTACTGCTACACAAGGTCAGTAAGATGCTAATAACCTTCATCAAAAACTGAATGGACCACTGGAGGACAATATTAGAAACCAACCTAAAAGACAATTGCCCAGGTGACCATAAAGTGTGTTATATATCAAGGAGATGCACTATCCCTATTGCTGTTATGCAGAGCCCTCAACCTCTCAGCCAGATCATCACTGAGAGTGGTTACAGGTGCAGGTTCAAGAGTGTAGCTACCATCAGCCACCTCTTGCACATGGATGATATCAATCTGTACGTCGAGACCACAAGAGACATTGACTCTCTGATCCACCTGACCAGGATCTACAGTGAGGATATTGAGATGTCATTCGGACTAGAGAAGTGCAGCAGGATGACAGTAAAAAGAGGGAAAGTGAAAAAGACAGAGGAAGCTGAACTACCACAAGCCCAGATAACAGACACGCAGGACGATTATGAGTACCCAGGGATCCTAGCTTGTCCTAACTACTATTTCCTAACTAGACACCTCTAGCTACACCGCTCACATTAGGACCTAGCACTGGTGAGACACAAAGCGCAAAATCCCACAGATAAGAAACCTGGCACAAGGCAGTACAAGCGGCATGAGGAAATGGGAAGAAATCAAATAAATCGATATATAAATTAATCATATAAGAACTAAACAAAAAGGAGTTTAGCTCTTCCAGCACAGATATTGTGATCCACTCTCAGTCTCAGATTGGCCCAGAACGTGGTGGCAGACACCATACTTATCAAACAAGAAAACCTTCCTTTTGTGCAAACATCTCAGTCGGGCTGCAAAAGTAGAACCCCGACATATTTCCCCTGTGTTTGAAAGCTTTCCAACAGACATACAGTATTGAGCAAAAAAAGAGGGAATACGTAAATGCCATTAGAGAAATCTATTTGAAGCCATCTCAACGTTGCTGAGATACATAAGATTGCAACGAAGCATAAGGTACTTGAGACTGCCGAGTCTATAGCTAGGCGTATTTTTAGACGGCAACCGAGGTTGTCATTCACTGGTCGTAATTATCACTGCAAGCAGAATTTGTCTGAAAAGTCTGCCATTAGGAACAGTAAGAGACTGCGACTCACACTAGGTGAGTTCCCTGTCAAGTGATTTCCCCACCATGATAATAAAATATGCCCCTGTTTGCCGTTGGAAACGACATTAATTCCCATTTCAATCATTTTTTTTTTTTTTATGTGGGATTCATCTACATGCCTGGAAATGTGCTTGCTTGGCGAATGACGTATATTTTTGGTATGAGTTTACACAGCACCGAAGGTGTTAGATTTGCTTCTATAAACGTGTTACACCTTTTCGTTATTTGGACAATTCGCTTCTTATCGTATTACTATTCAGAGCAGCTCTTTTTACATCGACTTGCCATTATAGGCTTCATCCAGGCAGTGATTTAATGAATATTATAATGTGGCTTGGGATTTTACTAATGTTGCAATAAGTGGCAGCAGGCAGGTGGAGAAAGTAATTGTTTAGCTTAAACTACAGCTATACTTGTTCTGTTGTTTTAAACTCCTACAAATTAGTCGCATTATCGCGTGACGAATGTGTGGCCTTTACGTTCCGTGGAATCCATACATGTACACATCAATGTACGATATTTACACTCTGCTGGAACCCAGTGCAGCACATTTACCAAGGAGAAGTTCACAGCTGGGGACTCCAATGCAGGTATAACAAGTGACAAATATGCCGTTCCTAAGTTCAGATTTACAGTCAGGTTGTGTTTTACAACACAGTGAGCAACAGTGTCTCAGTTTTATGTTTCCATACGGAGGAGCAAAGGTGGTTCTACTGCAAAAATTCGCATACTTCAGTTCAGCGTGTCTGATTTGAGGTAGTAATGTGTGGGCTTTAGAACACCGCAGCTTTTCAAATTCTCCTTCACTAGGCCCCTTGTCACAAGAGCACCTTCAAAGTGCGATTAGATAACATCCATAATGTCAAATCTTCTCTCTTGCTCAATGGAATAAATGGAGAGAATTCACTTGTACACCCCACCAAAGCTCTACGATAGCCTTTGTCCACAGCTCAAAGACTAGCATGATGATTTGTCCACATTCTTCATTTTTCCACCTCAGAATGACCTGCCTTAATAAAATACTCCCCATTGCTCCCAGCTCAAGTTTATAACTTCACGATAATCTTTATTTTATATCCCCTTAAGAACAGACCCAAAGTAGTCCATTACTTCATGTCCCATAAATTAAAACATCACATCACATGGTGGGCTTTGTCTCCCTTTAAGACATCTGGGACATTAAATGTGAAATACACACTTCACCATTTTATTCCCGAGATCCATTAGCGTGGACAGAATTATATGTAAATTACTCGACAATTTTCAACTGATTCATGTTCAGAAAAGAGCAATTAAATTGTGACGATCGAGGAGTAAGTACTCTTTTGCAATAAATTATAGTTAGCTTTATAGCTTTGTTTTAGAGAGGCATCTTCCTCTTGGGAACGTGAGCCAATTGTACTATTACCATCCTTCTTTCTCCATTTATTCACGGCCTTCATAAATATTGAAACCACGTCAATTACTTTGGTTTGATTTGTCATTCGCAGCGTAACTGGAAGACAGGCTAGGTGGTAGTTCATTAGCTTAACCCAAACAAACGCTTTAGTTGCTTGACACGCCAGCAGCTATAGTTTACGAAAAGGCGTAATTGAAGAAAACATCTAGGCAGGCACCCTGAGCAAACGCTGAGAATTTAACACCGCGGTGGCCTCGGTGCTTTGATTTCCCTTTGAGATTTAGGATATTCATGTTAACTTAAGGGGCAACTGCAGCTGCAACATAATTACTACTAGTTAAAGATTGGTAATAGTTAGTGTGTCATACGCTCCTCCACCCCCAGGTTAAGACACTTTTGGGCAAAGGAGAGGTGGTGTCTGAGGGCAGGGTTTGCATGTGGAAGCCTGGATGTTTTAATATGTTGGACAGGATCGATGTGTCGGAATGTTTGATGTAGTTCTTCCCTCCAAAACTGTTCTTATAGACTTATGATGGGGGGGCATTTTGCTTTTGACTGCAAATCGCTACCAAGAAATCGATTTGTTGCTATAACAAGGCAAAGCACAAAATCTTTAGACCAGTTCTGTGTAAAATGTATGCATACATTTTTTTTTTTAATTTGTGAACTTTTTTTTTATACGGATCTGGCATATCGTGAAACTAATCACGTCGACCACAACGTGAAGTGCTGAAAGAATTCTTTGGTTTCGGCATTAGATCACGTGTTAAACAGCTCAGGTCAGAGTGGAATTGATGTGTAATGTGATGACATTTCAGTGACATTTTTGCATTTCTGCAATGCTTAACTCTTCATTTATTTCAGCTCTTCCCGTGTCAACAATGTTAATAGCCTGGCAGATATCCAGTACTTTTCAATACATTATGTATTAATCATTGCGAAATTTTTATGCACTCAATATTCACATTCATAATTTACTGCAGTCAGGTACAAAACAGTAAAGGGCATAGAGAAGTGCATGAAAAAAATATTAACATATCAGCTTGGAATACTTGTTTGGAAGGAGCACTGAAAGTGTAGTACTACCAGTCCTGCTGCTTCTTCTAAACAGGGATGAAAGTGATCTGAAGGTTGCTGGTTTAATTCCCCCTCACTGCTGTTACCGTAGCCCCGTAGAGTCAGGCACTTAACCTGAATCGCTCTAGTAAAAGATCGAGCTGTGGGTTTTCTTTGGTTGTCTGTTGTAGATCATTTGTGTGAATATAAGGTGGGCTGTTTGGAATAACTCGCACCGAAGTATTAATGTTAGAACTTTGTGCAATGAACGTACTAATCTGCGTAAATCAATAATGCAGTTTGCGTAAAACTTAGTCAGTCTGTTCCCTTTAGAGGCCAGTAAGCGTTATGAAATACGTAACCAGTGCCCCCCCTGTAATACTCTGTAAAAAGGTATTGAATAGAAACGTCTAGCTGCTGCGGCAATGGGCGATGAGTACTGAAGTAAACAATAGAGGGCCTGGCAAGGATTAAACTTCTAACTGCACCTAGAATTAGTGTGTGAGAGCAGGTCGGGTTCCTCACAGGAAAGCTGCTAAGCGAGACCTGAGACAGCCTCACTTCCGGTGTTTTCCTCAGCGAGTCACTATCCCCGCACATTAACGTTTCTGATTCACCTGTTGGTAGTCAGACCTAATGGTTTAATTTGGGAAGATTGTTAACAGCATCTGGCAGGGGTTGCAAGGCCCGAACTGAGCACTTTTGCTATTAGCCAGGAAGCCTTATCTAATGCCGGGGGCTTTTGTTGCTATTTTTCCAATTTGTTTCATTACTTTTTGAGCACAGCAGACCTCAAAGAGAATTCTAGGGAGTGGAAAGGGAACTTTCTATAATTTAATGTGCATAATTTTAACTTTGTTTCTCCACGGTTTGCAAAAGTGCTGTTAACTTTCGAGAATCGATGGAGGCGACGGTGACAGCTTGTCAAGTTCGTCCGCGTGACAGAGACGACTTTCTGCTGGTCACGAACGATCCGCTTGTAACAGTCGACGCTCTTTGCGGCACCGAGTTGCAACAGCTCATTTAAGCAAGGGATTCGTATTGCATTTGAAAACCCTAATACGCATTCAGACAACCTTCAGGACCTCCATTTTCAGCAGAGTGCCACTTTTACTTCTGCAGCTAATGTACATTTATCTTGAGTAAGGCAGGATTCAAACTGTTCACCCACATGGTCACCATTGGCCACCAATTCACCATTACCGTTTTACCTGAATAATGTATTTTCTGGGTCTTGAAGGAAAACTTGGCTCCCCGGCAAACATAATAAAATGATCCCGATGAAACATACTGGGACTGAACTCAAACTTGCAGCTCGGGAGCCATAAAGTAACACGAGCAGCAGCTGAGCTTCGGCACCGTCCACATTTACCCTTTATTTATTCATTAATTTGTTTATTTTAGTGACAGTCTGCACTGAGGCACACTAAAGCATGGAGGTGCTGGTTCCAGGGATTATACAGCATTCACGAAACGCAGTGCTGTTCTGGTTCTTGTACGAATCCCCTCTGTATTCCTGTTTATTTCTAAATCCCTCGAATTAATTAAATCACAGCAATGCAACTGAGGCTCAAAGATGAGACCGTAATAAGTATAGTGGAAAATAACATTGGAAATTACATAACTGAAGGCTTCATTCACATTATTTTGGTTAATATGAGAGGCATTTTCCAACAGAAGAACCACTGTATTATGTGATATTACTGCAGTCAGTGCTTCCGGATCGTGGCTCTCGTGGACTTACAACCTCATACAGGATGGTTTTTTTTGGATGGATTTTCTTCAAAGAAACATAGTCTGATGAAAGCCAATTGTGGCCTTTCTTTTTGATGGGTGTGACGTGTATCTTTTGCGCCACTGGATGCTGCTGCTTTGATATTGAAAGTCACCCGTGTGATGGCTTACAGTGTGAAATAGAGAACCGAGAGGAAGCGACTGCAGGTGCAAGGATGGGGCATTTAAGTGGGCACCATTTTTTGACAGAAAATCCAAACACATAGGGTGTGATTGATGGTGACAGATTTTCAACTTTAAAGTCTGCAAAGTGAAGTATCTCAGCTTTTACATCATGGTTTGGAATTGTCCGGGAGGTTTTCGCAGCCATTTCTGAAATGACGCTGGTTGCAGGATTGTAAATACGCTTCGTGAAACCTGCTCTTTCTTGGATGCTTATTCAGTCACTCAGGGCGTCACTTGCTCACTCTTTCCTGCAAACTTTGCTACTTTCCAAACGCAGGAGAGCTTTCAAAGCAGAATGACCTACACATGCAGGGGTGTGTTATATGTGACAATTCAAAAATATAGCTGTTTGAAAGACTCTCCCAGCCCCACTGAGTAATACTACATAAAGTGAAATGACATTGTGACAAATTGTGCACATTCAAGTCTGACAGTTCCTTCAACTTTCTGCAATTTGTGATATTCATCCATATCAGTAAAATGGATTTTAAAGGAGTATCTCTGCAGTTTGAAAAGCTTCACATCTGCATGTGGTGCCAGCAAAACCACTTTCAAGAAACACTGTACGCTGTGGCAGTCCTGGGCCACTGTATTAAGGAACGGGCTTTTCTGAGATGGGTTTAACCTTAAGGGAGATGTCTGCTCGTTCCTAATGGAATCGGACTGCGGTTTCAGCTGGAGAAAATGAGCCTCGATGTAATCACCCTGCCAATGGGCGCCGTGCCCACACCCGCCCCTGTGGCTGGTTGCCATTCGGAACCCAGAGTCTGCGAGGATGGGTCCACCGATCGACAGCCTCACATCTCTGTAATTTATGAGGGGACACCAGAGACCTCCGTGGGTTTTCAAAACCATCCAGTTTCCTCCTACATAAGTAACATCTGCTTAGCTGGCAGGTTGATTGGTGGCACCTAAGAATTGCGTAGCTATTGAGCTTTTGCCAAAAGCTATTGTTCTATCGGGTAGGCAGACTGATTCAGAGAGAATCCTCATATGGAGCCTGCACCACCGGGGTCATTTATATAAAGGAACTACTGACCATGACCCTAATGAGTGCTAACACACTTTTCATCGCAGGACCTGTAGTGCTTTAATTTCAGGCCCCGGAAAAACTTCGTTTTCAATCACCCTTTCTGTCACCTGCAAGGAGCTTCTTCAGTACCCATTTGTGAGTGCTGGAGTTTGCCTAGTCCTCCAGCAGAGGACATCCTGTGTGTGTCGTACATCCATCCCTCCCTGTGGAGCACATGTAATTTATCTGCATCACTGTGTGTATGTGCATGTACGCTCAGGGGTGCCATGAAACTATATCCTGACCAGCTGAGTTGCGACCCTTTGCTGGGCTGGATGTTTTTAGTGCCGCAATGCTGTATTCGGATCGATTTGGTGTGGTTTGAGGTTAGCTCTGATCTAGTTTAGTAATCTAATTTGTCCCTGAAAACGTGAATTTTACGGACACTGAGTTTCCCATTATTTTAAATGGGGGAAATAAATAAATAAAGCTCCCCCGGCCCATCGGAAGACACCTATATAACCATCAACTCGGGACTTCAGTGTGATAAACACTGTAAGCACCGGTTACCCAAGTAGAAAACACTTAATGTTGTCAGTAATGTGCATGTTTATACCGTGGTGCAGAGTGTACAGTACAGCACATCTCACATGTTAGTCACTGTGTTGCACACGGGAGATGAGAGGGCGCGTGGTGAGGTTCACAGCCTGACTTCAGTGTTATGGGATGTTCAATAAAGGCGATAAAGATGTGTGTCAAAGTCACCAGCCGTGTCGCCTCTTTCTTTCACACAACAACCAGCATTTAAATAAATTAATAAGTTTATTTAAAAAAATAAAAACGAGCAATAAAAGCAGTTACATAGCACAAAAACATTCAGACAAAGTCAAAGTAGCAGAAACAGCCGCTAAGACACCAGTGTGGGTGCATCTGGTTTTGGGTAAATTAGTAACAGTAAACAATACAGTTAATTGCAGTAAGGACGTAAAGTTTTTTTTTTTAAATTTATTTAGATTTTTTTGGTATTTTGGATTTTTTTATTATGCATAAGATCCAGATAAAAATTTGCTATAGAAAAAACTTGCCATTTAGTTACCGATATTTAGGTAGTAATTTTAACTAAACAGTTAAAGAACCATTAGAGTGAAAATTTGGAATTGCTGTATTTTCATAGGTAAAATCAATTTTCTTGTGGGCTGCAATTCTGGTTATAAGATTTTTTTTATGCGTTTAAATTTACTGAGCCCAAAGACGTTTACCGTGATTGAAGAAAGTGCAGTAAAAAATATCTGCTATAATGCTGTAGCTGTCTGTTAAAAACTGCAGAGAGCTGCTGGAGAGGATGTGTCCCTTTTTCGCGTGCTCTGACTCTGTCTGTGTGTGCACCTGCGTGGGTCTGACTTTGTGGTGTCACCTCATGAGAAGTGGACACTCTGTTCTCCCATCCGCAGGGCCCTGTCACTTAATGCCTGAATAAGACACCGTCACATCTCGTGTGTCATGATGGAACTGTTTTGGACTAGTTAGCCAACAGGTACACTATATTTCTGTAGCTTCTCAGAATCATACCTCGGGTTGCCATGGTAACTGTGTCAAATGTAATACGGTCTTAAATAGCCAGCTGTTAATATATAATATTACAGCTTCAGAAACCCTGTATCAGCCTGATTTTTGCTTATAGTGAGTAGTATTAAACCAAGGGTAAATTGATTATAAATCAATTATATGTTTCAAACAATCACAACTGTATTCATCTCTTCAAAATAACACCCTAGAGTCCAACAGATTTTCTAACAAATTTAATTAAGAGTGTAATTTGTGTCTGATTTACACCTGTGGGGGCACACATGAAACCCCAGGTGAGGTAAGTAATTTTTCAAGTAATATTTTTAATGAAGCAATTGAAAGCTAAGGTTCGGTGAAAACCGGTTCACTCTGTAGTCTTTGACCTAGACTCCACATAAGAAGCAAATGATGGGATTCGGTCCGAACTCGCTGCTTGGCAACATCCATGGATTTCTGGGAAATCACCGAACCAGCAGCGGAAGTGACAGACCGCTGATGCCCCGCTCCCTTTTCATTCTTCAAAATCTTTACCTGATCAATGGAATCTTTTGTCTCACTGGAAGGAGCCGTGCCAGACCGGCTCATTATTTGTGACAAAACAGATAAGGGAGAAAATGAGAAATTGAGTTTCCCGTTTTCCATAGCCTTTTCAGACAGCCTTTTCAATTGTGATGAAGGGCCATTAAGAAAGAGAAAAAACTGTAATTTTGTATGTGGGCTGACACCTCGATTGCTGCAGCCGGGGTGCTGAGCCGGCCTTGGAGCCCATTTCCCTTCTGGTGTGTCCTCCTGAGTTAGGGAGTGCGGGTCTCTAATTTTTCCCCAGTCTCCTAGAGAGACCATCTGCTCGAAGCCCACAGGGAAATGCTGCCAACTTCCACTGTCTCCATGGACAACTTTTCCCATTTCCCTTTTTCAGACAGATAGTCAGGCAGATGAATATTCTAACCACGGCGGGTAAAGTTGTGGTTCTCCCCTCACGCACTGCTGCGGGTGTGTAAGTAGCGGTGTATTAAACCACGCTCAAGGTTAACCCCTCACCGCTCACGGTGTTGTGGAGCTTTGGGGCAGGCGTGCCGTGGTGTTGGGAGGGACACGCCACGTGAAAACAGTGCTTACGTTCCATTAGTATTGTTTCCTGAATCTTCCATCAGTAACACCCCTGACTGCACAGGCGAGGCGGGTTTTTTCCAACGCGGACAGTGACGATATTTCCCAAAGTAAAGGTGAGGAATTAAGTAAAGTGCAGTGACTCCAAACTGTGTGCACAGTTTTCTACATTAAAACATACAATTTTAAGGCCTCCAGAGCATAAAGTCTTTATATTATCCCTGAGATGAATTTTTGTACGTATTTATAGTCTCAACTGGTTATTCTTTATTATCTGTAAATGAAATCCTGCACCTTTTCAGCATGTGGCTGCTTCACACATTTTAAGGCCTAACAAGGGACAATAGATGGAAAGTTCTGGTTCTAACTCTTACATTGGCGCTAAAACTGAACACCAGAACGCTTCTCCGCTGCTCCCACTGTAATTTAATAAAATGGGCTATAATTTGCAACGTACAAAATGACCTTGTTTTGAAGTAAATACAATCATAAACCACTAGTTTTAATTTCCACCTTTTGAAAAAGGAAAAAAAAATCAAATTATTTTGTGTGCATTTAATGTAAAATGTGTCTTTGGTTCCAAAATGCGATGTTATGCACACAATGTACGACAAAGTAAAGAACATTGCATCCCGTGGTCTGCTGATAAATTTTGCATCTGTACTAAAAATAAACACCGGAAGGCTTTTTTTCACCGCCTTCCTGTAATTTAATGAAGTACACAATTATTTATGAGGTACAAAGTGACCTTATTTCAATCAGTAGCAACTCACATTTGAATTTTCACCCCGAAACACAGCAGCAATGAGAAAAATACGCAGTGTTTGTAAAAAATAGGTAAAACTTGTATTTTAAAGCCCCTCTTTTTTTAAAGATATTACAAAGCTTTCAAGGGCTTTGCAATTAGTATTTTGACCCACTTTGAGATGTTATCGCCGCCCAAAAAAATCAGCTTTTGTAGGTTTGCATTACATGAGAAGAGATGGGTTTTTGATATTTTACCCAGTTCTGTCAGGACCCATCAGGAACTGGCAAAATGCAAAGACTTTCTCCATGCAAGTAACCCCTGATTTATGCACTTAATTCGTTCCTGAAAATGTAAAAAAACACCTAGTAATACGTTGAGCACAGAACGCCACACCTTTGAGCACAAAAGTGTAGTGAACACTTTAACATACGCAAACAAGACCTGCAATGAACTGTTACTGCACTCGCGAGTGATAAGAACAGTTGGTCACAAGTCGTGGTGGGTGACTTTCCTTTTCTTTTAATCTCTTCAAAGATTCAGTTCTTTCTTACGCCCTTTATAAGCCTTATTATAACTTTTTCCACCTTTCTGGACTCATTTTGCACTATTAAGCTTTGTTTATGAGATTAAAATAGAGACACTGCACAAACTGAGAGAAACAAAGCAAATATGAGGCAGCATATTAGCAAAGTATGTCTTACATCTTCTTGTACTTCACAGTAGTATGTGGTATATATGTGGGTATGTATGGAACAGGAACAAGCTTCTCGCACAACATGCAGACTTTTTTGATGCCTTGCAGAGAAATTTCTGGCACTGCATTGTGGCTCTGCATTATAACAGCTGCTATTAAAAGATTAGCTGCATTATAGCAAAACTGTGTATAATGGGCTTTGCTTGTATTTACTTGTTCCTTTATGAATACATTTAAAGTTTCTGCATCAAAGGTTGTATCAGGCAGGAGCACAATCAAAATACATACCCTTCAGTTAAAACATAATTTATTTTTTGAATTTTTTAAAAACTGTATTTTGATTTGAAGAAAGGACAAATTGACAAGCAATTATCTTGCTTCTGTTCAGAACAATGGTCAGTCAGGAATCTGGTCTTTATTTGATCATCTTAAATGTTTATGTTTTGTCAAGACCCAACATATCAGATTATCATTATTAATTTTGAGGATAGGAGTGGTATCTCCATATCTCTACGGGCGCGTTTCTGCATACGTGTGTGTGTGTGTGTGTGTGTGTGTGTGTGTAAATACACGAAATACAGTCAAACCTATTTTTTTCACTGACTGCATCTCCTCTTTTTGGCCATTATTCGTGTTGATTAGATAAGGTGGTTTGTATGGTGGACTTTCCTTATACAAAAGTAGTTAAGCACTTAGTGCCCCAAGAATCCTAGGGCACCATGCAAAATAAAAAAAAAGCATTTGTACATGCATAGGTTTTTATTTAAACTTATATTGGACATGCAAAAATTGCAGCCTGTAGCTATCACTTTCAGGCTAAAATGGTCTATTCCACTGCTACAGACCTGAAACCATCCATACAGACAATACTAACAATATAGCAAACTTACCAAAATTGTAGCATAATAGTGAGAATCTCAGATTCGCTGCAATTTACACACTAGGGTAGTGTGTATTTTAATGATACACACCTATCACAGGTTACAAAGGAGAAAGAGGCTGTTGGCCAATTCTTAACCAAGCTTGGGGCAGTCAGTTATCTCTCATAGTCTGATCAAAGTTGGAGATTGATGGCACGTCCAAACACACAGTCTCCTATTTAAGAGTAAAAGCAAATTATCTGTGTTTTGACTTTATTTTAAATATAAGATGTCTTCTCTTTTCGCCTGCATACAGATTAATGTCCACAAATGACAGCTAGATTTAAACATATACCGTAAAATTTTAATAGCCAGCAAAACAGGTGTAGTCCTTAAATACATACAGCTTCAGGAAAAACTGCTACACATGACAGGTCTTTTGTGACCCATGCTGACATATGCGTATATAAATCAACAATGAAATAAATACAAACACAACAGTTTTTCACACTTCCCACTGGAGCAGCCAAATGCTCTGCGGTCCAGTGATGGTGGGCAAATGAGGCGTATTCGTCTTTTTCTGGAATGAAATTCAAAAGAATATACAGGCATTTATAACAGACACATATAGAAACTAATAAATAAAAATAAATAAATAAAATAAATCAAATGAAAGCTCTTTTCGGTCATGTATTATTTATGTTCACAGCGTGTAAACAGAAGAAAGAGCTCCTGTTGGCGCTTAGCAACCGGATGCTACGTTTGTGTAACATTTACGTCTGTAAACTCTAAAAAACCTAAATAAAATAAAAAAGAACATATTGGTAGTTATAATACACACAGAGATAGAAAAAAAATCCATACGAAAGCACAATTTCTTTGCGTATGATTTACGATCACAACATGTAAATAAAGAACCCAAAACGAACACTTTAGTTATACTATTCACAACTATAAACTGTGTCAGCAACTGGATGCTATACATTTACAGCTGTTGAAAATACCTAAATAATAAAATAGCATATTGCTTGTTATAAAAAACACATATATTCACAAAAAAATCATATGAAAGCACTTTTTGGGGATGTATTATTTATGAACTTTACACTCAGATAAACAGCAAGTATATAATGCGACACTTTTCCCTGGTCGCTATCGATCCAATACTGCACATTCTAAACAAGTGAAACACGAGACAAAATATTCTTTTTAACTTATTTGGCATTCAGTTTTGAGTAAAATGTTCAAGACAAAGCCAATGAGGAAACTGGGAAACTGCTTCCAAACTGCAATGCATCACATAACATGAGACTGAAACGCCGAACTTCGACTCACTAGTGACCCGTGATGTGCATTTAAGGTTTTTAAAAACAGAACCATATTTTAATGTCCTTGACAATAACATGAGGTAGAATACTGGTGTTGTCTTCATTTGCAATAAATGTGAAGAACTAAGTTCTATGGATTTAATTCAAGGTTATTTCCCTCGAAAAGATGAAATACTTTTCCTTATCAAGGACACAACTGTCCCTTAACTATTACAGCGATGCCCACATTTTTGACATGAAAAAAACTCTTTTGTTCCTAGGATAATTGGTGAGGCCGTGAACCTGAAGGAAAAGTGAGAGAATGAGGACTGATGAACATATTACAAAAATTAGCAATAGAGTAAAAAAAAAAATGCGTGAAAATAGCAAAATTGGGAAAAACGTATGGAATAAGTGTTTGGAAATTCTAGTCAGTACTGTTGGATCAATCATCAGGAAGTGGAACCTACACCACACTACCTAGACACAGCCGAGACAGGCGTCCCTCAAAACCCAGTATCTAAGTGAGACTTATACCTGTGAGGGAAGCCACAGACAGGCCAACAATCACTTTGAAGGAGCTACAGAGGGCAGTGACTGAAAGTATAGGTTAGGTGCACCAGACCAAAATAGAGCTTTCAGGTCCAAATTGAAAGCACTATAGGTAGTGCAAACATAACACTGCCCATTCCTCAAGTGGCACCATCCATACAATGAAGCATGGGGGTGGCAGCGTCCTGCTCTGGGGATGCTTTTTTATCAGCAGGAACACGGCATCTTATCCAGATCGAAAGAGGAATCGATAGTAAGAGAACCTGCTTCAGTCTAAGCAACTGAAGCCTGGGAGAAAGTTCACCTTTCAACAGAACAATGATCCTAAGCACAAGGTCAGTGCAACAATGAAGTGGCTCAAAAGGTAAATGTCCTACAGCAGCCCAGTCAAAGTCCTGGCCTCAATTCCACTGAGAATCTGTAACACTATCTGAAGACTGCAGTTCGCAAACATCATCCAACAAACCATTTTAACGTGTGGCTATTAAATACTTGCGCAAACAGCATATTCCACTTTTTCATTTTCTTTAAAATATCTGGAAACAAATACACCTGACAATAGTATCTGACATATGCATCAGATATAACATAATAGTATCTGAATATATGAATTCATGATAAAAAATACTGATTGAAAAAATATATGTAAGTATAATTTGTAATCCAGGCAATGTTAATAACTCTCAAGAGTGTTTGAATACTTTTGCAAGGCACAGTAATTTTTTTTCACGGATTAGCATACATGCAAGATGTCGTATGGAACTTTGCGGCAACTTGTCCACAAAGCAGTCGAGGGACCACCAAAAAAAGCATTTTTACAACTGAGCCAGATTGTTTAGACTAATAAGTATAGAAAAAGGATGGCAACTGGGGTTGGTGAAGATCCCGTTCTTACCTTTGCCTAACCCTTAAAACAACCAAATCCACCCCCGTGTATGATCATTGCTATGGATAATTTTGCCACACGAAGCGTTTGAGGCCCAGAATGCCAAATACCTTAGGTTTGCCCCCTGTCTGGCACATGTTTGACTAGGACAACATGAGTGTTCAGACCTGCTGTGCTTCACAAGGGTGGACAGGATCAAACCTTGCAGCAATTCGCAAAGGTCAACAGCCCTTCCTCTGCGTCCAAGAACAAAACTTAAAGCTCATTGACACAATGTACCTGACTGCAGTACGTCTTCATGCACGACACCCTGGGGTCGTCCCAGATGTGTTTTAATCGTAAGATCATTCCTGCAACTTTGATATATTTATTCTGGCAATGCAATAGAGTACAAACTTAAATGAGATTCATGCAACCATGTAAAAAAAAAGAAAAAGCTAGATTTTCCTATATTGTTTTCTTGCTCACCCACAAAAATATATTGTATTCAAAGTTACAAAACATATGCACAACTCTTATTTACTTTGCAAAAAAATGTGTTGTATTGGTATGGTCTACACCTGGATGACTGAAGAGTTAAACGTTCTGCATGACAATTCAAAGGAATTCCAGAATGTTGGGATATTGTTGGGAGGTCGGAAACTGCAACCTTTAGTATGTGATTTATGTCAGAGGATATATTGAGCTTCTCCTGCGGTTCCTCACTCGATTGTTTCTATCTTCATGTTGCTGCAGCTCAATGCTGTTCTGTTGTTAGATAGATAGATAGATAGATAGATAGATAGATAGATAGATAGATAGATAGATAGATAGAGATTTCAAAAAGCAAATGGCAAAGGCTCAAGGTCAGTTGCAAATTATTCAGGATTGTCCACCTAATGGGATCATGTGATAACATATAGAAACACACTGTCAGACATCCCCCTCTTGCCCTTTTTCTCACTTTCGATGTGCTAATACGCTGTTGATGTCATGTCAACTGGTGGTGAAATGTCTGCAAGCAAAATGTCAAATCAGTGCAACTGAAGCTGTATTTTAAGGCTGACTGAGACTGGACAATGGACCACAAGGGCATTTTCCTACAAAGTCTTAGAGGAAAACAAAAAAAAAAACCCAAACAATGTTTAATATAATAGTATAATAACATTATATATTTTTTCACACTTGTTTCATTATGTATAGACTCGTATTCAAAGCAACACAAATTTCTAATAAAACTGACATTGTAACAAAAAGACTATTTAAATCAGTCTTTAGTGAATGAGCAAAAATTCAGACTTTTTCTTTGTTTGTCGGCAGTTTTATCAAAAAAGCAAGATTTTTCTCAGGTCAGTGTTGACTGTAGGATTGAGTAACAAACACCAGATGATAAAAAAGGCGAAGAACTGTAATTGGTCCCGTGAACATGTAAGGGTGATGACATCAGTCTGGAAAAAAGTGTCACTGGGTGGCTCCAAGTCCTCAAAAAGTAGTGACAGTTCATAAGTGGTGATGTGACTTGATACTGTGATACTGAAATCTAGAGAGATGTTAAGAGTTACAGCACCTGGGTTACAGTGTGGTCTATCACTTCTCTTCTGTTGTTCTCATCCCAGATCCTCCCCCAGATGTTAGTCAACTAAGACTATGGAAATAGTTGTCAAAAGAGTTGTTGGATATGTCAGATTTAGTTTCAGAACAAACAACGGATTGCTTTGAAGACGTAAGAATTAAATAGGTCCTACCTAGTACAGACAGCATTGTCACTTTATTACAGCTGCAGACAAGGAAATCAGACCTTGAAAAGAATTAACAAAAGCGCAGAAAAGAACTCACTGCAATGGGCAATTTTGGAGGCTTGATTTCTGCATTTCTTTCGATTTTAACTGATGTTAGTAATAATTCATATGATGCTTTAAGGGAGACATGGGAACACGACTTTGACTTTGTCTTTCGGTGATGATGAATGAACAGCTGTACGTGCCAAATTTTTTCCTGCCTTCACCACCCTAGGCATCCATGAGCAAAACTTAACTCTCATTCACCGACTCTTCCTTCCCCCGTGTGTCCACGGACATCCAAGGAACCTTGATGCATCTGTTCTGGGCCTGCGGTGAGATACAAGCTTACTAAAGGGGAAGTTTACTTAACCATTCAAAAGACCTTTAACACGCAGCTGGATTTGTCCCCATGTGTTTTCCTGTTGAACCTTAGCCCAAGTTCTCTTTTTGGTGTAGTCATGGAGTGTAGATTGTTTACACTGACATACTTGGCAAGGAAATGCATTTTAATGCTTTGGTCTACACCTAAAGTTCCCTCTGTAAATACATATGTGAATGTCTGAAGTGTTTAATTTTCTCCCACTCAGAAAATTAACATTTAATCTACATGATAATTCAGAGCAATTCTCAGATGTATGGACATCCTTGTAGAACTCTGTACGCGGCATTTCATGTTTGTAATGCACTGTAACCTTTCGACCCTCAGCCCTTTCTCTATTTAAGTGGGTGCGTTTCGCTGTTTGTGGAAGATGATGAAGTTTGTTGATATATAAATTGCCATTAGCGTCTGCGCCTCCGTCCACACACGCTGTATACGCTCCGTACGCTTGTAAACACACACGCCGATGCATTTTCTTACACACGTGAGGGCGGCCACCACACAAGCTCTCCACAGACTCGTGATGACACACTTTCTCGCACACACATACACACAACTGTACTAAAATCAACAGGTTGAAGGATAATAATGTTTGGTGAAATACTGTTATTACTGAGTGCTCTTCACTCCGGCCTGCATTGCTGCTTTTCGATCAGAAGACCCAGTAGCTCTTAAATGCCAGCAAATGAAAACGTTAAAATAAATAAGAAGTTATACGTGATACACAACACTGGAGACACTAGTGATGTAAAGTCAACGCTAGCGATGTATATTGTGTTTTTTCCTTTCCCTTTCACTACAACCCGGCCTGTACATCACCCTCTGTGGCGCCTGTTGGCCTGGCAGCACTTGTAAATGCTCATATACCAAATGCAACCACTTTAATGGAAAAACAGCTTGGCGATTATTTAATGTGTTATTACTATTTACTGTTCCACCGCTACACTTTTTGACCTAGCCAGCGCAGGGTAACATCTCGTGGTATTACGAAGGGAGGTAGATTCTCAATTTTGCAAAAGTTATTTTACATTTTATTAGAGTTACACAAAGGCTTACCTCAAAGGAGTTTCATCACCCATATGTTTCTTTTTTCGCAAAACACACAACTAATATTTCAGTTTATT
This sequence comes from Arapaima gigas, assembly GCA_900497675.1. Lineage (NCBI taxonomy): Eukaryota > Metazoa > Chordata > Actinopteri > Osteoglossiformes > Osteoglossidae > Arapaima > Arapaima gigas. Next base: position 511,532 of record UFQX01000205.1, on the reverse strand, counting down.
CTTAAAAGTACAATATGTTCATTTGCCAACATGTCACCCATTATGTTTCTTGTTGCCTGGTAGTCAGGCAGAGCAAGCTGGGTGTCAGAGTTTTGGCCTGGGACACATTTAGCATTCACACTTCTTCCCATTGGCACGGCAGCAAAGGCTCCGTGTCCCCTGCCAAGATTTAATGAAATTCCTGTCACCGTGAACAGCCATCTATGCTGTATTCAGAGAGACATTGTTCTTCCCTTCATTAACGTTTTGCTTGTTCCCTCAACCACCTTCAGCCACCGCAGCTTTAACAACGACAGTGAGGGGCAGCTGGAATCCATCTAGAAGATCCTTTAAAAAGAAATGATTGAATCACAAGATCCTTGCATGTCAACAGCATTTAAATAACACTGCTGGTATCTGTGAAAGAATGAATGGACCGGACTTGAAACACATGTGATTCAAAATATGTCGTTTTTCCTTATTTATATTATCCCTTTACATCACGTGAACCTTTGCACATATTCATAGCCTTGGCTGGTTATTCTTTGCGATTCGCAAGTGAAAGGTACGTGCATGAGTCTTTTCTGATGAATCTTTCAGAATAGAGCAGAGATGGGTGGCTGCTCGCTGGTGAAACAAAATGCCCTCTGTACAGGCTGTCATTAGGCATTTAGCCCGCCACCATAGGCAGCAAACTGTCAAGGGAGGCGCTTGTCTCCATGGTAACCACTGGATCCCGAGAATACCTTCACTCTCGAGATGTCAAGTCTGTCCAATAACACACAAGTTGCCAAGTAGGAGACAGAAATTTAGAAATCAAAACTTTATAAATAGTGCGACAGATGATCAGCAACACAAGTTCTTTTCTTTGCCAGTGAATGAAAGCAATTACCACGCGACATGCCTCCGTTTGCCGTAGGTTCGTATCCCTTCGTTCTCCATTGTTCGGGGTCGGCTCACTTGCAGGATTCCGCTGATGTACTTTCCTTTAAACGTGTTTTTTCCACGGTGTATCTTCAGCTAAGCCTTAGAGCTTTCCTGCAGCTACTTTGCTGGCACTGAATGTGGGTTTTTTTTCAGCAGTAAAGCTATAAAGGTGGACTTCAGTGGGTAGAGTTTAAAACAATGGTTTTTTTATAGGCATTGGAGTTCATTTGCGTTTCCACACAGACCCGCAGTAGCTTCTCTGCTTGTGTTAATCTCTACACCTGCGATGTGGGGAATTACTGTGCAGACAGAGGGTCATAGCAACTCCTCTCATTTCTCATGGCAAAAAAAGCAGAGCTCTTCCCCCCGTGTCTTTCTACCGCAAAATATGGAAAAGCATCAAAGGCTTTCAAATCCATATCTGACTGCTACAAAATTCCAGCACTTTGTATTTTGGCTGCACTTCGTGTCACACTGAAAAGTATACGATAGATGTCAAGCAGAGAGTTCTGACTTTGGTCACATCAAGATGAAAGTCCCGCAGTCTTATTTATTTTGAGGTACCTACTCTGGACCTCAGCACTAATATAGGCTTATCGAGGACTGAGGGAGCATGGTGGTAGGTGGAGGGTGGGTGGGATTGAACAGTACAGGTGAATAATAGATTCCATCAGCTCATCTGAGATCTGCATTCTGACGAGAGCCATAATGTCTGCTCAAAAACAGCCACAGGGTGGTGAAACCATAAAGTCCAAACTGTATGGATGAGGCTGCAGGGAATAATTATGCAAACAAACAGTCATAAACACACAAACTATTGGCTGAGACTGGGATCATTCTGTTGATCACCCAGCAAAAATGAAACCGTGACATTAAACATGAGATCGATGCTTGAGTATTGCCGCAGTTGCTGACAGCATCCTGTCTCCATCCCACCCCTTGGGCCAAGCGTGTGTTTCAGTGACACATCTGTCAAACAGAGTACAACTCACAAAAATATTGTTTTAGTCACTGGATCGACTGAAATGAAGCAGTTCTCTGCCATCTGTCATCTGTCATTGTGACATAGATGGATTTTTTTTTTCTCCATTTGTGACAGCCCAGTACAAAACAAGAAACAAACATTTGGTTAGCGACTAATTAAAATCTAAAATCTACTTCATATACCAGACTGACGCATTAAGGGGCTAACTAGAGGACTTGTTTTCCACTCGGTGGTACGTACCTCAGATCATAAAAAGTGTGAGTTAAGAAGGCCAGTGCAGCACTGCTTACAGTAAAATGGTGCCTACAAAAAAAAATCATAAAAATAACCTAACTAGAATGTAACCAATTTCTTGTACAGCGTTGACATTATGTATCTCATATATTGTTCCTCCTAACCTTAGTGTGAACCAGGAGACATCCGTCCTGAGTTCTTCCATTATAAAATAAGCTTTGAAGGGAACTTGTGCCCCTGCATAACTGTTATTTATCTCAATGATGTGCCATGCAGTACAACTGGGATGCTTTGCCTACATGGATTGATCTCGTGCTGAATGTGAGCTGCTCACAAACGTGAGTATTAAACACCTTTACAAAATGTGTCCTCACACTGGTGGTAGGAACATTTAAAAGGAGCTGAGCTCTTCTTCTGCAAACTGCCAAAAGTGGCTCTTCTCCCCAGAAATCTAAGCTAATTTCTGCACGGAAGTCGGGATCTTCCCACGGAAAGTCGGTAAATCTCAGATTTTGACACTGCTGCGGACAGCCTGAGAAGGTTACTGAGATGTCAACTGATCCGAAGGTCCCATCACCGGCCCTGGGCATAATGAAAAGTGGTCCTGGGGCCCAGCCCTTGATGCCACCTCTCCTGGAGGCCACACGCTGACAGCTAAATGGTTTAATCTCATGACCATATTTCCTCAGCCGCACTTGCCAGAAGGACTGAACTAGGATGGTGGTGGGAGGGCTGACTGACTCTAATCAGAGACCATGATGTGGGGGAACAAGACAGAGTAAAAGATGTTCATCATCAGGCCCCTGCAAGGCGCACAACACGCTTCCCATTTAAATCAGTCTAAGCGGGTCACGGTTGCAAAAAGGTCAGCGTTCTAATGGCCTTCTTATACCTTCACCTCGACTAATAGGAAAACATTAGTAAATGCATTCAGATTTTCTCCTTTAAAGACTTATATAATCTAATATGATCGGAAAAAAAGAACATTAATTATTTTTCTGACCCTGTTGGTCGCTGAGTTTCCTTCCATTTGACTGTATACATTTTTATTTGATTTTCATGTAGAAAAATCAAAGAAACATGACAGCGATTACAACCACCAGAGTAGTGCTCAGAATCAAAATAAATTTTAGAAGATGTATGAGGATGAAAGTTAAGGAGACAAGTATAGAGTTTAACTTAATGATACAGGCAGGGCCACTCTGACAGCACCGAGCTGATGTTGTATGCAGGTATTGGTTTGGTACCATGGTGGGAAGTTCAGCTGCACACTGGAGAAGTCCTGCAGTGCGGAGACTGGATTGCCGATCGGTCTGTGTTTGGTTCCATGCCTCATCTGAAATAAACTGCCACCCTAGAGTGAGGTACCTCACCTGTGTTTCTTCTTCTAGGATTTCCAGCTGTATAATGAGTGAAGTTCAAACTGTGGAGGTTCCAAAGCACAACAGTGACTTCTAGGCAGCTTTTGTGTGCACAACAGAAAAGAGTGACCATACCTATTTATATGACACTTCTCTATAACCGAGGCAGGTTAAATGCCTTTCCTCATAAAACATTTCACAAATAAGGTGTTCTGAAAATACATGTCACTCTTTCTTTTGTGATTCTACAGAATTTTTTTCTGGTTCATCATAAAATCAATACACAATGGCAGCATCTCCCGTGACCCACCAGTTTATGGCAACATATGGCTGGGGTAAATGAAAGCTTTGCACTTGTAATGACCGACTATGAAATCTTAATTTAGTCAGACTCATGGTGGGCTGCGGCCTTCAACTGAAAGAAAATCACGGACGAAGATTCGCTTTGAAATTTCCACATTTATTGCAACGTCAAACCCATTCCAAGTGCATTTGACCAGAAAAGGCCAGAATAATCTAAATATATGAATGATGACATATGAGCCCTTTATTACTCCTTATAAATTTCTAAAGCTTTAAACACACATTTGACTAAATATTGTGTCGATTCGAACCTATAGCTCAGTACAATTTGAGATACGTTTGCTTTCAGTTGTCGCCCTCTCATTGAGGGCTGAACCTGTTTACTCCTGGATTTGTCTTTAGCCACAGGCAAGTCGAAACAGCGCTTGGTCAATAGCTCGTGCCAAAAGTGTTTATTAAACTGTTAAAACATGCAAGAAGAAAAGGAACAAATACTATGTACAATATTGACAAACTGGCTCACTACTTCACATGCCTAGTTTAAAACCATCCTCAGTGGACATCTACCTCAGCCTCTCACAAAAATACAAACGGGCCCTTTAAATAGGCTCACTAAGATTTGGATACCGAGGAATTATTCTAAGTTCTTGAGACGTTCTGCAGAGGGTATGAGGTGCTCTAAAGCGTGCCAGGAAAACATTCCCTGCAACGTCAGGCTGCCACCACCATCCTGTACTGTTGCCTGATCCAAATTCAGATTCTTCTATCAGCACGATGCACAAACACTTGTTTTATGTTCATACCGCAACTACGTAAACCAAGAATGATGCGTTTGCAATTAGGATCTGAAATAATGAAAAATAAAACATTTTTATTTTTTGGAAATTCAAATGAGCTGTTATTTTCCATATTTAAGAAACTGGTGAAAGTGAATTTATGTATTGTTGGTTTAAGAAAATTGTATGTGGATATTTGCGCATCGTACACCTTCGTTTCTATATACGGTGAACGGAACTTCCAGGTTCTCCTCAGTTTGTTAGCTGATATGATATGGAGCAACAGCAAGTAATCTGTAATCTTGCATTGTGAATTGCAAAAAAAAAAAAAAAAAACACACACACGAAAGCTACCCAAACGCACCTTACCCCAAAAAAGAAACCATGTGCCCGAACTAAGCTCTTTGAGAAATGACTGTTTGTAGGCATCAGGAAATATTTAGAGGAGCAATGTTTTCCACGTTGAGGTGACCCAAGTCCATCTACTGTTTACACAATGCAAAGTCGGTGAAAAGTGAAATGAAAATCAAAACTACAGACTGTAAGTATATGAGACTCTACAAACCTCCTCTCATGAATATGTAGCATTAACATGTTCTACTGTCTGTCTGTCTGTCTATCCATGTACTTCAGAAACCCATTACACCATCTTGTTCAGGACTACCAAAATCTGGATCCAACCCCAGGAAGCAATTGGCCAAAGAAGGGTAATTCCTGGATGGGACATCAGTTCATCACAGGAAAGTCACTGACAGTCACACAACACATACACGAGAAATGCAGACTCACCCGAAATGGGCGTCTAGGGTTCCCATCAAACCAATGGTCACAAATAATCTTTTTGCTTTGTGGCATGGAACCCCTTTATTTTGTTACATTCTACAAACATTCAACAACATTTTCCTGAAATTGGGCAAAATTTACAGGAAAATCCTCAAAAGCAATTTAATCTCTTAACTTATCTCTTAATTTATCTGCTATTTATTCATTGTTGTAAATATTCTTTGAAAATAATAAAGCAGGTGACAAATTGATCCATTCCTCAGGTTACTGTCTAAGTAAAATATATTGGTATTTTTACGGTATAATTTGGCAAATCAGTAGTCACATGCTTTAGTGTCTGTGTGCTGCAGTAGTTTATTTCATTGTTGGACTGTATTGTGAAGAACATGGCAGAGGCAACATGTTCACTCCAGTATGGCTAAAAGGCCCAGCTTCTGAATGGTTGTCTGGAATGAAGCTTCCCATGTGTCAACAAGTGACGTCAGTCTATCATCGGTATTGCTTGGTAAGACTGTTGGAGACAGTGCCTGGCACACTGTAAGAGAAATCCTCCAGCCTGGGCTGTTGTGCATGTTCCAGCCACTATTGAACGAAATGCTGCTGAGAAACTGGAGATCATTTTTGCTAGATGGCAAACACAGATCCCAGGACTATGATGAAACGTGAAGAGTATCGTGCATCTTTGGAGGACCAGCGAGAACCATGTATTGGATATATGGGGCGAGTGAAGTGCTGTCAAAACAGGAAGACCAAGAAAGTCGAAGAGATTGCAGCATCAGGATCACTTAAGAAGAATTAAGACAACAACATGGGCATCCAGCTGCCGATCCAGCAGCTCCTGAAGACGCTGCTTCAGAAGAAGACGTACGATTGGACTGGAAGGAAGATGGCAACCTGTCAGTTCCATAATGTTCAGCACCTCCAGCAAAAAGGCGGCCATGAAGTTTCATTATGTTGGATTTAGGTGCAGCACTACAATGTGCAAAGTTCAGGAACCGGTCTGGAGGATCCGAAACCTTATTCGTGTTCACCGGGTGCTGGCTGCTCTGCTCCCTTCTAGTAGATGTAACACTAACTGTGAATAATTTAATCAGATGCTAATATTTTATGTTCACAGTTATTTGTTAAGTTTGTCGTTTTTGCTTTCATGTCTGTTTGTTTTCCTCATCCACCTTGATAGTTGTCACCTGCGATTTGGGGGGAAGGGGACAGGTAAGGGCAACTTGCGACAGACAACTGCACGTGTCTGACTTTTTTTTGACTATATAAACACATCAGGTAAGGAGTGATTTCCCCCAGTCGATTTCGGTTTGGCTAGTTAATGTAGCTCAGTTAGGGCATCTGCAGACCCTCCAGATCTTTCATTTTTCTTTTCCGTCCTGCATTATTTGCATTATTTATATTAGATTGCACTGCTTCGGCTAGATTTGTTTGTTTTTGATTTGTTCTTTCCTTTGACGCCACTTATATCCTTTTCCCACTGTCTCTTTATGCCTCTGTAATATTTGTAAACTCTATATGTATTATCACTTTCACACATCTTCTGCTATGTAGTAAATCACTTCTGCACCAAATCCTGCGTGTTTTTCCTTTGTTTTGCTCCCCCATCCAAATCCCCAGTATCCCAATTTAATGTTACACACCTCTACCGCAAGAGATGATAATAATAATAATAATAATAATAATAATAATAATAATAATAATAATAGTAGTGGTAGTAGTAGCACACGTTTTACCCGAGAATTTCTTTCCCCAGCTTTTGTGCAGCATGTGCTCCATGTGGAATAATATCAGAACAACAAACAGGCTGTGCAAAAACAGAGAAGTTAATTGCCTTCTCCTGTATGAAAACCAAAATGGGGGGAAATGAACTAAACATTTGTTTTATTTGTTTTCCCTCATACCAACTTTTGAATTAGAGAGCTTTTGACAAAGCGCAGAAAATAATACATTCATTTCGCAGGACTGCACATTTTGAGAATTTTAGCTCTGACGTGTGTGTTTATTTTTTTTTGGCTCATGAATTAACCCTTTTCTCACTGCTAAAGCTCATACCTCCAAAATGAGCTGAAAAGTCCTGCCGTTTTAAAGATGACGTGAGTGGAAGTGGACAAAAACTGACAGGATGGAAAGTATTTTTTTGTACTGATATCTGACACGCAGTTGTCCGTTGCCATTATCAGAGGAGCAAAACAGAAGTGGTATAAAAGCCCTGATGTAATAAAAACATGAAATAGTGGTAACAGTTCCCAATAGTTTTTCCAAGTTTGATTTTAAATTTTTTACAAATAGGTGGGACATTCGGTTAGTAAATTAACTAATTCAGAAAATAACATCAATATGTTGTATCAATATTTGGAAGGTTCCGGTGAACATCCTGTACTGACTTTACTTAAGCTGATCAGCATCGGCACGAATCAGAACTTTTTGAATATTGAAGCCCACATACGTTTAATGGATCAGGTTTGCGAAGCAAATGTCCCAGCATTCAAATGGCGTCATTCTGGTGAAGGGAGGCGCGACATAAAAAGCACTCCAGTTCCTGGTCGTCTACGTCTGTAGATTCCGAGAGCGTGAAATGTGCTGTTGTGCGTTGTTAGGATTCGGTAACGGAGAAAACTGTGGGAATGTTATGTGTTACGCGGACAAAAATATTTGCGCTATTTCATCGAATGCTGCTGTATCAAAATGTAGAAAGCTGGGAAAGAGATTCCTAAACTTCACAGGTAAAGGTGAGATATACCTGAACAACTGCACACACACACAATACTGCACACAGCAGTGAAGGAGAACTGATTTTGTTCATTCTGCTGACAACTTCCTACAATGGAGGCAAATCCTGATTTGTTTGTTTGTTTGTTTGTTTGTTTGTGTTAACAATAAATGTAATGTTTCTTTATAGATAAGGCAGTACGTTTGTTGGTGCAGCTTTGAATTGTGTTACTATGGGTAAAACTATGAAAGATTACAGATTTTATTTTTTTTTCTGTCCACACTTAGTAGTTGGAAATGTTTTTGTGAAAACAAACTTATAGCCTACAGTAGACTATTGTGCACAAATTTGAGTGCAAAATACCATGTGACCCTCAAAAAAAAATAGCAGTTTTACTGCAATAGTTCAGTTATATAGTTAAGCTCCCGGTCTGTGAAAAGAATGTACCGTATATCCTTTACATTGTCCCTGAATAAATGGGACAAACGCGTATCATTCTCCTGCTGGATGACCAGACCAAGACAGCTAGAAAGATCAATGAATTTTTAGTGATTTTATGTTCGAGCACATTGTTCTGAACTGCCTAAAAGCTGCAACTGCAAAGTCACTGTAAGCCAAGTACAGGGGCTGGTGTGAAGCGAAAGTGTCATTTTATTTGTCATTAATACCGAGAAGGATGGAAACCGCATTATTCGTCCTATTCCCTTGTATGCAGTAAGACTGCCCACATTGTCACTCAGCGGCTTTCACTTTGCTGTGCTCTTTTTAATATTTTATTTGTCTTTTTACTTGTTTATGGGCAGTTTAATAGGTTCAATCGTGCAATTTAGTTTTGTACGTATACAAAGTACTTAAACAGATTCACTTACGCATTTTTACATTTTGACATAGTGCAACTGATCGAGAGTCGTTCGTTTTCGGACGTTTCGAGTGACGTGAGGATCTGACGAAGTGTCGTTTTTTTTTTTTTTTTGAAATCTGAAAACACACGATGTCTAAACAAAAGGCTGAGATTTTCAGTGGCTGCATGTTGGAGCAGTTTGACTCACACTGCCTCTCGCTCAAACGCCCGCTTTTACCGACGTAATGAAGGTGCGCCGGACGTAACGAAAAAAACTTTTTCACGTTCGAAATGACGGAGCTGTCTGCACTCAGTAAACCTATGAACGAACACAGTGAGGTCAGTAAAAGACAGAGGTGCTCCACATTTGCGTAAAGTTCTTTTTAAGTGTTTTTATAAATGTTTGGTGTTTGTCAGATGTCAGAATTCCTTCAGCTTGGTGGTCACAAGTGTGGTTAGTAAGAAAAATACGTTCAGGGATTTCCCTGACTTTTGGGCCCATTTAACACACTTAACTAACATAAGGAATGTCAGCAAGATCATTATTCATTTTGTGAACGTAAGTTACACGATCGAAACCGCATCTTGTGGCGTACAGAAGGGAGGGGAGGGTGACTGTTTATTGCAATGCACTTGCTCACTGATAATTCAGTGCTGCCTCTCAAAACTAGACCACATTTACACTTATGAATCCATTATTGTTACTTTTTTTAGTTTGCAAGGAAAGAAAAAATGAAACTAGTAAGTTCTGGATTGAACTCTAGGGAAATTTGGTAATTTCACCATGAACGTGGTCACAGCAGTCCGGAGCCCATCGCAGTCACGACAGCAAAGCCCTGAAACTGCTGCTGAATGAGACACACATCCATCCCAGGTCGACCACCCGCACTTCTGGAAATTCAGAGTGACCAATGAAGCTGAAACACAGGGCTTTGGACTGCAGAAGGCAACCCACACATACAGGTGAACGTGCAAACTTCACACAGAGTGCGCTGGATTAGAACTCGCACCCAACCAGCGCCGGTTCAGTGAAGAAGCAGCGCAACGCACTGAGCCACACGGATTCCCGCGCTGCTGAAAAATACGACACAGGAAAAAAAGCTGAGCCCTGGTCAACATCAAACACCGAGGGCTTTTCCTACCTCTTAAACGGAGGTCCGTCGCTGTCAGTGCGGCAAATCAGCACCCTGACGCGCTCAGTATTTGTGACTTATAGAGGACGTTTGCTGTGAACATCTCAGTTTTTTTTTGTTTTTTTTGTGAAATATTAACAGCAGTGATAATGCAACATTGCTGGCAAAACAAATGAAACCACATATTATGCAATGTGCCCGAATAAAGTGCATATGCCTGAATAAAACCCAGGTACATCTTAATCATTCTCCTCTGGGGTAGCAATTGCTGAAAAGCCTTTCCCGTCTCCCTAAGATTAAATCTTATTGAAGTACATCTAACATTTTAAAAATGTCTTTCAGATGCACAATTATGACTCAGTGGTTGGTGAGCACTTCAGAATAATCCCTCCCAACTCATTATTTCTCTTGAAATGGTTTACTTCAACAGGTGTGATACTTTTGTGTTTCCTAGAGGTTCAGAAAATTGCAATATGACACTTTTGTATGAAAATTTCAGAGGTGTAACAAATGATCTCGGGGGGTTTGATTTTGCTCAAATATACCAAGACCTATTTAAATCCCAAACAGAACAGGACAGCTGGAAGTGTGAAAATAGGACGGCCTGAAAACATCACCCGCCACTTTAGTTGCTCCTTTCCTGCCTGCCCTGAAGATCCTCAAAATTATATATCAGACAAAGTGGAAAAAGCGAGTTCCCAGGATGAGTTTTGTGTGAAAATTGAACTTCTTTGGAGCAATGATGAGTGGTTAAAAGTACTTTGCCAAAATATGTGCCCAAAGGTGTATGCAAAGACTAACACTAATCGAAACTTTTCTAGCCGCACAATCATTCGGCGTAGAACGTCGGACGTGGCCATCTTGAGACAGACCTCTGGTCCTCAGGAAGGATGTTGCCAAGAAGAAGGTCTGAGGCTCTGGACAGTGGAACGTATTTGGTCATAAAGCCATCATGACTCCTACTACTGAAAATCCTGAAGTCCTGAAAATAAATCAGGGTTGTGAGCTTGCATGTACCAGGATGTGCTAGTAGGGAAACAGGTATAACATGTAGAGTGAGGCTGAGACAAGAGTTGGTTTAGTCTTCAGGATCGGCAAAAGCTGCACTCAGGGTCAGGTCTACAGGTGGCCAGCAGCAGTGATAGGTTACACTTTGTTAGGCAGCTCACCCAGCGTCCCCAACGCCGGCAAAGCAGAAGCCATTCCAGCTGCTCAAGTGGAGATGCTAATCTAGGCGTCTTCTGACTTCACTGAGGACAACGGGGCTTTCAAGAGGTTTCACCTCTCATGGACTGAAAGCTTACTCTGATCCGATGATGTTCAGTTTAGGAGGCTCACGATTTTTCTTCTTGAATATTTATTTGCCTACTTTTTGGTATCTGACTGCTGCAGACATTTGAAAATGGAAAATGAGAATAATCTTAAGACATTATTTCAAATTATTTGTATTTTTCATTTTCTGACATTTTTCAAGATCCCTAGTGGCTGCACAGTCCAATTGTCAAGGCTTCGTGATGTTTGCGTATCAGTAATAATTAAAATGGATCTTCTGTGTTCCCATCACACTGCTCATGTACCTAGAGATCTAGTGACAAGATAGGTCAGAAAAGAACTTTATTCATTTCTGCAGAGGAATGTCAAAATGGAGCAAGTTAAACAGAGAATAAAATAAAAGGTACAGGTCCCAAAAAATAAATAAATAATAAATAAATGAATTTTGAACATTGCTTTGGACTATTACACTTTCACAGGCACAGAAATGATGTGTTTGTTTGCCCAGGACCATATCCTGAGTTTCCCCAGAGTACCGAGGTGCACAGGAGAGGCAGACAGACGGGCAGGTAGCAAATAAAGGGCACCTACAAAAACACCTCGCATGCAATAGTTCCTTCATCTGCTATCTCTCACCACCAGGCTGTCTGACAGTGTGTCTTTTTGAGGGTTGCATTTGTGTGTGTGTATGTGTGTGTGTGTGTGTGTGTGTGTGTGTGTGTGTGGGTCTGTCTAAATTTTTCCATTAAGAACAGAGACATTTAAAGGAAAAAATGGTGACACATTTTAATCTATGAGCTCAGGAAATAAAGATAGCAGTGCAATTCTGTGAAAGTCACAAAACCCAGGCAAGCTTCTCTTTGATTTTCCCGCAAGTAACCATAAAAAGACAGGTGTTTAGCACCTGGTGGTTACCTCTTTTCACCAGCGCACATGGTGGCAATTAGCAAAATACCCACTGATGTTTTCAGTAGGGTGTTAGCTCAGTTACCTGCCGCTACCTGGGTCACAAAGGTGCAGCGGTGGAAAGGTAAAAATAAGAAGCACATTATCTAATTGCCAAACTGCGTCAGCATTAAAGTGGTTCAGTTCACGAGTGTTAGTGCCGTCAGACAGGGAGGCGCCGCAGAGAGGGATGCGCACACTGGTCATAGTCAAGTGAACAGGAAAAAAGTATGTATCACTAACCTGTAACTCTTTACATTACTAATGTGTGTGTGTGTGTGTGTGTGTGTGTGTGTGTGTGAGAAAATCCACCAGCATCACATATGCATGTTTCACGTGTGACATCACTACGTGCTGCGTGTGACGTCAGCACCCCCACATCCGTAAGCCTTGTCAGGGATCGGATTTTAAATATTCAAAGTAGTAAGTAGCCTTCTGGAGGGTTAAAGAATGAGCCTTAGCAAAAAAAAAAACCTCACTTGGAGTGATAAGTGCCTGTGCGCCGAATTAGGGTTAGAAGAAACAAACAGACAAACAAAAAAATGGACAGAGATTGAGCTTCATAGACACAGAGATTAGGAGGCACAGGCATATAGGGCAGCTTTAGCGCTGGCAAGAAAGTGAACCACTTCTACAGCCTGACTATCGCACGGCGAAATGAAAAAGAAAAGGATTCGAAAGGGCCCACATTTATTTGTAATACACAAAATACACAACAAATGACAAGACAATTAACTGCAAATAATTGCACAAGTGCTTCTTTTGGCGGAACAGAAATGAATTGGCACTAGAGAACAGCTTCCAGCCCTTCAGTTATTTATACAAAGGGGCAAGGGCGCTTAAGACGAAGCGCATCTGCTGCTCTGTAAATCATTTTCCTTGTCATGGAAAAGGAGAAAATGCAAGTGAGTCATTGCTGACACCTTCCAGATGCAATGTACTTTTATAATATATTTATTCAGCGCAGGTACTCAGAGACAAAGACTAATGGAAAATCAGATACACCTCTGGCATCGAACATACAGCAGGGGACGGTACGGGGGGGGGTGGTTGTACCTAAAATCTCTTGGTTTATGATGCACATTTGTATCGAAACCATATATTTTACACGTTCTACATAACGTCAATTTTTCTCCCTACTTTTTCAGAAAATTGGAATCGGATGGAATGTAATTTCTCTATTAAAATGTCTAAATGTCCCCTGCATGACTCACAGTTGCACCGTTTTTCCACATAGTTTACTTGGTAAGAGCGACTCTGCTTGATTCTGCGGGCCAAACAGTCTGGAGTGTGAGTTTTATTGTCTCTATCTGGCAAATCCAGAATGCAAAGAAATGCTTTTTTCTTCTTCTTCTTCTTTTTCTTCTTCTTCTTCTTCTTTGTTTAGGGTGAGTTTGTCTGCTGTCATTCAAATTAAGTCTTCAAACCCAGATCTGCATCTAGTTATGACCAAGAGAAACCAGTCCCCTTTTTTCTGCTTTTAAAGAACATTTAGGTTTATAAGTACATATTCAACATAGAAATCATACCCAGTGTAGTATTACTTCATAATAGAAGGAAAGAACATCTTGCAAGTGACTGACTGGTATTATAAACAACAAAAACAAGACTTTTATAAATGAGTGCCTTTTATATGTCCATGTTCACAAAGTACCTTATACTTATTTCTTTAAAAACATTTAAAAAATCTCTATTGTGTTTTTCATTTATGAGCTTTAAATTCAAACTGATTGCAAGATTATTTGCCCCTTTAAATTTATTGTTCTATCGAGAAAAACGCTTATTAATAAGCCAAGCAAACGCTTTCATCCCTATATTATGAAATAAACCTGTCATGGCTTCAGGGATTACATTTTATCTGGGCATTAAGTGGTGGTTGCTCTTATTTTTGATGTAATGTTCTTGTGCTCGCTTCTGACAAAGTGGGTTTTTTTTGCCATCATTCACAAAAGTATCGGTGTTTCTAAATGATGGCACCCAAATTATATTTGTATGTTCGTGGCACAGCTTTAAGTTTATTAATGAAAATGTAGTGTAATTTGCAAGAGTACAGGGGAAGTGTACCCTTATTGATAAAATGTCTTAAGTTTTGTTTTGTCTAAATTGCCCCACTTTATTATACTTAGAATGCAGTCTGTTTTTCATAAGGGATATTTACGAAACATCATAGAAGTCTTTTGAAGTACTCTGTCATCCCCAAGGATGTACGTTGAAAACCTTTCCCTGCTTGTTTGTGGTCCAGTTTCCTGTATTTCAGTAAGAAAAACAGAACTATTTTAACCTAAATGAAGTAAAAACCAGCATGGACAAACCAGATAAGTCTAATATCCTTCCATCCATTGTCTGACATGAGGTTGCAGTGGTCTGGAGAAATCTGAACCCATTTCTGAACCTGGAGCCCAGACGCTGTGATGAAAAAGCATTAATGTAAGCAAAATAGGACAACAGCCACATCTGTTGAGCTAAATACTACTATCAAGTCACTATCCAGTCCATTTTAGATCTTGGAACACAATCTATCCATCCATCCATCTACCCATTATCCCTAACTGCAGTATCCTAGTCAAGGTGCCAGTCTAGAGCCTAACCCAGAAGTAACTAGGGGCAAGGCTATGAAACTGGACCTTGGACACCAGTTCATCGCAGGCCATTGATCTTGGAGCCCCTCTATCATATTTATGACCGAGAAAGAAAAAAAAATGTTCTTTTCCTTTTTTATGCACATAAATCATACCTGCTTGTTTCGCAAGAAACTGTAGATGAGCTACCATAATGAAGACTAAGGGTTTGGAGTCCCGGTCTTTCAGAACTAGATTACAACGCGTTATGCTACCGAACATTCAAACTATGTGGAGATGACACCTGCGTTCAGCATTTTGGCTCATTTGTAAATCTTAATTACGTCTCGGTGTGAGGCTATCGCAGCCTGGTCTTGTTATCGGTCTCTGTTAGGGTTTCATTAAATACATTCCTATGAAACAAAGGCATGCAGTCGTCTCTTGTTGGGGACTCATTTGGCTGATATCCATCATTTATTTTGGACAGAAACACTGAAAAGCACATAAGGAAGAGTCTACTAGACGCTGTCGCAAACTGAAAATTTGTCACTATATAAATAAGCCGTGTTACGCAATTTCGCTGCCGTGTTCTTGGGAACAGCGGCGTTCTGCAGCGTGGATAATATCACACTGACCAAACTGCACGGCAAAACTGGAAACTGTTTATCGTTTATTTTGTTAAACCTACAGTATTTATGTTTGCGGTGCTCCAGGTGCTGACTGTCATGGTTATGTAGGCAGTAATATATGCACTTCATATTGTATATGGATACAGTTCTAAGAAACAGTTAAATTATTCCAGTTCCATTTGTGGGGAGCCGTGAATTCTGTACCATAGACTGTTAATAAATGAGAACATTAGGGGGATAGAAAGCCCAGGGGTCCAATTACAGAGTATATTACATTCGTAAGGAGACCTTGCAGATGTATTTAACAAATACTGCACCAAGAAGTAGTTTTGATGCCGGTGTATCAGCAAGACCTAATAAACTGATCACTTCCGATGCTTTCTGGAGCTTCGCTTGGGTCTGTTAATAATAGCCGCTTCTAATTTAGCTTTGCCAAGTCTTGCAGTTAAGCTTGCAGGTAGGTTTTTCACCTGCCCGCTCTTATTAGAACAGCCACCTCACTTCACTTCTGTTCAGTGAAAGGAAGTGATGCATCTGGTTCATGGGTCCCTCTTTTTCTTTGTTAAGGCTATCCACTGAAAATGCCTTTATGGATGGCAGAGGCTCTAGACTACAATGTTTTGTATGGGAACGGAGAGGTGGGATTCTACCTTTTGAACATTTCCCTTGCGAGTGGCAATCTTTGACCTGTGAGTCATTTGTGCAGCAAAGCATGCCTGTCAAGAGTTGGAGAGGGTGGTAGTAGAGGTGTGGACTGTAATGTAAAGCATCGCACGTCTTTCAAACCCGCCCTGTTGGGGTGCCTTCAAAGCAGAGCCATCAGTAAGGACAAGGACAACTCGACTGTGAATCACACAGCCCAGCCTGTCCAACGGTGCACAAATGGTACTTGTGACTGTAGCTACGTGTCATCTTGATGTAAAGGGGCCGCTGGCTCACGGCTTCCGATCATTCGCACTGAAATACGCTGGTTGTTTTCCCTCGTCTTTACCTCTACCACCTCCTAGTACGTAACTGAACGATAGCAAGGTCATCCGTGCGCAGCTTTCCTCAGCAGCACTGCAGCATTATCTGCAGAACATCCCCATCAAGCATGAGCCCTCATCAAGGTATGATGTTTCTGTAGTACTGCGTACTGTATATTTAACGGGTACTATTTACAATAGTCTAAACCGAGTAATTATACTCCGTATAAACTCTTGACCAAACTGATACGTGTAATTACTGTTTAGCCACTTTATAAGTACACTCTTATACAACTCTTACATCAGCATGAAATTTTCCCAATGGATCTGGAAATCCATGAACTACACAAGTGGATTAAATGTATTCTTAAATAAATGCACAGCAGTTAATACCGATTAAAAATGGCGTGTTAAAGCGCCATTAGAGTAGTCGGCTGGGCAGAGCATGGTAAGGGTTTCTTTCTGCCTTGGGTTGTAGAGCCATAACACTAATGTAAGCTTCAGCCTTTTTACCTTTTTATCCTCATTATGGCGAGGAGTCTCCAGATGCCTGAGGTCCTTAGTGGAGTTTACCTGAGGGTTGCACACTATCTCTGACAAGGAGCAGGGGTCACGTTAAGGATACCGGTTATTCGAAGCATCATAAATAAGTAAACTGGCAGTTGGGAAATTGTAATAATTTGTGCCTTATTATCGACATATCTCTCCTCTACGAAAAAAAAATTATTTAGGCCATGCAACTCGATGAGACAGACAAACAATTAGACAGAGAATAAACGTAAAAAAGTGAAGCGAATGGCGAAAGCAAGATAGATGATCACAAGGACGTAACACGGCAGCTCAAAAGACACAAAAGTTCACAGACACTATGTCCTAATGGGCTGTTCAAAAGCTCTCTGTTGTCAGGCTGCTGCCATTGTGGTCTGCGGAGTAACTAAGGTGGAAACCAATCCCAATAAACATGGTTAACTTTGAAGCAGGTGTGGACGGCTGATCAGAAAACACCTCTTGGCAAACGCGTGCAGTAGAGCACGTTGTCTGATCTGGATACGGCATGCTGACCCTTTTGGCCGAGCAATCTTCAATTAAAGCAAGCCAGGCCACCCATTAAAAGTGTGAGAAGTTCTTCTGCTTACCATCCTTCGTGAAGTGCTGCCATATCAAAAATAAATAAATTAAAAAACTAAAGGCCCTTGAGGTACGCTGGACTTTAGCAAACACATTCCATTAATTATCTCTATAATTTATGTGCCAGTAGCTGGCTGATGTAGCGTGACAGATTGTTTTAATAGAGATGGAGCACGGCGGCCATCACTGACACTGTAAAAACACGTCCCATTAAAAGGGAACACGGGCGTTTCTTGCAGGCGCGTCAAACTGAAGGCCTTAGTGGACCCTATCAAATGATGGACAAATGGCAGCTGTTCAACACCAACGAAGACGGTTTTTGTAAAGTGGGTTCGAGTTCAGCGTTGCATAGAAACGTGGCATGAGGTGCATAAGGGGTAAGGCGTGAGGGAGGGGGGGGTTCGGCTCAGAATGGCGCCAGACGAAGCTTGACAAACACCGTGCTTTATAAAACATTCTCTCAGTTTGCACTGGCTCGGTATATCCCAGCATAGCGACCAGAGCTCCGAGCTTTGAATGAGCAACGTTTATTTCCGCTGTGAGACACTAGATATTACACTGCAGACAACTATCTTCACACGTGGGCTTCCTTCACAGAACTGGGGGAAAAGGGAAAAGTGACGGAAACCACCGAGATACATCTTTTTTCCACCAAATTCAATACCTTGCACAGAGCTTCTGCCAAGTGCTCAAAATAAGCAAGGAAAGTGAAATAAGCAAGACGTCTTATAAAATCGTTGTGAATAAAAGGCACAAGGCAGGATCAAAGGCACATTTTATTTAACACCTTCCGTTTTGCTCGAAATTTTTAATTGTGCCTCATTCTCTGACTTTTGTTCTTTTTGCCTTAACTCTGCTTGCGCAGACATACTGTTCTGGGTAAATGTGTGTTGGAGCAGTAAATGCAGTCCATACAACAAACAACTGCCAAATCAATGTCACCCAGAGATGTGGCACAAAATGACACATCAGAGTCTGAATGAAAAAGGACAGGCAAATTAGTTTCATAATAATACATAATGAAAATAATAATAGTGAATGTTCTGTATGCAAATAGCAGAACAACATACTTTTCAAAATAAATGAGCGCAAACAGATCCGGTTTTCATATAAAATATGAGGTTGCAAATGGCTTATTTGCATTTGGTTTCTGCATAGCTGTTTTCATCCAAAGTAGCTTACGCAACCTTCAGGTGAGGAGCTGGACAAAGTTTTGGACTTTGATCTTGTGTTTTGGAAAATGCCGAGTGCACTTTCCATCTTGGCTTACAGTTCACTGGTGGGATCCTTCCTGCAGCCACTTTCAGACAGAGGAGTGGTGGAGGTGGGTTGCTGGTGGATTTGCAGCAAACACTGTACGGCATGACGGTTGGTGGTCTTTTTATATGCATTGTACATGACAAGACTGATGGGGTTTAGTTGTACATGTCCCTGCTAAAAACTGTAATCCAAAATTAAGGTTAGCTGCTGAAAATAGGACCCTTTGACAATAATCTGAGAATCTGCTCTGTCAGGTCCAGTCCATCAATGGCCCCTGGTATACAAATCATTTCAGTCTAATAAATGTCACAGCGATATATATATATATATGTGTGTGTGTGTGTGTGTGTGTGTGTGTGTGTGTGTATTGGGCACCTGTGGGAAAAATGCTATAAAGCAAGGATGGTTCCAAAAATAATGCCATGAATACTTATTAATCACTAAACCTTCTAAAAAGTGCAGCAGACAAAAATACCTCAATCGGATCAATATTTGGTGGGACCACCCTTTCCCTTTAAAACAGCATCAATTCTCTTATGTGAACTTGCATGCAGTTTAAGGTAGAGGTTGGTAGGTTCTTCCAAACTGGCCACAGTTCTTCTGCACACTTTGACTGTCTCTGCATGTCCTCCCAGACTGACTTTTCATGTTGAGATCAGGGCTCTGTGGGGACCATACCATCTGTTGCAGGATTCATTATTTTTGCTCAAGATAGTTGTGTATGACTGAGATTAGGTGTTTGAGGTCATTCTCAGGCTGCACAATGAATTTGGAACTAACTAATCTACCTGTACTTCTCAACAGACATTGAAGTCGCATCCCTAAGACTTTTGCACAGTACTGTTTGTGTGTGTGTGTGTGTGTGTGTGTATATACACGTGGTGGCTTTTTTCAACACTAGTTATGTTAGGGTTGTATACTAAGCTACTAACAATTAGAGAACTTGGAACATTAGACCACCAAAAATGTCTCTGGAAAAGTGTTTACAATACATTTACAAAATGTTCTGGCCCTTCAGTCTCAAGGGAACTGGGAACTTACCAAATGTTTTCGGAAAGCTTTCAGTTGAATGCTGCCGTCTGAAGACTGCAATCCAGTGTGTGTGGAACACTTGCTATCAGATGAACGCCTTCCTAAACAAAACAAAAAAAAACTATTGAGTTAGGAACAAGTAAAAGTTAAAATCCTTCTCACATACTTCTCACAAGTTTCTGAACCTCAGATGGTTTCTAAATATCCAGTAGGACAGGAAGCACAGACGCTGAACCACATTAAGTCAGCTGTCCTGGAAAAGGTCATTGGCTAAGCCAAGTATAGCCAAGCTTCCATCACAGTGGTGTCTGGAATGGCAGAATGAGGGTTCAAGATAAGAACCGAGCAGGGATGACAGCTTGGCAGGGGCTGAAAAAGCTCACCTGCTGGGCATCCGGGGCTGAGATGCCGGCCCTAGGACTTCGGCTGGGTGTCTTGTGTAGAGTATCGGAAACCACAGCATGAAAGGTCAGCCCCTCTGAGTAGTTGTCATCCACAGTGAATGAGCCCTCTCTGACTTTTCTGCCCGTGTCCTCTTGTCATTTCAGGGAAAAACTAGTGGGTAAGTGACATCTCTGATTGCTTTATAAACCCGCTTAACCTGGGCAAAAAGAGTCCAAAAAGAGTCATCATTACCAGCGACAAACCTATCATTGCTGTCATCGCTTCATAAAATCACTGCCTTCAGCATCATTAAAAATTAATGATTCATTCATGGTGTTTTATTTATTGGAAAATTGTGAAAAATATACTTACTTTGATGAGCCACCCTGAGCGGCAGGAGCACGGACCATGGGTGCCATTTTGGTAAGAAGGTATTGTTTATAATAATGGAAACAGGGAAGTCTGGGGTTGCTATGGGACTAATCTAAAATTACACCTTAAAAAAATCCCAAAAGCAAAACCCTATACATAATTACAAAGTGCTTTGAATCTTACCTTTTGGTTTTTTTTGCTTCCGCCCTTCACAGTAGAACTCTATAAATCAATACACGTCGACATGCTGACAGGGCTCTGTGATGGCTGCTGGGCCCAGGGCGCCTTGCACAGGTTACTTGTGCCTACGGCTGGCCGTGTTTTGTGGTCATAAGACTTGTGAGACTTGCAGACTAAGGCCTTCTATTTCCACATATCAATTATGTATTATATACTTTATTACCACATATTATATATATATAAATTTTAACAAACAGCTAGAGCACACAGTCCTGTATCTCAGCCGTGCCAGGAGACAGCAGCTGCTGCTGCGTGCATTGGCTCTGCACTCCGCCTGGACATCGCATCCAGCACAAGCCTCACATCAGTTCTGCGGTTTGGCACGCGGACAGGAAACCCCATTCCAACTTACGAGTATTTGCCCTTTCAATATATGACACACCTATCGCTGTACATGATATGAAACCCAAAACACAACACAAACAAACCTCATTTCTGTAAGTAATAATTTTTCTCTAAATCCTTGGGATTTAAAGTCCACCCTCCCCTCAAAAAAAGGTAGTTGCATGTAATTTGTAATTCTACATTTTCAGTATTTCCTCCAGACATTTATTTTTTGATTTTGCCCATCTCTCACCTATATATTTCTCAACTTAAAACTGGGTGGATAAGGGAAATGGACCGGCAGTTTGGTCCAAGGTTCCCACAGTCTCTAAAAAAGCTCTGCTGTAGTATCCTTGAGCGGCGCAATTTTGCTGCACTTCAAACGACTGTAGAAAGCAGGGATGATGTGTGGTTATTTAACGGATTAACAAGATTATTTATAGCATTTTTTGTACAGAGGTCAAAGTAGCACAGTCCCCCTCATCTCTTATCATGGGGTTGCTGTTGTGAACCAGATGGAGAGGCAGTAACAATCCCACTGTGAAGTCTGGTGGGGTAGGGGAAGGGGTCACCTGATGTTCACAGGACAGTTCTCCGTTGCTCCACTGCCTGCGCCTTGTAGCAGTCGGCCACCGCAAAAGGTGGGCCGACGCCGCTGGGAGGAGATTGCAGTCCTTTCAGTGCCTCTATTGCATTTTATGTACAGATACTTATCTGCCCGTGTTGTCCCCAGGAGGAACAGCACCTTGCACGATGCTTTGAATATTTATGAGCATGCTCAGTGGGGTTGGAATAATTATTTCCCTGGTTTATTTGTTCAGGTGCTTTTCGAACTCGCAGGTGGGTGAAATCACCACGATTCGGTGTGAAATCTGTACGTTTTCCGCTGAACCGATCCTCAAGTGCATAGCTATAAAACATCAATATGGTCCTTAATCTGGCAGCGGGTTGGATTGTTAACAATTTTCATGATGAGAAAGCAGGATTAGACCAGGCCAGCATTGTCTATAATTCCTCTCAAAATGGCTGGGTATTTCTACTGCGGCAAACTTTATTTTGTTTTGTGTGAGTTTTCACAACTCAGTGTTCCGAAACCACATCAGTATCATAGAAACGAAAGGGGTTTCACCAAATTATTTTGCAAACAAATACTACAAAACGTTTATGCAAATGCGTATTATTATGTACCGTATCCCAAACGCCGAATATAAACGTGACGAGGTAATGCCTGTCGCACTTGTCGTGAAGCTGGTACCGTTTAAATGGGAATCCATTTCACATGAGGAGCTGGCATTAGTGATGACCGTGGCCACCAATGCTGCTCTGGCTTCTGCTTTATGGGTGCCACCTGCTTTACGTCACACCCCCCGAAGGTCCATTAATACAGCTGCGGAGCCCAAATGAATGGAAATGACTGCACGCAGTTTTCCAGTACTCTGCACAAAGAACAGTCGCCATACGAACAAATGAAACAAGATATTCCTAAAGGCATTATTTATCAGTTGGCCAAGCAGTTGCTGAAAATGATAAACAGATTATTTATTAGTGGCGTTATTGAGTTGCTTGGCGCACATTTTTTTATAGGGTACAAATGTGTACGTATTTATAAAGTCAGATATTTTAGTTGAGAAATTCAACTAGGTGGTTCACCCACTGACAGAACAAAGTTTACAAGAAGCACTTCCAGTAGTTAGAAGTATTCCACTGGTTGTGTGTTTGTTTGGGTCGTTGCTGCATTGAGGCTTGGAGCAAGGTCACCGCCCCCACAGTACTCCATCTACAAGACATGGAAGTGGGGGGTGAGTTTACAAAAAAACAGCATCCGCAAGGGCTGAATCTCAGGTAATATCCCCCCCCAGAATGAGGTTCTATACAAACTTCAGTTAATTGCAGTATATCAAGATGGAGCAGAATAAACCTTTGTTAATTTTACATAACCTTCATATGTAAAGCTGTACAATCCTTAAAGCCTCCACTAAAGTTGAGCAAACACTTTAAGTTCTGCAGTTACCTCTATGTACAAACACCAGCTGTAAAGGTCACAGCATAAATAAGCCCACATTTCTGTTTGAATCATGATTTCACCACAAATCCTAATATTAGTGTTAGATAAGACTCTGGAACATGATTTGTTTTTTTTTTCTTTCTGAAGACTTAGGTGAGTTTAGCTTAGGCAATATTTCATTTTCATTTCATTTTTAGGCAAAAATATTTGTTTTCAAGCTGCTGTGGGGCAAAACAAACAATATAAACATAGTATAATGTACTTAAAGTAATTAAAAAAACTTTTAAAGTTAGCATTATGTATTATTATATAGCTATCGCTTGTTATCCAGATCAAATTTTAAAATAGTGGAAACATATATCCCTTATTTTCCACAAGAAAAATAATAACACATGCCCAGCACATCTCAAGTCCCCTGTATCAATTTCCCCAAAAAAATCAACATCGATCACTTCTTCCAAGGTGAATAATGAACCAAAGCAGGGATCTGTTCAGCATTTTATATTTATTGAGACTAACTTTATATATATATAGCATACATAAATCAGAAAAACCATCTGTGTAACCTTATCGCTAATTTCTCTTCTTCCTCCCATTTCTTCCGTTAAGTAAAACACCCAAAATGGCCAACAGACTCTTCTCTGGAATTAAAGACCTGCTTTCTTAAAGCAACACTTCCACAATCCAAACACTCTAGATCCTCTGCCCAGACTTGCGCCCATCTTGGATGTTTTCGCTATCGTGCGCCTTGACATTTTGGCTGTCGATTCAGAAGTGAACTTACAATACAAATGTTCAGGAGTCATTAAAGTGAATTTTTGAATTAGAGAGACTGAAATTAGCAGAAATAAATCATTACGCGAGTTACCAAGTTGCATTAAGAGCACATCTAGAATAGAAAACCTTTACCTCAAGCTGTCTAAATAGCGTGGAAAAAAGAAGGAACTGCCAACCTGTGTTGAAGAAATAATTATCGCTTTCTATTGATGGCCAGTTGTACTAATAGTAAGGAGTATATCTTAAAGGAAGGGCTAGGCTGAGCTGGGTAAACCCCGAAGAGGACGCCGGTTCATCACAAGGTAGCCACAGACACCTGTGTCTATAGACTTTTGGAACACGGGCAGAATATACAAATACACCACAGAAAGGGACTCAACCTGTGCCTGATCGTAAAGCCCAGGCACTTTGAGAAGCAATGCTTCCTGTAGCAGCAATGTGCCAACTAAACATCAGCTTGACAGAATTGATAGAACACACAGTTTGACAGTTTGCTAAACTGAATATAAGATTGATTAAAATAAAATAACTTAGCTTGAGACGCCATTAGTGGTCAAGTCTGGATGCACCCACACTGAGATGTTAAACTTGACCCACCTAAAGTGTTGGGCTTTCACAGGATTGACCCTGAAATACAGTGGTTTTTCTATAAACTGGTCGATCAAGAGAAGACTGCAGAAACAGTGTTTAGATGAAAAAAGTAAGTAAATGAATGTAGGAACGAACACGATGGTTTTATTAAATAATTTAATGATGGCTGATGGGCATCGTGGCAACTACTCACCCCGATGTTTGAGTCCAGACTTTGTGGACGCGATTTAAGGACACAAAAAATATGTGCTAAAAAGTAAGATTAAAGCAGCGGAGTTGAATCTTTTGCAGCGGCAGATGCACAGGAGGCATGATGTGATGCATTTAGACCCCCCCTGGCTGTAAGAGGCAAAACACACTGACACCACAACCACAGTGTAACAAGGTTTTAAAGGACACTCCGTTGCAGCAAAACATGTTTTATTGATCTTCAATTTCTTTTCAGTGCATGTAAGCTCACTAGTTTCAGACACTGCAGATTACCATCAAAACTGTTTTATGGTTACTGTTATTTAAGGCAGGAGTACGGATGAGACCGCTGCTGAGAATTCTACTGGATTAAACCATTTGAATAGTAGTTAAGTATTGATTATCCGGGTTAATGGACTGGAAGTGTGTGACTTAATGTTTTGTCGGTTAAAACAAACTTGAGAATCTGAAACGTGCGTGCGTGCGTGCGCATTGCCCCCCTCCAATAGACTGGCATCATATCCAGGCTATTTTGTACCCTAGCACCCAGTGATCTTGGGTTAAGAGCCAAACCACCACAACCCTGATGACTAAGAAAAAAAAAAGATTAAAAATGATGTATGAATTATGGATAAATCAGTTTCTATAGTTTTCATATTCATTTTGGGCTCCCCAGTTCTTACACACCTTCCACATAAGCACTAACTCATAACAATCGAGATTAAATAACTAAATATGAATAAAACTGCTGATTTTTTAGAAAATAACTGTCCATAACTTATTATGTCAGTTGTAAACGTGTAGTTTTTAAACTATGAGGGAATTATATTAGTGTTTATCGGTCTCCTTGCAATTCATTGAAAGTGTGTAAATTATAAATGCCCTGGGTCTTACATTTTAGAATCTTTGCCTTTTAAACCATAAGTTTTGGGGAGCAGGCCAGAAATGGCAGAGAAGGATTAAGCTGAAAGGTTTAAAACAGACAAAAGCAAAATTAAGATCGCGGCCACATGTTTATTGCATCATTCCCCTTTTGTACGCAATGCCGGGACTCTCGGCTCTTCTGCTGCCTCGAAGCAACTATTAGCACTGTAACCTTAACGTAATGTCACTTGCCTGAGATGAGATACAGCAGAACCTCTTAGCAGTTTCAGGAGTCTCAATAAGTTTTTCTGTGGTTGCAGTTGGTCGGGTATATGACTAGTAACGGCTTTCTGAGTAAAGGATCATATTGTGATGTAAATTGGTGTCACTGAGGTTCAAGGATGCAAAAACACAGACAGTATGTATGTGCTGCAGTATGTTTGGCTCTAACCAGGTATTTTTGCAAAGGACACAGGATGGGGACAACATGACAATTGCAAATAAAGCAGCTAAATCTCAGCAAAGTGATGTCCCTATTTTCAGTTGGGCTACTAGTTTGTGAAAAGTTAATCGTTTGAAGGTAAATCTATACATACATGTGAACTGCACATACACACAAATGCAAGAAACATAGACTGACCTTTTCTGAAAAGCTTCGTACAAGATATTCAATTTAGGAATATGTTTCTTTTTTTCCTTAAATTATCATTCAATTAGTGGAAAAAAGCTTCTTCCTTAAAATCCCTTTTAAGGCAAAGAGCACAGTAGAAAGTTCCACTAATGAAAATCTCAGCAAAGACCCGTCATTTTCCTTCCATTATACAGCTATTGTGCTCCATTCTCGCTCTTTGCAAAATGACCATTTAAGTCCTCACTGGACATGTCCACACTGCAGTCTGGAAATCCTTCGTCAGGTTTTGAAACAACAAAGGCTTTCCTTTCTTCCGCAGGCATGCATTTCATGACACGGCTAACTGGTATATCTTTTCAAGAAAGTTCTAGTCTGAATCTCCATTCATCACTGGATTGTTCAGTTCACCCACCAAAGTGCTTAGTTTTTCACTTTATGTCCTTGTCTGTTGTACTGCAACATTTATGCAGAGGTTTAAGGTCAATCACAGCTAGTATACACCAAAGGAACCTTTGTATGTAAGTTTCAAGTATAAAAACAGGATTACAACCCACAGTTGTGTTCTATAAAGTAATAGTAGCCCGTGTTGAATTCTGCTTCCAAACATGTAAAATATTTGTCGCAATTCCTTTTAAATACCTCATCGGAACAAGTGGAAGAAGTGAAGAATTTTCTACGAGGAGCATCTGTCTCAGTCTGACGTTCACAGAATTACAACTCCTGACCATTCTCCACGAGCCAGTGCACCGCTGGGTATTCCAAGGTTGTTCCTGGCTTGGCAAAAAAGCAGATGTACCAGCAAATTTGCTTTTGAATGCACGGAGAAGCACAAACCGCCCACACGTGGTGCACGAGCCAAAAGTCTAAAACGCTACGTATTAAACTTCCACAGCCTAGACTCATGGCATGGGTATTAAATTATCTCTGAAAGATTTTAATTGCTCAGCATGATTCAGGTAGGCAGGAAACCCATCATGACAAGTATAAGAGGCCATTGTTGGAGTATCATCATGATTGATTAGAAGATTTGCCACACATGACAATTAATACCGCAGAGCGCTTGTCATTGATAAGATATCTTGTTGGCTCGCAAGGTACTAAATGCATTATACTCTAACAGGTCGCATGATGAAAGACAGGGGACGACTTGCCAGCTGGCATGGGGAGCCAGCTTCCAAACTGCCTTAAGTAAACATCAGGGTGTATGACCTCTGACTAGGCCAGATCGGTCCGACTTAATACGCAATCCATTACGGCTGGGGCCGGTTTGCATGTATCTGCCCTGTCTCTGTTATCTGGCTCTTCCAGGAGCAGCGGTGGGAGGTGCAGGCATATCAGGAGCATTTATATGTCGCAGCAAGAGAAGAGTAACAGGGACTGCTAGAGCGTGCTACCTGTAATTCACAGATTGTTCCGGATAAATAAAGTTATTATTGAAACAATGCAAAGAAATGGAGCAAGGCTGTTTTATGCAGATGTTTCGGCGAGGTAAAATACAATATCTAAAGCTCATATTTTGAAATGAATATAGGAACGAGGATTGTTATGGCTGGGTGCCTTTCCTTAATCTATCACAAGTAATATGTAGAGCGCAGCCTTTGAACGTTACACATGCCACATTTCCCATCACAAGGTAAATAAACTTGACCCTTTCGTTTGTATAACTGTACATGTTCCTGAAGCAGAGCTTTAGGGGAGGTGTTTTTTCTGTTGAGCTAGAGTCAGGTGACCCGCGGCTGATCCAAGCTCTGTGTATATATCGTCATGCTTCTTAAGACATCGTGTTGGTGTGTAACATGGGGTATAGTCATGTCGCATGTGTCATTTCCTGAAAAGAAGCAGCTAACTGAAGGGGTGGTACGTTAGCTGTCTACACAGAGTAGTAAACAGCTTCAAAAAGGGACTGAACGTTTCCAGGCTCACGATATTGACCCACAAAATACAGTACAAGTCAAAGTGAGCAGATGCCCCAACACTGGAGACTTATCCTGTGTCTTATCATAAATGGCTGGATTTGAGAAGCTTCAAAACTGAGAAACTCATAGTGCTGCTCACCGTGAGCATATGCCAAGGTAAAAGGACACACTGAAAATACTGCCATGGTGGTATGAAAGTAAACTGCAGAACTGTCTTGGTGTTATTGGTGTGGCGCCACATCTCCAAATGGTTTCAGGATCTCTCAGAAGGGGAGGAAAGTGGCTCTGAGAGACTGCATCTATTTTTGCCTCCATGAATGACTCAGGAAAGCTGCTGAAATTGGAAGAGAGGATACTTCTCTGTACGAGTGGGTGGGGTTGGGAGAAAGAACAAATAAAGGAATTGATTTTATAGGGTAAAAGCAAAAAAAAAAATCAACCCACACTTCCAATTGTTGCCACTCTCTTCTTGAAGTAAAGGGCTGGAGTTTGCTGCATCACCTTGTCTAGACATATGCAAAGTGGAGCACTATGACAGCCCAGTGGGGTTCAGCAAATTTACCTAATGGCAGCAATGATTCATCCTTAGGCCCCCGTGAGATCCTTCAGTTTATAACCCTGTGGCTCCTGTCAAAATCTATGAAACTATGACACAGTGAACTCCAGCTCAGACAAATATTGATCACAGGATTCCCAACTGTTTTCAGAAGAGCAAAGTTTACACAAAGCTACAGATAATTATTTAGAAAAGAATATAAAAAACGCAGGACACTGAGGATGTGAACGTGGCTTGAAATGTCCGGAAGACTCAGCATTTAGCACTACAAATATTTCATATGATGATGTAAGAATCGTATTACTCTTAACTCATTAATGTTTTTTATATGAGGGAAAATGATCTATTGGTGGTGAGGCTAAAGCATCTGAGAAGATGTATGAAATTTTTTTTTTTTTTTTGAGGTCACAAAATGCCAGGTTGTAGAAGTGAAACTTACTGTATACAAGTAAATGTCCACTGAACTGAGAAGTCCCAAATGACGAATGACTTCCAAAACCCGACCCTCCTACGCACAGGAGTACGGCAGCCCATCACATTACATCCGAATTCGTGTTTTCACATAATGTGTTATCGTGGGATTTTATTGTATTAGTGATGCCTCTTGCTCACTGAAAATCCAGCATAGATAGTGATTATTGTTGTCACATAGTTCATATATGGAAGCAGTCTGAACTGTGTGATGACTTAAGGATTTTTTTTCTCATCCATCCCTTCATCCACCCATCCATCCATTCATCATCCTGGTCAGGTTCACTATGGTCCAGAGCCAGAATCACTGGCCAGAAAGCTAGGAGACTATACTCTAGATGGGATGCCAGTCCATTGCAGGGGGTCTGTGTATGCATGTATGTACATTTCAGGTGAACAGAAGAAATGTCTATGTGTAAATGACTATTCATAGTTTCCCTGCGAAGAACCCATGCAGGAATGTACCTTCTTTGTGCCTTCAACTATAAATCGATACCCTGGATGAGACTCCAGTTCATAGCAGGGATTTTTGACCCGTAAAGCACGAAAGAAAAACCGATGTCACTTTAATCGAAAGCCGTCCTTAATTCTGCAGTTGTTGTGTGACTAGCAGTAAGTATAGCTAAGATCAGGAAACTCGATAGTGGCTGTCGGACTACAGCTGGTAGCCGCTGCTCATCGGAAAAAAACACCGTCAAACTCTCGTGAAGACTGCTAATTCGAGGCAGGCTTTCGCAGCTTTCCAGGTTAGGAAATATATGCAGATTAAAAATAAAGATATGAAATTGCTGTTGTAATGAAACAGCAATTAAATTCCAGTATTTTCTCAAATGCCCAATTTCTGCAGTGCTCTACTGGCAAAGAATATAGCAGAGTGGGACAGAATGGCTAATTGTGAACACCTTGAGATCATAAAGACATTTTCCTGGATGCGTATCATCTCCTCGATTGTTTGCAATGCTCCATTTCAAGTAGTCAATGATGGAGAAAAAGAAAATGGGATCATTTTCATATGAATAGATTTTAATGCTGAAAACAGTAAGAGACAGGCAGAAGAAAAGTAAAGATGCAGTCATGTAAATAAGGAAAGAGAAAGCCATCTTGCTAATGAAAAGAGCATTTAGGTGCTTTGTTGCTACCTTGATTTACATCAGCCGAATTTAATTATAGCCAGCAATTTTATGCCCATTTTCAACTCGATTAGCATCAACTTCATGAAGTCCTTGCAGTTTTGCAGACGCATTAATATTCAAGTCATTCATATCTAAAGTTACATACCCTTGACAAATGAGACAACAAAAGTAAATAAACGCTTGGATACATATCACAAAAGACCACAGTGCCACCCAACAACAAAGACAGAAGAGGCTCGTGTTTGCATTCTTCAAGCATGCAAATGAAGAAAAATAAAGCATGAAACGCATTTCCATCAAGCATTTTTAAAAATGAGATCTGTCTGCAGTCTTAGAGTAATATCCTCAATCAATTCAAATTAGGCAGGTTGGCTTCCTCCTGATTTATTAGCTGGATTTATTTATCGAGGGGGGGGGGGAAGCTTATGTCAGTACAATTTCAGGGCAGTCACTTCAGGAACAACTGCTGTACCACACCCCATTACACAATTACACTTCTTTTAAGTAATGTGGAACAGAAATGTGCCGTTTCCTTATTTGCAGAACAAAACGATCACTCAGTTAAGTTGTCTGCAGTTAAAAAATATTTGTTAATGCTAATATTTACTTTTGTGTCGGAACATCGGGCAACATGTCAGTCACTGTAACAGCCATCATAAATGTAAGACACATTGCCAAGCGTCTTATATTTATGCAGTACTGTGCAAAAGTCTTAGGCCCCTGTGGGAAAAATGCTATAAAGCGAGGATGGTTCCAAAAATAATGCCATGAATACTTAAGGTTTAAGGTAGAGGTTGGTAGGTTCTTCCAAACATTTTGAGGAACTGACCACAGTTCTTCTGCAGGCTTTGACTGTCTATGCATGTCCTCCCAGACTGACTTGATCATGTCGAGATCAGGGCTCTGTGGGGACCATACCATCTGTTGCAGGATTCCTTCTTTTTGCTCGAGATAGATGTGTATGACTGAGATTGGGTGTTTGAGGTCATTCTCAGGCTGCACAATGAATTTGGAACTAACCAGAAACCTCCCTGATGGTTTCTGGAAGAATCCACCTGTACTTCTCAACAGACATTGAAGTTGCATGCCTAAGACTTTTGCACAGTATTGTATATGCTAAAAGAAGTTGTTCAAATCGCTAATTTAAAGCTTTATTTTTAATCATTTTGTCTCTTGCATTAACTCACACATTGTGCTTCTGCCCAGTAGACGTCCATGAGCTAAATGCAGGTGCAGTACAGGCGTATTTATGTACTTTGGCTTAAATTAACATTTAACACTGAAAAGAAGATCTTTGCAATTGGGTCCTCTGTCACCAGTTAATTCTGGATACCTGCCTTACTGCAGAACAACACACATCCAGAATAAATGTGTAGTAGCAACATGCGGTTCCAGAAAACTCCCTGAAAGCACCATTTTGTTTAATACCAGACGTTAACCCAGTCTTGCCAGAAGCAACATTAATGACAAGCAATGTGCAGGGTAGTAAAAAAGAATAATATTAATCCGGCGGTGAACCATCACAGAAATTTGAATCTGGTTCCCCAGCTCTCACTCTCCGCCCCTCGACTTGGACTCTGTGCTGTAAATGTGACCCTTGAAAGACACTGGCTAATTAGCTATAAGGAAAGGCACAATCGATCCCCCTTAGTGAAGCTTCCGCCTTCCCACCCGCCCGTTCCCCGGCTCACCCGTTTGTTTTCTGCTCCAGCTACAGGGAGCGAGGACGACGCCGCTTGGAGTGCTGGTCACATCCTGAGGTTATCTTCCCTACAGGGCCCCGGTTGCCTGGCTCAGAGAGCAGTTACAGGTGAGAGGGGCACCCCAGAATACAATGACGACAGCCGTCCAAAATCCCTCTGGCTTTTTTTCCTTTCACGCTTCACTCAGTCTCTCAGGTGGTGCTGGCAGCAGTCAGGAAATTAATTCCACTGTATCTCCTTGCCCACTGTGGAGCAGCAAGGAGTAGGGACAAGGGTTAGAACCATTGTAAGAAGGGTGAATTATTTGTCAGGGTTAACGTACTGCCAAGAGCTTTGCTTCCACAACGGCTACTTAAATATACCGGTACTGTAAAACAGGTTTTGTTGGTATATCTTTAGATTTTCTTTTTTTAAATTATTTATTAAGCAGTTTCTTGGTTTATTTTTCCAATACAACTTATTATGCTTTCTTCTCATGAACTTCCGACTTATAAAAGTTCAGGCATACAAATACTTTCCCAATCATTTAAGTAGTTTTAATTTTATTTCCTTTAAATATCGATTTTAAAAAAAAATGTGAGCAAAAGGAACCTGTGTTTCCAAATCTAGCCATTAGTTGTCAGTAAGAGGCAGCTGGACAGAATAGAAATGGTGTGGCATTCTGGAGAGACAAAACGTATTTACAGCCATGTCATACAGGACCCCACAGTGACAACCATCACACAAACACACCACGATTCTTCAAACCATATTGAGAACATCGTAGTCCTCCTAACCTGTGAATGGTACTGGACAACTTGGCCAACCCAAGCACATATGCCTAGTTACCACCCACAAACTGTAGTTACCATGAGTCCCTTTCTTAAACCCTTTTCTGCCCTCAGTGAAGAGGACTTCTCCAGGAGTGAGAACACACCGCCCTGATCCACTTCTCCTCGACAACCCCGAAACGACGACCTCCAGAAAACAGCAGAAGCACCACGATTTCCTGAGTCTGTGTCCTCTTGTCCCACAAACTGAATGTGTGGACAGCCTTCATTCAACTCACTTCCCCAGTGTTTACATCTCATGCTGTATTAAAGACTAATAGGTTAGAAGTTCTGTATCTAATAGGAGTTTGACAGTGCCCCCATTTATTTTCACTTTAAATTAGTTTCAGTTTTAATGTAACGTTTAATTTATGGAACCTACCTTGTAAATCTAGGGATGACTGTAAAGAAATCGCTCACAGGTGAATTTGATGTGAACTCAGCGCTGGATTTTATTAGTGAAAAGGACCAGTGCAGAACAACAAACCTGAAGTGAAAAAGTGACGGAGCGCTGGAGTGAAAAGAACTGCGGAGACCAGGGACACGGGTTCGGGAGTCACGAATGGGGAGATTCAGACGAGGACAGGGACGAAGACGAGTTTGGCAGAAACTTTCGATTGGCGTACGGTTGCTATGGGAGGCAGGTATGCTGGTGTGGAGCCTCAGGCTTTCATACCTGCCAGGCGCACCTCAGGAGGCCATGACAGTCTCTGCATTATTAGAAAGTCGAAAATGACCAGAAGTTATCCCACCTCTCACAATCGTCAGGCCTGATAAAGAGGTCGTGGGTAGTACTTTAAAAAATCTGTTATTTTAATTGAACTGGAATTTTAATATTATTTCATGCAAAAAAAAAAAAAGTCAGGAAATTTTCATTTTCACATTACCCTGCTGACCAAAACTTGAAGTGGAAAACAGGTGCAGATACTAGGAAGGCGGCTTTCAGCTCATATCAAGTATTAGATTTTGAGTAAAAGTTACCAGATAGATTTTTCTGATCTTCATACTGTATATATATCTCTTTAATAAAAAAGACAGGGATATTGAGACTTCTCAAAGATGCTCACCATACAATACATCAGATAGATTTTCAAACGAGCAAATAAATAAATAAACAAATAAATGAAAATTGACTCAGTGACTGGATAGAAATTTTTCACAATCTTGTCAAGTTATTTTGTCTTTTAGATCATTAGCAAGAGCGTAATGTCGTAAATAAAGCAGTCCCAAGGAGAAAATAGAAGTTCATAATTGTTTGCATGAGCTCACTTGTGTGGAATACTGCTTGATATGAACGTTCACTGTCTTTCTTTTATCAGTCTTAAAATTTGTTCTGTTGCAACACAAACACTGCACAGTGTGTGTGCCCATTTAATGTGAATAATAGGCCTTGGGCCCATTATATACCGCTTGCTATTATCTCAATTTGTCAGTAGTGGGGAATTTGAGAAGCATGCAGAATTCGCAGAACTTTGTTTGGATAAATGGAGCTGCAGTCCAGTGCACACGTCCAACGCGTGGTTATTGCTCGGTGCGAATGTGAAGTGGCGCTGCACAGGGTGAGCGGAGCGAGCAGGCAACTTTCCCGCTGTGCAGTCAGACTGATAAAACACACCAGACAAAATGACAGGGGTATTGATACCATGCTGGTGACAGAAGGAGGGGACAGAGATGAAAGCCGGCTGGAAAGCGAAAACCCAGAAAGCCACTGAGACTGTCGAAAAAAAAAATCATATTATGAGAGGTATGATAACATAAGAAGGTAGTGCCTCTCCTGATTTGTAACTTCATTTTCATAATCCGAAAAAAAAAAAAACAAACCTTTTTGGGCTTTTTGTTTCATTTGCTTCTGGGTCAGATTTGAAAGATCAGGAATTATTTCCCACACAATTTTCATGTGTTTATTTTACGCAGCAAACAGCAGGAGGGTCGTCCAGTGGCGCGCTGGGTACAGAGTCGCTGGAGGTGCCGTGCCGCTATACTCTTCGAGTTCTGGTCCTACATCTTTTTAAATTGGTTGTCCACAGCAACTATAACAGCAAGAAAACCAGCAAAAGCTACTTATTAAGATGGACCTTGGGTAGAACAAGTGGTCTGAACTTAGTGGTGCATTCCCTCAGTGGATAATGTAGGGCATAAGACCAAAGTTAGAAAGCAGACTTCCTAATGGTACTTAAAGCTAGTGAAGCTTCTGTGAAATAAGAACAAAGCAACAATTGTCAAAGATAACTGTAATTTCTCCCTTCACCTCCGTCGCATACGCAACCGCAACTACATTGCAGCTGGTCTGTACATCTGCAAGTATACAGCCATTCTTCTGTTCTGAGCCAAAAACAATTTTAGAGAAAACAACACTGTTTCGGGCCCCCGATCCGTTCGTTCAACATTCGATAAAACCGCAAAATACCGCTTTTGAGTGTTTGAAACATTTGAAAACAAAAGTATTTGTCTGACCTTATAGAAGGTAATTGGTGTTAAATGTTAACCATCAGGCTGGGACTTGTTTTGGCATTACATCTTCATTCTCCTGCAGAACATTTCTCTTTCTGATGTTTTATTAAATCTGTCGTTTTTAAATAGAAGCCTGCTGTGCAGAACCACAGTTGGAGGGATTATTTCACTATTATCCAGTCATCTGCATATACTATCAGTTAGGTGAACTGTCTGATTCTCAATTCCATGGTAGTCACAGTAATGGACTATGTCAGACAGAAAGAAATGCTAAATTCAACAATCTGTTACATACAGTTTTGGGTGAAATTTTGTTATTTGGTGTTAAGATATTTGAAATATGATCAAAGATAACAAGAGCGTGCAGTGGCATGAAACATTCACATTTAGCTCGCATTCGTGAGAAATAAAAACAATTTGTTTTGCTTTCCAATATTATTTGTGAAGATAGCTGAGCTGTTCTTGGAACTGTAATGAATAATAAATAAATGTGTAAGTAAAACAATAAATAAATAATACTGATTCAATACTTTAAATATTGCCCTGAAAATCCCAGGTAAAATTGTTCAGCAGTCAGATTTTCTGCAGCATAGATTGTAAAAAGCCCAGTTTGTATTGCATGTTTTAATCCTTTGGTAAGTCAAGTGGGTGGGGGGGTATTTATGACTTTGAAGGTGTGAAACGAAAGATTTGTCAAGATGCAGAAATATGATTTTAGGCTGCGTCCCTATCATTAGGATTGCCATCACTCACCAGCAAGTTCAAGATTCAAATCCATATTGAAAGATTGAGGTCTTATTTACTTACTATTTATATGCACTCTCGCAAACCTTTCAAGATTAGCTCATGTCTAAGGAACTCTTCCAAGAAATGGAAGTCACACTAATGTTACTACCTGGAAGATTACCTTGAAATCTAGAATATTCTGTTTTCAGGTTCTGCTGAACATGGGAGTTTAATTTGCCAATTTAAATTTCTGTAATATCTTGCAGTCGACGTGTTCTTATTTGTAAACTTCTAGTTAAATATCCTCTTGGAATCCAATGTTAAATGCAAATTAGAAATAGCAAAAAAAATTTTAAAAAATAATCTATTTTTCAGCTTCATACCGCATTGCAGGAAAATGTTTAAATGTGTCATCAAATTGAAATATCACGGTGATGTCTCTTCCCTCAAAATGTGTGTCTGTCTGCCAAGACCACCCTCATAACAGTATAATGTAAAGAGAAAAAGTAAGATTCCTCACGAGAGGGGAAAGTATACTTTGAGACTTTAAACAGGACTTGGGTCACAGATTTCAGAGTAACCAGCTTTATGTCTCTTCTTTTCACACATCAAAAAGCTCCTAGATAAGTGTATCGTGCTCCACAATGTATCACACTCCAGAAGGCTTGTGGTTCTGTCAAAGCACATGCCATGCTCTGGCAACATTTACTGTAGCTACCTATGTTGAAATGAAGATACTATTTTAGCTCTTTTCTTTTTTTTTTGCAAGAGGATATGACTAAGCGCTTATACAACAGAATGAAGTAATTTCACCTTTCGGTACCATACTGCACAGCATAACTATTGCGGTGATGTCATTAGCAGTTTAAGGAATGTTACTTACATAATAACTAAAGCGACATTGTAAAAATATTTTTACTGGGCCTCCGTTTTTTAATGGACTGCTACCTCATCCAGGGGGTTCCTTACGCTTCTGCCCTTTGTTTCCACACAGGCTAATGACAACCGATACCCAGTGGTGGCCGAGTGTTTATTCATAATGGACACATGGACGAACTGCACAGTCTGATAAAAAAAGATTTATATTAACTATATAAATCACTTTGAAGAATTTCAAATCATATTTCTGCTACAATGCAGTATGAATGACTAATGTGTTAGGCTTTGGATACATATATTTTGATGTTAGAAACAGTAGAATGTGTACCTCTACCAGACAGAAAATGAGTAATTATTGGCAGGGCCTCATTTCTGTGCTGTTTGTCACAATGGGGATTTACAGCCTGGCACCGACGTTATGAATGCACGGTGAGAGGGTCTGCGAGGGTCCCTGTAGTTTGACGAGTAAGGAAAACAAATGCACGACAAGCGTGGGGTGTGTGTGCTTGAGCGTGTGGTCACTGGTCACGCAGAAGTGAACCCGTTGCTCCTCGAATGTGCTGCGAGAAGCTGCCCGGCATCGCAGGTAGCCGATCTGTCGGCGGCAAATCAAAGACGCACTACCATCTACTATATTCATTCTGTCGAGCGTTGTGCCAAATTGGGCCATATTTATACATAATTAGCAAAGGTTATACTGAGAAGGAAACACACATCAAAAGGAACATCCAGTCCATGGGTTTGTGCTATATTTCTTACATTTACAGATGGGTTTTATTTATAGCAGTTACTGTCAAAGAAAGAAAATGCATTTCAGATTCAGTGCATGAAAGAGCTGTTAGCGAGAACCTTCTTTACGTGTGCACCACAAAATGGTTTGGGTAAAACCAACCATGAGGAACAGGCTTTCAGTATGTAATGAGAGCCAGAACCGTCTTCCACTACTGCCAGTCGACGCTTGGGAAACATCAAACTGCTGCTGCTTCAGACACAGGTGTACTGGTCCCCACGATGAGAGCTTCCTTCTTTAATTTTGGCCTCAGATGTTTTCCACTCAAATGTTGTGACCTGTCAGACATGCGCTAAGGACCTGTCCTCTAATGACATCCAGAAGCAATATAACCACATGGGTGACAGCGTGGATGACATCATAATTCACTTTTGTTCTGGGCTGTATTAATCAGATGGGATCTGGACTCAAGACTGTGGAGACCAGAAGGAGTTAAAATTGACTTCCCCATCACTGTCCCCTTTGGCATCTTTACTAGAACCAAGAAGCTACATCTTGAAAAATGTTGCACTGTCCTAATCCACCAAGTCCCCAAGAACTGTCACATGCTTTTTTAGTACTTTAATAACCATGGACAGTGCTGGCATTTAGTAACTAAAAGCTATTTACTGCCCCAACTGCAGAAGCCAAACCGAAGTTCCACAACTGCACAAAGAACAGTACAATGAGACAAATATGAGTCTGCCTGTTTTAACACGGTGTAAAAAAAAATACTAAGATGTCACCAGCCCATCCTGTGTGCTAATAACTAAAGTGCTGTCTCCTCCTTCCCTTTACTGCATACAGTGCAGGCTTCCATCATGGAAGCGGTTTCATTGTACCTGAGCAGTGTTTTCCAGCAGGTGTGTGTGTGTGTCTGTGTGTGCGGCGATCGCACAAAACATCAGTCACGTGTAAAACTGCGTCTGTAGTATCGCTACTGTTATTGCTCGATCCGTGGCGCCGTGTTCCACGGCGATTCTTTTCTCGCAGATTTCGATATCAGTTACAGGTGTTCTTGCTGTTTTCCCGGGTTTTCATCTTTAGCAGTGTACTTATCGGGACGCTAAACTAATCATCACCGCTTGTGCAATTATATTCATTTCATCTTTGTGCTCCAGCGTATGCTGCAGAAACCCTGCACCTGGGTGGTTCATCCCCTTGTGTGGAAATGCTGCTAAAATGGGAGCTCGGTAACATTAACAGACTCTTGTTTGTAATGAGATTTTTAAAACAGAGTACATGGTGAGCACATTAGGTAAAAAAAGACGCCAGGAGTTTAGTCAAGCATCCTTACCTCCTGTGAAAATGGAACATGCTGTACGTTCGGGTTTTGAATGAGCTAAACTAATGAGTGAAGGGAAGAGGTCAGCGGCAAATAAGAAGCTAATAATCTGAATGCGTATTATTGCAGTAATACAAGACTCAAAAACCCCTGTAATAACATATCAAATAAGCCCCCACGTACTGTGTAGAAATCATTCCTTCCCCTTCTCGGTCTTTTGAAGCGTCGAATTTCATATTTCTCACCGAGTCGTTTCAACTTTCGGGTACATTTCTGTGTTCGCAGGATCCCCCGTGCAAATGCTGCTTGGAATATAGAATAACTGCGAACACACCATGACATACCGGCACCCATAAATACCACAAATGGGATGTTATTGTTGCTCTCTGGTGCACGCAGAGCAACAACATCTTTCGACGATGGCTATCTATCATTGCATTTTATTAGGCTGCTCCTGGACCCCTGCCAGCAGAGTAAGGCCCGGTGCAGTTAGAAGGACATGATCGCAGCTCGATGTAGGTCAGCAGATGCACACGGCCCATAGAAATACCTCAAGCGGTCGCGGTGACTGTGGCACCGATGTCACGAACGGTGAAAGCAAACAAAACACAAGGAAACATATAAATTAAATAATCCATTTGAAAAAGAATGTCCAAAGGGAGGAAATGAGAGGAGCATTTCTGGCAGAGAAATACCACAGCTGCCTGTAGCCTGACTGATCCCCTTTGGCCGAAAGACACATTCTATTTTTTCCGAGCTGCTCCTAATCAGCATCGATGGAAGAAGAGCATTGCAACGTGTCGCCTGATGCCACGCAACTGAGACGACTCCCCCCACGACCACCCCTGCTCCCACCCCTTTCCGCTGCATCTTCAATAGCCACACAGCTCAGCCTCTGACAGAAGCGTGCTGTAATCTGGAAGAAGATGAGGGTTTGCTCACTGTAACAGCCTGAAAGCCACGACTTTCTCATGTTCAGTGATCAGACGGATTAGGCGGACACCCCTGCTCCCATGCATTGCTTCTCTAATGTCCAAAGTAAACTCCTACCGCATGTGCACATCTGTACTATGGTTTTCCCTGACGTGCAGCTGCGATTAAGGTGGTTTTGGGTTCGAAACCTTGCCAAGACCTAACTGCATGTTTGTGCTTCAATTTTATTTGTGTATAAATCTAAACTCTGTTCAGTCACAACATAATTGCATAAAAGCATCTGTTGACTAAATAATTTAATAATGATAAGTTGTCTTCAATCTACATTACGCCGTTGTAAAAGTTTATGAGATCCCATCTGTAGAACCGACGGTGGATTGGCACGAACTTGTAAGGAATGCGCAGGAAAATCTCTAAAACCCTTTGCCAAGTTCTGCTCTGAGCTGTGTGGTTTATGTTCTGTACGAGGAATGCTTGGATCTAAACCACTCTCGGCGGTGACATTAATAAAAGCTTTGTGATTTTCCGGTTCAGGATTTCCGTATGAAGTACCTGAGTTCCCATATTATTCTTTCTTCTTCACCAAAATCTCCATCCCACACTGACCTTGAGGTGTAGGAGCTGACTGTGCTCTCCAGCAGAATGCCAGTTTAAGTGGTAATTGGGTACAGGGGTATTGCCGGTCCAAAGGCACCTTGCAAAATTGTATAATTCAGTTCTACCTAAATTATTAGGCATTTCTAAATTGATCACATGGGGAAAGGTTTTGTCATTACCGTAATGGCCGTACAGAAGAATCCTCCCGAAACACAGCAGCAGTCTGCCAGGCTGCACGTTTACAAAAATTCTGAGACAACGAACGTCGTTGCGATGTTTTCAGAAAACATGCGCAGAAATCATAACTACATGTCACGTACCTAAAAGACGTAAAACGTACAAGTCTCGTATGCTTATGCTAATTTTGTCGATGTTGACTTTTGACCCCTGCGAAGCCTGCCTGGTGATAGAAAGCTACTGCTGCTTTTTCTGACTAGTGTGCTAAACACACCCTTTCTGCACCCCGCTGTTAATCAGTTCACTTTTATCGGCCTTTATTATGGCCCTTAGAGAAAAAAATAAAGGCACTTGAAGGCCAGCAAAATCAAATGGCTGCACAACCATATGCGCTTACAAGCAACATGTTATACAGCGTTGGATAACACGACTGGATTCTTTCTCCTACGTATGTTTGGTGGTTGGATTACGGGTTAAATAAAAACTCTCATGCAGGGAAGATTTATGTTATCAGTCATTTCTTATACCAATGGTATCAACCTGGCGAATGTGTACTTCTGGAGGAGCCTGGATTGAAAGGGGTTGTTTAAACTATCTCTGATTTCATGGCCACGTGACAGACTTCAGATTAAATTTCTCCCTTCTGCCTCTTCTCTACCTTTCCTTTTTTCTTCTCCTCCTGCCGCATGGAGGTCTGATTAAAGATATTAAGAATGGCAGGTGACAGATGACGGGTGTGCCTGAGGTAAACAATGGCAATATCTACCGGTATCAGTGAAAACAGGAAATTTCCTCTGTCCAAAGCACTTTTTACTGGCAGTGGCTGAACTGAAAAGTACGGAAAGCAGAAATCCGCAGAGGCCTGGGACTGGGATTCGAGACAATGCATTATTTATTTGGTTTGCGGCCTTCTTTCTCCAGAGGAACTTAAAAAAGTGTAGGGTTTTTCTTGTTCATACATCTGATTATTGCGGTGCAACTTAATCACCTTGCTGATGGAGACAAAAGCAACGCACTTCTTGGGTTTATTTCTGAAAGCACTTTGCAGCGGCGCGTATCGGGCTGATATCGTTTGGTCATAATATCATACAGCTTCATTTTACCTATCTATAATTTGACATTTTTAAGCAACATTCTCATGAGGAAAAACAGAAAGTTCTTGCTGGAAATTTGCTAATGTATTCAATTTATTCAGCACTTCTTTATCTAAGGCAGATCATAAAATTTGATTCATATATTAAGCCATCCACGTAAACAGTTCTTTTGAGGAACAGTTTGGGTTATGTACCTTCCTTATAGGTATAGCAGCAGGAGCAGAGATTCAAACTGAAGCCCTTTCACTTGCAAAGTGACAGCTCTACACACTATGATAACTGCTACCTTCAGATGACCAAAAGGATCCATGCTCATGTCCATGTTTTTTTTTAATGTCTTACCTTCTTTCGTCTTACCTTTTGTCCTCATCCATGATGCTCTGCAACTGTTTCAACATCAGTAAGAATACAAATGTTAAGCAGATAACATATTGCAAGGAGTTACAGCCAAAGGCTTCCTTCTCTTGTTCACCCCTTTGCTTTCACCGGGGACCAGGCTGCAAATGCCATGTGTCTGTACAAGTCAGAGGTGGAGGTGTTTGATGAGGTTTTGGAGAACTGATGGCAGCAGGGTAGGAGGCTCTGTGGCATCACTTGACAATGGAGACCATTCTTGTTCGTGGAACAGGCACCACATGGACAGAAACATGTTCACCTCCATTGCTTCGATAAATTGTTGTTGACACTGCCCTCTAGAGATGTGATATAGGGCATTAGCACGGTGAGGCTGATCCCCAGCAGCAGCCTAGGTTCATCTTCAGCCATAGAATCGCATGCTCCAGGGACTGCCTCTGTCTTCAGCCATTTATGAAGCATGACTTTTCCTTTTTTCTTCCCCTTGTTATTTCCATCACAGCTTTGCCTGGTTATAAATCATTTGGAAGAGCCCTGCAGAACAGTCATCATTACTGGACTCCAACTTTCCTGGAGACCCCCTTTTCAGCCGGCACTCAACAAAACCAGGCCTGTTCCCACCAAAACCGAGGCCCTGAATGGGACAAAATGTCAGCATGGCACACACTCTCACAGGCATCATGGGGAATTGCATCAGTTCATAATACAATGGCCGTATGGGCTAAAGCTCATAAAATGAAAAACACCTATGCTTATCTATGTGCAATAAAGCACACACACACACACACACACACACACACAATGGCCTGCAGTGTTAAATCAACTCTCAGATGAGTGAAAGTAAGCACCCAAGGTCAAAGCGAGCTGTCACAGAGGCAAGTCCTGATTTTAAAGTAAAAAAAAAATACTAGATGTACAACTGTGAACATCAACTCATTCAATATGAGTGCATATTCTTTTTATGTAACTGGCTTTAGTAATATTAAATTTGCATTTTCATGTATACATACATTCATTCTTTATGTTCATGCACGCCTTAAAAATCATCGATCAGCAGAAGCCATTCATAAAGAAATCAGTAAGCACATTTTTTACAACAGGACACAGAAGACATATACATATATGTATATATAACATTAATAAGCAATGATAATAAAAAACTTTCCGATTTTGAGTTCACCACTGACTAAAGAGTCACTGGAAATCAAGACATCAAGAAAACTAAAATTTAAATAATCCCAGATAAATGAAAAAAAAAAAAAACAAGGCACCCCAGACAGCTATATCAGTGCGCGTGCAATTGTACAGGCGGTTGTATTACATGCGCACCTAATCCTTTTAGACTGATGCATAAATGGTGTTAACGTTTATAAAACGAAAGTGAGAATGAGCCAAATTCTCTGTCAGATACTGCTCACATGTCAATAGTAAATTGATGATGGCTTGCAATGCAATTTACACTCCATTTACAAAAATGTAAAAGACCAGTTAATGCGGCTCTATCAGATGCCTTTGTTGCGTCCTGCCTGAATCGGTTCACCCAGGAAGCCTTGTGCAGCCCTTTCCGAACACTGCAGATGCAATGAAGGGTGCTATGAGCTTGCTACTAAAACGTTTTCAATCCAATTCGATAATTAATGTGCAAATAGTTCGCTTGCACTTTTCAAAACTCCAAAGAGCACAAGGAAGAGAAAATGACTCCACGTCAGTTCAGGGTATATTGTGAACCAAGTCCATGCCATGCAGTTCCGTGTAGGGCAGTGAAGGCTTTACCTTTATCGCTGTTTTCAGCTGCTTGACTGAAGCCTTTATCTAAAGCAAAACTTTTCCTTTATTTCTACAAATGTGTGAATTAAGCACCTTCCTCGAAGACTAGAGCAAATCTCAGATAACCTTTAGACCTTGACTATACTTAACCTTTAAACATATTTTGCTATGAATTGAGGCTGTCGTGTCCAGTAGATGATTCATCCTCGCTAAGTGTATTGATAACATCTGTCTGTGATTCCGCTGAAGTAATGTACTGTCTGACCGACTAGCATCCTAATAGACATTATATAAAATGACGACATTGCTACAGCCCTGAACCAAACATGTGATGCTGTTTGAACTGTGTTACACATCACCTGTGCTCAGTCCATCACATATAACCAGATTAGTTTTCCTGAACTATACTATAAAAGAATGCTCAATATTCTTTATTGTTGTAATTGCACATAGGATAAGACACCAATGACAATGGTAACAACACAGAAACAAAAGGATTTCATATTTCATGATTCTATATTACATTGTTCTTACTGTCGGATCAGATTTCAAGAATAAACTTAATTTTTGAATTTTATTTCAATTAAGTGCCTGCAGAGCACTGTGAAATATCATAAAAACATACAATTACAAGAAAAGGAAAATGAAGAAATTGGAAAGGTTTTAAAGGAAATGTAAAACTTCTGTGCTTAACAAGGAACTGTAACTTAGTACAGAGAAAAAATGAAACAATAAAAATGAAACAATAAATATGGCAAACAGCAGGTAACAGCTAAATGAAGAAATAACTAAATTACTTGTAACTAAAGATGCTGGTTTCAATTCGAATACCAGCTTTGACTGTGTAGAACTCTCCAGGCATCCCTGGATGTTCTTGAGTTTCTTTTTGAAAACGCAAACACTGGTCTAGTTTAGCGGTTAATGTGCTTCGCTTAATGTGTGACTGTGAAGGCCCTGCGATGAAAAGCTGTTTTTCTCGGACT
This sequence comes from Arapaima gigas, assembly GCA_900497675.1. NCBI lineage: Eukaryota > Metazoa > Chordata > Actinopteri > Osteoglossiformes > Osteoglossidae > Arapaima > Arapaima gigas. The sequence goes on along the minus strand of UFQX01000205.1, from coordinate 466,728 downwards.
CTACCCTGCCTTGCGCTACCTGTACCCCCGAAGCACACTGGATCACAAAGGCCTACATTAGGTACACAGTTTCTGAAGAAGTAGCCTGTGTCACGAATGAAGATGGCTAAAAGGAATTTATAATGCCGTAGACTGCTGTGTGACGTTCAAGTGCGGTTTTTTGGTGGTTTATCCATCGTTTTTAATGACCACCATCGTCATCTGCGTCATTCTAAACAGGATAAAGCTTTGGCTGTTGGTGCCGGTAGCGATAAAGGTGTTGCGATGTTGACGTGTTGGAGTGTGACGATAATGCTCCGATGCCGGAGCATCCGGGAACGATAGCTGTAAGGACAGACAAAATCAGAATGCGAAAAAGCTCATTCTCTTGATCATATTTCCAAGTTCGCATTATGTACATGACATGTGACAAGGTGGTCAGGTTATTTGCAAAACTGTCCTTGTGGGTAAAAACAGAAATGTTCAGTTTGACAGCCTTTGAGTTTATAGTCAAGTAATCCTTTTTTTTCAGTAATAGAGCAAACAAAAAAGTGGAATTTAATTAATTTAACACCAAAAGCAGTAGGAGATGTCAACAGAAGCAGTCTGTGGTTACAGACCACCTTAGCTCAACTTAATTATTGCTTATTGCAACACATTCTTTAGAGTGCAGGGTGTGCATTCTAATTTCTTCTTGTTTAGTCTGTAATTAAATGAAGCACACTTTATTCACACACCTGCAGTGGGATCATGACCCAGGAGGGTTGCAAACATCTACTGCCCTAGTTCTTCCTTTGTATAAAGTCAAACTTTGAGAGTTGTTCTGCTGGAAATACAATTTGCATTTCACAGTTATATGGGCTGCTTTGCTAAACGACAACTAAAAGACAAGCCAGATTTGGCTTTTGCGTTTTTCTGCAGCGATTTCCCATTTACCACAGCCGCACTGTAACACAACAGATAAGAAATTTGCTAATGTAGAAGTCAAAGGTCAATGTTAACCTGGAAAAAAAAAAGAAACCAAAAGTCAGTGTGCGTTTCGCACTGACTGAACGCAGCGCAGCGCAGCGCAGGTTCGTGTATTTGCATTTAAAAGAAAAAACGCCACTGGATTCCAAAAGAAATGCATGAGCAGCAGTGCAATCTGGCTCTAGAGTAGCACAATGGGCAGCTTTGCAGTGAAGCTCTGTTTCTACTGGTGACTGGATTCTGTGTGGAGTTTGGGTGTTCCCCCCGTGTTCATCTGGGTTTCCTCCAGGTGCTCTGGTGCCTTCCCAGACACGTGACGTGACGTGATGTTAAACGGACCGGTCACCCTAAATGACTTCTAGTAAAGAAGTGTATGTGAGCGAACCCTACGATGGCCAAGTGTCCCTTTCAGGGTTCCTTCCTGCCATGCACCTACCACTGGAAGAGGCTCCTAATTCCTCCAACTCTATTTTGGTTAAGTGGATTTAAAACATGATGTAATAATACACTTTATGCTGCCAATCCAGTGTAATTTGTTAAACCATGTTTAATATGTCATAATGAGCCTTTGCACTTCTGAGTAACAAATTACGAATGCCTAAACACTAACACCATCAGATCCGGGCAAGTACATGAAGGATCCATTATGCTGCGATGGCACGACGCACGGACTTTTGTCTGAGATGTCGCGTTAACAATAGAATAAATAGGTTTTATGCCGCGCACGATTGTTTGTATTGCACAAGGGCAAAAAAAACAGGGTGCTTCACGATTTCTACATACAGTTTCGGCTGTAAACCGACAATGAGCTGACCCGGACAGAAGCCAACGATTGGCGGCGGGCGTTTGTCCACTTTGGTTAGACTCTGAGCCGCGGCCTCTGAGCTGACGGATGAGCCGCGGCCCCGGATCGTGCAACGGGGGTCCGTGTGGGGCGTTCCGGTGTCGCCGCCGTAGCCGTCCCCATCTCCAGGTTGCCTTCAGTTGGTGTGCGGTACGTAGGGGGTTATAATGATCTTGAAAACCTTTTTAGTGAGGAAAGACAAAATCCAGCAGAAATAAATCGGATTAGCGGACAGAATTAGAGTGGAAGGGTTTGGAAGCCAGGGTAGGATTAAGGAAAATTGTGTGAAATAAAAAGTGAGTGAATGTGCATGCGAGTGTTTGTGTAGGGGAGGGCAAGAAGAGAGGGAGGAAGAGAGATAGAGAGGCGAGAGAGAGGGAGACAGGGAAAAAGAGCGGCGGAGAGAGAGGGTTTGGGGGGAGAGACAGATGCAGGGAGGGGGCAGAGAGTGATCGAGGGAGAGAGTGAGTGAGAGAGAGGGAGAGGATGAGCACTGAGTGGAGAGCATAGATTTTCATCCAAATCTGTATCTGTGCTTTTTTAATCCTCAAGCGCAGCTCTGCGAAGCGCAGATTGCGCGCGGGAGGAAACCTTTCCAAACGCGTGGTTTTGCGGTCTATATGAACACGTATTTGTTTTTCTGTCTCGTCTCCAGTGGAAGTTCGTGTTGCTCGCGCGTTGCCTGAGTGTTTAGTCGTTCTTCGTGCTCTCCTCGCGCTCGCCCTCGCGCCTGAATTCCAGCATGAGCGGCTCGCGGGGAGCGCGCGGCTCCGCGCCCTCGGAATGGTCGTTGTTGCGCAGCCGAGCCACGGACAGCAGCTAAACGCAGATGGAGTTTGGGATTTATTGCGAAATACGGGAAAGATGACCGTCTTCTCTCTGTGTTTCCTCTTGTGCGCCGACCTGCTGGACTTGGCCGTGGGTAAGTCGGACACTTCCATATCGCTCCTTGGCTTCTCTCTCGGAGTTTAGCGACACGCCGAGGACCGCGCGAGCGCAGGGGGACATGCTGCGCCTCACGGAGGCGACACGGGCTACACGGACCAGCCCGGGATCGCGCGGCCGTGGGGAGACACCTCGGCGAGCGGCTCCCTCCGTGTGTCTCGACCGGCCGTGTGAAGGATCAGGCAGCCGGTGGATGGATATTCTCACCCGCGCGCGCGTTTGCGTGTCTGTGTGGAAACGCCAACTTTCCTCCGTGATGTCCTCCCTGTCGGGCCACGGAGGTCGATNTAAATTGTATGTGGGTTACCAGCGTTCTTTTATGTCACCTAATTCAACGCATTCATCTATTATTCCTTCAGTGCGTTCACCTTAGGTAGTTTAACCAATAAGCCGGTAAAGCGTAGACCAAGCAACAAAGGGGGGGGGGGGGGGGGGGGGGGGGGGGGGGGTCCAAGCGCTGCTCTGTGATTATTAACCGACGAATAACAGCACGGGCGCGAGGCGACAATTTATATAATAGAGAACCGGTCGCCACAGCTTGAATGTGTCATATCCTATTTCATTCGTATTCATATATGTATAATGCATAATTAACTGAACGTTTCTCGGGGTTCTGGCCATTTGGAAATGAAGTCCTCGCTGTTTTATCCATTAATCACGCGTGAAACAATTCTTTGTCGCGAATTCGCTCCGCTCGGCTGAAGAGCTGCGACACGGGGAGTTATGCACGAAAAAGGACGTTATCTGTTGCTTCCAGCATTCCCCGTGCTAACCTTGGCTTACCTTGTAGAGTAAAATTCCTATAATATTAGCGATTAAAAGTTATTTCCCGTAACAAATATGTTGCTACCTGGGGGTCCCTCCAAGTCGGTTATTCGTGCGCGAGCCGCAGTCGTGCACCTGACCTGGTCTCGTGGCGAAAGACTTTTAACGAGGACATGTCGGTGTAGAAGGTATGCATGCGTGATGCTATGACCGTAAAGCTGAAACAGAAAGTTTTTCAAAGAATTCTTGGTCCGGATTGTTTTTGTTTGTGCCAAATTGGTACGTTCCGGATGGTTCAGCGTCTACCATCTCAGGCAATTTTGCTTACCAGATACCCTTGGTAACATCATGAAACATCTGAATTTGAAGAACGTCGGTAAAGACTTTGAGATTAAAATCATTTTAACAAACGGACAGCTCATTGTCCAGAAATGACTAGTTCACCCGTCAGCATCTCAACCGAGCTTCAGATAGAACTGGGGGAAAAAGGCATTTTCCATCCATGCCCAGGGATGCCAAGGTGCCAATCTGTGGGATTTGCAGAATCCAAACTCATCTCCAATATACCTCATCCACCCATCTTGTGTCTACAGCTTCCCACATCTCCTCAACTAGCAGCCTCCAGATGGCATTTGAACACAGCATGAATCAGGGATTCAGCAACTTTGGCGTTACTCGTTTTATGTTGGATGCAAAACAGGACATTATTTACTGAAAACCGTAACTGTAATTCAGGACCGGGGTCCTATTTGAGGAGAGTTTCACAGCCTGGTGCCAAGTGATTCCAGAAGAGGCTCTGGACCGCCGCGACCCTGATCAGGATTAAGCTGTTAACAATGGAAGGAAGGTTGGATATAACAATTAATATCGAGTCCCATCTCCTCTTTTCATTGTTGATCCTGCATTCCAGAGAATGATGGAAACTACTGGGGGTGGGGTGATTTTTGTCCTGAAATAATGCCAGGTTCCATTTAATGAGATCTTGAGTCCATTACAATGGCAACTAGCATATTTCCAAAGCACACTTAAAAAGCTAAAGATTTCTACTTCAAGTCCCACGAGTGGCAGTTGCTGTCACTCACCTGTGAATGGTTCTCGAGCCAAATTACACTATCAAAACTTCCAGTGGGCATTAATGAGTTAAACTGCATGCAGCTTTGCATAAATTCATCAACTTAACAATGAAATAATAATTGCTGTAATAATGCATCAAACCAATTAGAAAATCAGTTCTGCTCAATAGCATAAGACTTTATAGTTCCAACAAGCAGGGTTTGTAAAGGTCATGACAAGCACACGTTTTGTGTTTCAGGTACCTAATTGTGCCCAGTATCTGCTGTGGCCCCTGTCTCATTAACAGTCCACTCCGGCTGCGTGGTGGTCTAACTACTTGCTGCTCCGTGCATAATTAAAACCTCTGCGCGTGGCAGGCAGGTGACATCTTGGAAGGCGGTTACTCCTCTGAGTTTGTCCGTGCCGCCAGGTTTAATTGACGGTCTGCCAGTGTCGCCTCAGGTACCTTCTCCTGTGAGCTTTGCCGGCAGACACTGGGCTTAATTCAGTCCGTCGTCCTGGGGCCCCCAATAACGCCTTGTGATGTGTCTTACAGGCAGGCCTATGATGCATCGCTGGGTACATTCAATGTGATTAGCAGTTGGCTGAGTTTACCTGCCTTCTCCGGGGAGTTCAGAAGCCATTCTTGCATTCAAGCCTGATTCGGCCAGATGGACAATTATTTATGCTGCAATACGCTGCCAGAATCAAATGAACTATCTGAATATATAGTAATGCAGCGCTGGTCATAGTAATGTGGGCAGGTAGAGTTGCATTGAAAAAGAAAGCGGGTGCTTATAGATTTATTAATTTCTACAGAACTTGCTCAAGTGAGCAATTAAAGAACATGAAATACTTGGCGATGACTGCTTTTGCTTGCTTCCAGAAATATACTAAAAATTGCCCACGTTGGGATCGGATTTTCCTGAAAAAGTCCAAATTGCATCATCTTTATGGGTACTGGTGACAATGTGATATTTATATATGGATGCCTGAGTGGGTTTGAAACCATGTGAGATCCTTTGTAGTTCTTTTTTTCTGGTTGGAGTTAGGATGGCCTCTGCTTGATGAGCAAGACTTTCTTTTCATTGTCAAGAATAGCTTGTAATGTCCTTCATCCAGACCGTGCACCAACCGGCTTGTCAAGGCTTCAGTTTTTCCAAGTTTTGTACACGAATGTAGGAGGAAACCCTTAGAAGTTGCCTCAGGTTCGAGGCCTCGGGTTCGCTCCTGTTCAAAACACCCCTGTCCGCTGCAGTACCAAAATCTGCCGACCCTCCAGCACCGACATCGTACTGCTTTCCAAATCTAGTTAAACCGCATTCGTTGAAGCAAAATGTCACACATGCAATTTATTTAGCATTTTATTTTCCAAAAACAAAATATTTCAGTTGCTACGAGTTACCCTGTCGTTGGCATATACAGCATTTTAAATGGATCGTGGTCTTTTGCATACAGTTGGCATCTCTGTATCTTAGGGCGTGCAGAGTGGATCAAAATGGCTTTCTTTCATGCAGCTGTGACACTGTCACATTTGTGTGCAAGACCTTGAAGTGTTTGTGATCAGCTTTCATTGGCAAACTGGCTGGCATGGGATAAGCCTGCTTCTCTGAGTTGTTTTGGGTCACATTCTAGCAGAGAGGCAGTGAAATTCTGAAGTTGCGCATGAATAATTAATAATAAATGCTCAATTTGTTAACATCTTTTAACCTTGCCCTCATTTTCAATAACCAAAACCGTGTGTAATTTCCAGTGCTTAGGAAATTTGAAGCTGATATAACATGGGCAGACAAGAGTGGGTACAGCAAAGTTCTGACTTGCATCATGCCAAGTTGGGTGAGGATACTGCTTTTTAAAAACCCAGTAAAGGCATAGATCATTTGAATATGGATTATGTGCAGAGACCGGGCAGTTATTAAATATGTGCATCTTTCAATGGTACATATTCCTCACACCAAGCACATTTTCAGCAAATTAAAAAACAGCCAGTACTCAAAAGAAAACATTTTTTTGTTGTTGTGACTTTTAATATTTTTTGTAGCATGCAAAAAGAGCTATTAGCAAGTTCTCAAAGGCGCCGTGTCAGCCAGTGGGAGCAAAGCAGGGAACGCTCCATTCGCGGGTTCTTCGCCGTGATGATTCTCATCTGTCGCAGACTCAGAAAGCCTCACACGCAGCATGTTGTAAGAGCCATGCTTAGTCTAGGGACAGACATGGTGCACTGATGCAGAACATGTTCAAGAGCAGCTTTTCCTGGCAATGTACACCACTTTGTTTTGTCTTCCTACATTTGATCCCTTCTTCTGGAGCTCCTCTGCCAAAGGACGACAGTAAACAAGAGCATTACTTAAAACCAAACGATATGATAGATATTATTGCATCAACTATGATAAAACCAAAACAGGACATTTTTGGATAGGAATATGACAGTGACTTATGTTACAGTTTAAAGGCAAACCTATGTAGGGTTGTGTTTATAATTAAAGGTAAAAATGAATAATAGTATATGATTTAAAGCTGTGTAATATTCACTAGTACTTTCAGAGCATGATCTTTGTTCTTAAGGAACAAGGAGGAAGTTGAGGGGTGACGTGCTCCCCCAACTGAACAGCACAAGAAAAATTATCAGTTACCTACTGGAAACATTTACCATGTGCTGTCACTGTCTCCCTTGTTGCCATCAAAACACCATATGTGTTTATCGGGGAAAGAGAAACATTTTTGAGTTATCAAAATTAATATTCACCTTAATGTATATTCGTTAAAGTCGAGTTTCCGTGGGGAGGTTTAGTCTGCGGATCCACTGACCGATAACATCATTGACCAGGTTTACAGCTCCTTGACTCTGTTGTAGTTTGGGTCCTGAGCAGATACAGTACATAAAGATTTTGATGGTCTAATTCACCTGAAAAGAACCCCTAGTGTCATCACTCACCTGAAAGCATTTTTTCCTTGGTCATTTTGTATTTCGATTTAACTCTCCAGTTGGGTGCCTGTATAATGTTGCAGAACCCTGCTGGATCCATCAGTTCTCCTCTTCAGCTGGTCTGGTTCTTCTTAACCTTCAGGGCAAGTGATGTCTGCTGGCACTCCTCTGTGGTTTTGCCTCCTGCAGTTTAATAAACTTCCATTCCTGTACTCCAGACAAACCCTGGCTCCAGCTGAACTCACTGCAGACAAAATCCAAAATATGATTAGGTTTGCTTTTATTTATTTATTTATAACATGCATCCTACAGACTCCTGGAATCAGGTGCTCTCATACATATTCGTCCGCCTGGCATTTGTTGTAAAGGTTAACAACCTGCATGTGGGCATTCACGCTCATGGAGCCTTTTTAAATAGGTGCTATGCAGTTAAGCATCATCCCTCACAATGACTGTTTCTGTGCAGCGGCCAGTTTTTTAAAAGCCTTTATAGTGCTCAGATTGGCCTGCTTCTGCTACCCTTTTCCTTGCACAGGCAGGGAGATGCGCTTCAGAAGGTGCATAAAGCTGTATGTTTCTGCTTAGCATGTACCGAAATTCATGTCCAAATTCCACAGCAGAATGACAATGATTATTCCTTCTGCCTTTTCTTTTTTTGCTAGGATTACCAGTTTTGTATTATGTTGTCTTTGAGGAGCTGTGCAAATTGCTGAACAAGAAGGGTCTACAAATTGCTTGAATGGATTTGGGATCCTTGAAAAGGCTCTGTGGTTCTCGGTGAATGGGCCGGAAACGTGATTACGAGTGCTTGAGAAGTTAGCGTGATAATTAAAATAGGGAGGATATCTGCTAGAGTCCACAAGATCAAGCATCGTCTTGCTACATACTTGGCAACGTGACTCTAGATACCCTGCTGAATGCACAAACCCCCAGCCAGTGCTAACTAATGTCATTTTGCTGTTAAGGGTGCAGTGGATTTCAGGGGTAAAGAATCCCAGAGAGTAGCTGTTCTCAGACCTTTGTCAACACAACTTGTGAGTGTGTGTGTTCTGTTTACTAGCTGATCTAAATCATACAGGCTTTATTTATTTCTGTGTACATTTACTTAGTTGCCCCAAGAATGTGCAGCTTTGAAATGAAAATTTTATTGTGTTTACGATGTTCAACACGGGGAATACAAATGAATGAATTAAAGCATCCATCTTCTGCTACTTAATGTATTTTATACAGCGGTTGCATTTGTACGGGATCACATTTACTTAAAATAATGTTTGATGTGTAATGCTCTATAATACTCTGATTGAATTTGTTGGGGTTCAATTATGCTTAATTGTTTGCATTGTACATACATTTTATATTTTCCCAAAACATGTTCCCTGACAGCATGAGAAGATAAATGATACTAATTTGAAAATCAGCGTGGATATGTTGAATCTATTTTAGTAGTTCTGCATCAGTATGCTTATTTACAAAAATAGTTATTTATTTATTTATTTATTTTGTACAATTTTGAATGCTCTGTAAGCACTAATGACCAGTTTGAGAATATAAGAAGTCCGTGCATGCAGATGTTCAGATGCTGCTTGAAAATTGCCTCCGTTCTCAACTCAGATGGGGACATTATACAGCCTATTGGGGTAAAAATACTATATGTGGCCCGAGAAATGTCACAGTCAGAATAGAATACTGTACTGTCAGGTGAACTACAGTCATGGTATACCACGGTGACCCTGGGGCGGGCTTTTAGCATACATTATGTCACTGAGATAGAAATCCTTATTTTCTCACCCCTCCACCTTCCATCATGTTTTTTATGGGCATCTGCTGTGCCTATTGTCTGCCTTGGTTGGTGCAGTCTCCAGCAGTAGTCACTGGGTTTTAATCATTAATGGCCTCCATAGATCACAGACAGGCAGAAGCATAAATCATTGTCTCTGATGGGACTTATGGTTGTTGCAACACCTCAACTCAAGACCATTCAGAAACTAATCTGGGCTGCCTAGGAGTTATCACTGAGGTCAGCTGCTGTGCGAATGTCCCCGATTGTTAAATTATCAAGAAAACAGTGGCTAATAATAATCATATTCTTTTTGACCGATTCCTTTTGGTCTGTATTCGCTTTAGTGTAATATAAGGGTTTGTTAAGTCAACCATACGCATGGCTAGTTTGATGCAGTCTTGTCTTTTTGCCGTACATGCCCCATACCAAAAATGTTTCAGGGGGCCTTGGTTACAGTTGCTGTCTGCCATGTACCATTTTCCTTGTTTCCTTGACCAATGAGTTAAAGCGTTCCTGGAGGTCTTATGATTTAAAGCCTGTTATTGGGTTTAGGAAGTGCTTTGTGGAACCCTTGAGTGTGGTATTCCTTGACCATTTTTTGCCACCCTACTTGTCTTGTGGCAGAGGATCAGTCAGACAGTCATTTCCACATCTCCCATTTCTGCTTTTACATGTGTGCTCTTCAGAACAGAGATCTTTGTAGGACTCTGAAACACCCATAGTTCTTTCTATGCTGCTTTGTCCCCTGGTTCCAGCTGCCAACATTCAACAGTTTGGCTTTTTCTTGGTTCCTTTTTTTAGGGTTATTTTAGACTACAGACCAAATGTGTACCTGTCCTATATCTTAATTCAAAAACATAGATAATTTAATAGAAGGCCATTAGTCACTACAGACGCACACACACACGCACACACACGCGCACACACGCGCGCGCACACACACACACACACACACACACACACACACACACACACAATTTGTATATTCAATTATTTATTAATTTGTTTCTTTGTTAGTACTGGTTTGCACAGGGTTTAAGTCTGAATTTCCCTATTTACCAACTGCATCAATAAGTGTTTCTGGTCCCATGTGTTCTTCTGCATTGTCCTCTGTTGTTATTTTGCCTGTCGTTATTTTATTTTTTTATATTTATATTCACATAAAGTAAGTAAAACAGAACAGAAAAGAAACTATGAGCTACTCTGGGAAAGGAAAAAAAACTATTTTAAAACAGTAAAAATATTACATTTCAAATTTGCCATCCAGTAAAGAATGTATAAGCCTGGGGATGTTGCCTTTTGAGCCATGTTTCTATATTAATTCAATTTCAGTCCTCATGAGGTTAAGGACTACGGAATTAGTCAACTAAATTGATCTGCTTTAAATTTAACCCAGATTTTGCCCCCTTCTCACCCATTTACTGTATATTTATTATAGGCATTGTGTGAGATGCAGTAATTAAACTTCCTCAGAGTTCTTTATATAATGGAGAAAAGTGACTATCCTCTTTCTGCGCTGTATATACTTTATTTCATGCTTTATTGTATTACAGGACACATTTATGTATGAGACCTCTCCCAGAAAGTGCTGACCTCTAATTTATTGAGACTCAGAAAAAGAAGAACCTTGTGACCCCTGCATTTGTTGACTCAGCATCTATTTTAAATACTAGAAAATGGAACACCAACAGAATTGAGCAGTTTGTACATTTTAAGCTACCCACAAAATCTGAAACAGCCAGGAACTTTGCATTTTTAATGTTCGCCTCATTAATGTTTGCAGATTTTTTTTGTCAGTGTCTATTAATGTCCATGATATTGCTGAACTTCTGAACAAGCCCTCCTTCCTGCCCCTGGAGGGGCTCAGCAGATTTCTCACTGCACACACAGACGGCTAAATTAGATCAATCAGCTGCTTAAGTGATGAGATTAAAGGGAAACTCACAGTGTTCTTCCAGGACAAGATGTGACAACTTGCTGTAGGTAGTAGTTCTTCTAAAGACCACCACAAAAGGCAGAACCATTTACCTCACTAATAGTTATCTTTTAACTGACATTTTAAATGAACGACGGAAATCGCGCATCTCTCTTTGCTTAGTCGCAACCTCGATGGAGTTGCAGCTCGGCGTTAAAGCATCAAGAGAAACCACGACAAAGACCGTGGCTTGGCTTACCTCTGTGATGAATAATTAACCACATATGATTTGATTTGTTTTGTTAAACACATTTTCAGGGGCTTGCCATGCACAACACATTCAATTGTTCTGTCACTCCTGAGACGGTGAGGACAATCACATATGAATAGCCACCAACAAGTAAATGCCAGCCTCTTTTTTCTTGTCTTGTGGTCATGCCATCTGAAAATGTGAACATGATTTTTTTTGTGCATTTTCTGGTTCACAGCACAAGAAGATATACCGGTGGATCCACAGTGCAATTCCTCACTGAAACCCGAGGCGTGCAGTGATCGTAGACTTCAGGTGTAATGCTTTGTAACGCCACACTAAAACACCCTTGAAGGGGCCTAAATTGTGACAGTACTCTGATGATGAAAATCAACTGCTCGGGGGGTTCACATTATGCAAAGGAGTTTCAGGCACTGACAAATTGTATTAGTCTTGATAAAGTTCAAGGTTAAAGGCATGGTGAACCTGTGTAAAACAACTTTTGCTTGGTCAGAAATGGCAAAATAAAAGGAAAAACAGATTATCAAAGAGCAGTAGGAAAAACAGGGAAATTGGTGGTTTCATATGGACAGCTGCACGCAGACTTATTGAACATGTAAATTTGTTTTTTTAAGGCAGATATCAATCACTATAAATTGTTATTCGGTTTACATTTTGCATTTATATTTGTATTACAGGAGGAGAAACTGTAATGGTATAGATTTTATGTTTGCAAACCTGTACAGAGACATCTCTTATTAATGGATGAGTGCAAACACATAAAAGATGGGTGGTGAATGCTAATTTGAAAGGTTATAATGTGCTTTATTGAGAGAATTTGATTTGTGGATATTCAGCGAAAACATAACTATTCACTCACTTACTTTTGCTAATTGCATATCTTGCATATCTTTGTCGAAACGTATTCATATGCTATCAACATGAACAGTTTTCTACATAATAATTCAAATGAAATTTGCATTTCTGTTTAAAGATTTTTAGTGGAATAGAAATTGACTGGAATATTTGAAGAAAATAAAACAAAATGTAAAAGTTAAAAATATATAAATAAATATATTAAAATGAGATTTAAACCTTATAATTAAGTTCCTATTTGTATATTTACTTTACAGTTAATAGTTTTTAACTGGATTCATAGTTGCATTTTTTTAATACTAATTGCATAATTTTCACAGTGTATATTTTAAATAACTATCACACTTTAGCTTTTATTTACGTATTTTGCTTTGTTTTATTACAGAAATGTGTTTGAAACTTCATGTGGCATTGAAAGTTCTGAGAATTTTTTGTAAAAACTGCTGTTAATGGACACTGAGCATTGAATGCTCCTGTGATACTGCCTCCAGAGGCATAAGAACAGCTTGATGCCAAGTTTTATTAAAGGTAGTTCTTAGTTACACATTACATTACATTGACATGTAATAAATGGAAAAAGTTGAAAAGTAATAAAGTTTGTTGGTACATAATTTGATGTAACTGTCCGTACACCACGACAACCAGAATGTGTCGTTCTCTATGGCTTTTGCATGTTTGTGTGCATGTTTGACCTTTTTGGGGCGGCGCACACATGGTGTAAAAGTAGCCTGGTTGAGGTCCTGCTGCCCAGAATACCCACAAGAGGTTCCCAGTTAGAATAGACATGGACCAGTAGTTATTTGGGAGCATCTACTGGCTGAACACGACATACACATCAGGCTGTTTTTTGTTCTGTACACTGGTACTGAAGAGAGGTAGAGAGGGAGCCGGTGTGGGAACAGGGGGAGTGGTGTCAGACAGAAGCCAGTAACTGTAGTATGTGTGCAAATAAAAATAAGTGATAGAATTTGTGCAAGTTGAGAACATAGAAATGAAAAAGAAATTATACAACACACACACACACACACACACACACACACACACACACACACACACACAGCTCAGCATGCATTTTATTTTTCTACTATTCCACTGGACTATGACTGGCACATGTGCCTCCCTCTGTGACATCCAAAACAAACATAATATTTATGCATTAAATGCAACCACTTTAATGGTTAAAAAGTTGGTAATACATAATGGTTAATTACTTTTTACTCTTCCACTTGCTAGTGTTAAATTGTTAATACTTTAAACTCCTTCCGCATTCTAAAACCTTTGAATAATAGTTTGTGATTTGATCTTTTCACTTCACTAAATAATTTAAAATGAGTTCAGAAAATGTTGGTACACCTTTCCCCTGTTATACAGATGCCTGTTGAATGAATATTCACTTATGTTCAAGAAGTTATCCTGCACTTTTTACCCTGCCAGTATACTAAATTCCAGGTTAAATATCGTGTTCCATACAAAATGGCTGAATTGTCGGTTAATGTTTGGAAACTAGTTAAATTTTAAAGATACTGGGAATAGACACCATCTTTTTTGTGTTTTTTTGAAACACTCTATAGTGTTTCATGTTATTGTTTGCACAATCCTGTGGTGACATTTTGTTTAAACTGTGTTTACTGTATACATGCTTTCCTTGAAAAGTTTATGTATATGATTTTAAAAATTGTCCATAATGCACGAGTTTGGTTTCTGTTAAGATGCACCAATAATAGTACCTTATGTAGCAAGATAATAAGGGAAACTAGTTTGATTAAAAAAGTCATATTTATTAAGATTACAGTAACATTTTAATGGTCATATACATTTTGTGACATTTTTCATTGAACGTATCCTGGAATAGGATAAAAATCTTCCTATAAATAATAAGGAGAATGAAGTGTTCAGACATTTGCCATACAAACAGATTTTCAGCAACAAATTAAATTCAGACAAAAGAGTATGGTTTTATTTATTTTAACAATACATAAAAGCGTTATTTGTTAATCACAAAAAGGATCATTTTCAATTAGTTTAAGAACAAAACCCCAATATGTATTACTGTAGAAAAAATTCCAAGGAAAATAAATGTTCACTTTCAAAATGTTCAAAATACGGTGTTAAGGGAAATGTGGTGACAATACTGTGTCGTATTCGGTGCATGAAAAAAAATTAAATGACACATTTTAATGCTTTAGCTGTACTATTGTGCTGTTGCCCCAGCACTTTATCTTAAGCTCTATTTAAATGACTAGACCCATGTTTTTTTTTTCCCTTGGCTAATTTTTTCTTGCAGTTGAGTGAAACTGTCAAACAAGGGCACATGAAAGGAATGAGACATGCTCCCTTTATTGCTGAATGTGGAGGAATATACAATTTCTTTGAAAATAACAATCTTTATTTCCAATATGTTTTTCTTTGCAAAGAATGTACAGATGACTTTGTAGGCGACCAAGCGAAAACATATCCATGGCTTTATTATGCAAATATTAACAGTTAATAGAGTGGCAGAGACCTTTCTTAAAATAGTGATACCTCAAAGCTTCATTAATGCTAAGGGAAGCCTTGGTCTCTTCATGCCCAACATCTAAACTCAGAGTTTAGCTTTAAACTGCATCTGCTTTAACTGAAACTTCATTTGCAGGGCATTGCTTCCAGTTTTAAATATAAGAGTACACCACACTGTACATCAGGAATATCCACTGAGGCCATTGTTTATAAAGAAAATGAGATAGCCTATGTTCTATGTTGTAAAAAAAAAAAGCAGGGAATTAGAAAAGTCGAGCATATGGCCAAATAACAAAAAAATGAACGAGTCAAAAAAGTGAGCCAGCGCGGCTTTCTCTCCAAATGATTACCTTAATGAATCCTCTGTGTGCTAGAAAAGCAGGAGTCAGATGTGCTGCCATAAATGTAAATCTCATTAGCTTTTAAATACACAAAGCACAGTTTTGGGGGAATGTAACATTTAAAATATGTCTGCTGGTGTGTAGTGTAGATGAATAAATATCTACTAAACATTTGTTATTACTGTTGAGCGCTTTCAGTGATAAAGATACAACATGGTCTGGTGTAGTGTGCTGTGAATATTCTCTGGTTTCTTTATAAAGGCAGAATGAAAGACAGAATGTGTTGCGTGTCCTAATGACTACACATGATAGACATGAGTACAGTGTTTTCTGTGAGCATTACATATACTTGTTAGCTCCTTTACACAAAATCTTCAGGCCTTCAGTTTGATGTTTTCCTGCTATGGGATCACTGCATCCCTACAATACATTGCTGCTTATATTTCAAAGGCACTGCAAAAATGCAGTTTCCCTTGGCTCGATACTAAACTTTACTAAGAATTAAAATTTTAAATTCCTTCATTTGGGACTGTAATAATAATCAAAGAGGAAAACAAAGTTGATGTAAAATCCAAGCAAAAAAGTTAGATATTCTCCCTCAGTTGTAAGAACAATTTACAATAACTGCTTGTCCCCATCAGGGTTGTGGGGGTCTGGAGCCTTCCACAGAATCAGTGAGGGAGAGGTACACCTTGGACAGGGCACCAGTCCATTGCAGGGCAGATGTTCTTGAAAATACAAATAAACCGCTAGTATTGAATCTTGCATTGATTTCCAAGTACAATACAGCAAAATGTCCATGTTGTTGCATCAGTTTCTTGTATTCATATTAACCTTAATGACTTTGCAGTGTAATGGCCATTATTGGCTAAGTAATGTGCCCAACCTCAGCTAAAACCGGCTGTAGCTGAATCTCTGTAGTCTATATGCATAGTCTGTGGCTATTTGGAAAATAGCTTCACCTTGGGAAACTGAACCAATAAAACTATCAACATCTGGCACTGAGAGATCCAGCACGAAGTGTTGTGCTGACTATCTGGCTCATTGTACTGGCGTTCTAATTTAAGCCAAACATTAGCAAAAACTTGTGGTTTATAATGAAAATATCCGTCAGTGTTTCTCTTTTTTCTTCTGCTCCAACCAGCGTTTCTTTTTCAACTCAAGCTCTTTAATTTGACTTTAAGCTCACTTGCTCACTATCAATAGGGGTCACTGCATACAGTTACTCATCAGTTCTTAGCCTACATCCAGGCAGCATGTCCTTGAGCCCATAGTTAGTTCTCTTCTCTTGATCCACAACCATCTAGATTTTCTATCTTCAGTGTTCATACCTTAGTGTTCTGACTGCCTGTGATACCAAGCAGACACTGCACAGCAATTCCCTTGTTTCGCCAGTTCCTCATGCCTTGGCATCTTCATCTCATTAACCTCTTTTATGTGCTTTTCCTAAGTGACTGCAAGCTCCAGTAACATGACTTATTTCAAAGTTTTAAATAGCAGGGCAATGTCTGTCTTTACAGCAGTTTCTGTGATGGTGTCTGGAATCCCAACATGTCCTTCTAGGGCAAACTGTCTTGTACTATCATCTGAATAATATATCTAAATACATAGGATGTGTGATATGAAAAACAAATTTTTTCTACGAATCCTTTTTGAAAATATCATTATTGCAAATGGATTATTCTTATACTCTATTTTAATAGGTCAGGTTTTGATACGATTGCTGTGTAAAGTGTAAAAGGTGGTGATGAGCCCACTCAGTCTGTTCTAGCCCTTTTCTTGGCAGTTTTCACAGTGGTCATTGGTTTGCTGCGCCTTTTCTGTTTTTAATTTACTTACAGGGAAGATATAATTGTCTGTTCTAATGGCAGATTTGATAGGCCTTTAAACTTCGGTACAGTTCATCAGATTGGAAAAACGTCCAGCGTCAACAGTCCTTACAGGAAACGGGGCCACAGTGATCATTTTGCAAGTCCTTTCATTTATTTGACTTCTAAGCACTGCGCGTATCACCGTGTCTCTGCGGAAGTGCAGATGTGGTTTGAAATGCATTGTGATCAGCGGAGAAGACCAGATGTCTCATTTTCGAATCACTGGGCACAGAGCTAGTGTAGTAGGCAAATTTCATGACTGTGTTTTGCGTTATCTGCATATCTCGTACTTGTCTTTTCTGTGTAGTATTTCCAAAATTTGGAATGAGATTCAAATTTTGGCTGAAATATGACTTTTTATCCAAATGAACTGCTTCCTGCCTCATGTACATGTTCGCATAGCGCTTCGCTGGCTATAGTTCTGTGGGAAATTTTGAGTACGTTTTTGCGTGTCTTGCACCCCTATCCTTTCAAACTTTTAGTTTTAATAAATCAGATAACTTAACATCCCTGGTTTTGTTCCTTTATGGTTATACCGATATCAACACAGTTGTACTTGCAATTGATGTCTTTTGTTTTATTTTTATGACATCCTCGCAGTAACATTACAGAAAGCACGTTGAAGTACTTCTGACAGAACAGAAAACTCAAGTAATGTAACTTTTTCTTCAGACTATGAGCCATGTTCAAGATAATCTGTGTAAAGCCTTTTCAAGCAATATCTTTGCTGAATAACTGTTTTTTTACAAAGTGGCTGAATGTGGAAAAAAAATCAAGTTTCACAGCAGATAATAGAACTTCTACAATTTTTTTTTCTAATTATGAAGAATGGTTGTATTTTGAACACAGAAAGAAAAGATATAGGCATTTAGGAAATGCCAAGGTTTAATGCCGCTGTTATATCTGCACGCATAAATGTGGATTGAGGTACTTATCATCACCTTATTTTGAAAGAGATAATACAAATGTTGTCTGATGCAGTCTATTTTTATTTCCTTTTTCATTTTATTACTTTTTTCTATGAACACACAAGATGATTGAAAGGCTCAAAAAGTTCAAACGACAATGGGATGAGGAAATATGAATACCAAATCACAGCTGAACAAATTGAAATGATGCAACCAAAGGGAAAGGGAGAACGTAAATACATTCTGAATCAAAACACTGAGGTGACTGGTACCCAGATAATCAGGAAATGTCACGTTTACAGAATAAGTTGCCCTGTAAATAACTTGTAAAATGCAGTGGAGTGAAAGAAACATTAAAAATATCTAAATTTAACGGCTGCCTCAATGGAAGCTGTACTGAAGTGCTGAGGAGAAATGTGCTGATTTTGCCTTATTTTAATTATTCTTTAATGAAAATAGTTGGATTTTACAGCTCACTAGTCAATACTGGAAGATTAGATACATCTTATTGACAATGTATCTTCATATGAATTATTTCAACCTGTAAAGATTATTAAAACAAATCCCCCGATCCTGTTATATTGTTACTATTTTAGTAATTGCAGTGACTCGGCACTTATATATATTTCAAGCCATTAAAGTTTCTTGGGTATAGTTTGACATTTTAGTTCCGGCCATCTCATATGTAAGTCACAAATTTCTTAAGATTAGCTCAAATGTTATTGTGTAAGTGGACATTCTTTACAATTCACATCCAGAAGGTTGTATATCGGAGTGCTGTTCGGTATCTTAAACAAGAAATATCATGTAGGTGGAACATCATGCGGTCATGCAGATCTGAATCATCCATAAAATTTCCTGCCAGTTTTCTTCAGCCATACCTGTTGAAAAATACTGTACCTTAGTACCAAGATAATAGAGAAGGGGATATGTAAAAACATAGTTCTGAGTGCTACAGCTGTTAGGAAACTACTAATTCAACAGAGCAAAGGCCAGAGGCAATGCAGTTAGGTCCTTGAATGACTGAGTGACACAACGAAGTTCTTCAAAACAGTTAGCGTGACAAAGTGTAGTAAGACAGCTCGTAATAAAATGCAGTTTTAATTGATGTTACAGTGCTTCCATATTGATAAAAATGTCTTAGTTTGCTCCAGTGTTACCTATTTGAACATGGTTTGTAACGTGGTTGTCAAACCGCTCAAACCGGTCAGTCTCTGTGCCCCCCAACAGAGACGTTGAAGGGATTTGCATCATAAGAATATCGATGACAAGTTTCCGAGTGGAAATATAAAAGGCATGATTCGGCGACGATCACAGGGTTCCCTGCATTCTGTCCCCTTCTTCCGGCAACAGCTGGGGTTGAGTCACAGGAAGTAAGAATATTTGCTGGCAGGAGACGTAGCGTGGCAATGCTCCCATCCTTCAGTGGCGTCCTTTGACTGGGCTCTGCTTTCAGTCGTTACATAAAACCATTTTAAAAAGGAGTCCAGCACAGTTCCTGTTTGAGCTCATTAGCATTTCAGATTGGTATGGAGCGATCTGCGCAGTTACCAAAATTGGTGTTGAAAGAGAAGAAAAAAGAGGGATTTGTAGACAAGCCTTTTCTTTTGCATTTTACAGAACTCAACATATGCAGGAAAGAAATTCATTTTAATAAACAAATTAAAACAAATAAGTAGATGGACATCTGCTGACATGGGTATATGCAATGTTTTTTTTTTTTTTACAGATGAATGATTTCTTAGTTTTTTTCTACAAGGCTTTTTATATGAGTGACTGCTCATAGATTCCCTTCTACCTTATTGTGAGAGTTAAATGATGAATATTGAATTATAGCTGACAAATTCATTTTGACACCTACAGATATTTAAGAGTTTTCAGCGGAACAATGGATGGATGTATAGAGGAATTTAGAGGGTCCAGAATGACATTATTCATCTTTGCATAGTTTTTTTCAGCCTCCCTCTCATTGCAATTTAACTTTACAATTCTGAAAATATTCAAGGACAAATTAAAACAGTATTTTGCTTTATTTGGGTATGTTGTGTTTCTTGTCTTATGGCCTGGTTCAGATGGTGTTTTTTTTTTTTTCCACAGTGATAAAATCTGATACTTAACCTTCACTCAGTAGTTTAAAATTGTTCAAGGCTACCACAGTCTCAGAGCCAGGCTCAAGGAAAAGGCTGCAATCTCATTGTTTTGATAAACTTTCCTTGTAGGTTTACAGAGAGAATAAGTGAGCAGATGCTAAAGGAGCCACTAGCATTGATACAACCAATATCTCATTTTACCACCCCACATCCAAGAACAGTTGTCCCTTTGTGTCCTTATTGTTGCTGTGTTTAGAAATACCCATTTGGAGCTCAAATTACAGATGGGGTGGGTGCAACATTTTGAAAGACAAGAGAGTGATATTTGCTTGACCAATGTGAACAATTAATTGTCTGTTCAGTAATGATTCAGGTAGATGCACAGTGATAGTCACCATTTCCTTGTCAGATCCATTATTCTGTTTTACCCTTATTTTGTCAACATGTGTTCACACCATGGCTCAAGTCTATTAGTCGGGTGCATGTCCATTTCATCAAAATCCAGCCTGATTACTGAACTTCAATAGTTTTTGTTTTCCATTACCTATAGCCTCTACCACTTTATACGGGTATGTGTGACTGCCCGCATTTATCAGCTATGTTGTCTTAACAGCCAGTGACTACCTTAAGCAATTGAAACTGATAACTCAATAAAGGTTTGTAGTGGCTTTTATGTTTATGGTAAAATCATATCTGGTTGGGAGCTTGGGGAGATGCCGAAGGTCGTGGGGTTATTAACCCCAGTGAAGTGCAGGAAATCCAATTTTCTCTGTTTCAGCTGCATCTGTTTGTGTCACATTTATATGCACATATAAATTAAGGAGGTGACTCAGGTAGATGTTCACTGGATAAGCCCATTTTTGTGTGTGTATAAGAGCACATGCGAGAGATGTTGGCATATTGCGAAAAGTCCACTGGAGTGGAAAACCTCTGTTCCCCATGGAGAAGGGTTGAGATATTATTCTGCTTCAGTTTCTGAAGCCTTCAAAAACAAACCATTACTAGCCTAACCCATTAAAGCTCATCTGAAAAGAAACGTTCTACCCTGACTTTAACTCTTTGGACCTTGCATTTTAGATCTCCTAACAGGATATCTGTAGCTAACATAAGGATGGAATTTACCTAACTGAAACACACAAGTCTTTGTTTGATATGCTTGACATAGAGAATGCAAATAGTTTACTGTATTGACAACTTGCATGTGTACTCAGATTTGTATTGATCTTCTGGAGACTAAGACAGAGTAATCTTAGAGGCTGTGACTCCTCCAAATCTGTCCAAACCCAAATGCAAATCCCTTCTGCAGGCAATCTTGCTCAAGAGAGCAACCAACAGCCAGACTTTCTGGCTGAGACAGGCCAGACCACCCAGCTGGCAGACATTTTAGGTTGATCACGGCTTCGCTAATCAGCAGGCAAACTTTCTCGACTGGGCCAGGCTTAGTCTACCAACATTATCATTTTGTAGAAAGTGTTAAAGAATCACTTTCTCAGGAGAGCTTAGTTTGAATGAGCAGTGATATGGCAGAGCCTGGTGGCTTTGAAGTGCTAACATACAACATCCTTTGGCTTTCATTGTCTTGTCTATTAAAAAAATACCTATTACGATAGCATGATAGTGCACAAATTAGAGGAAGTGTGTAGATTTTACACAGGGCCTTTGTTTTACAAATGCTGGAGCCACAAATTTATGAAAGTTTCTGAAAAAACTTTTTTTTTTACTTTTAATTGTATACACACTCCTCATACAATGAGGTCCTGTTCACTCTTTTCATGCAACGGGCTTATTCTTCAGGATAACAGCTTACTGATGTTTTCGGATTGTCTGTCATGTAATCTTAACAAGGATGAAGCTGAATGTAGAACTACACACATCCACTGAACGCTGTATGGGTGATTTGTGGCAACATCACTCCTATCGCTAGTTAATTGTTGAGAGTTTTTATTAAATACAAAAACAAAACAAACATGAAATAAACATTAAAGGGAACATTTTAAGAAACTTACAGAACACAGTAAATTAATTTATCTTATAATGGTGAAACTTTATTATGCTTAGTTGAAAGCAACATGTGAAAAGTCCACTGGAGTGGAAACTACTTCCTACTTCCTGTCACACTAACAGTCTCATCCAGTTACCACCATCAATTAAGGTAAATCCATTCCCACGACTCATATAGCAGATTCAAAACGATTACTGCGTGATAATAATAATAATAATAAATATTTATTATTATTTTTCACCAAACTCATTTTTTTTTTTACCCTGTAATTGATTCTGATCCCATCCAGCATTTACCTGCCTTGTGGCCAGTGGTTCTGGGAGAAGTGCTGGACTGCAGCAATCCTGACCAGGACAATTGGAAAATTAGTGAGTGAGTGAGTGTGTAATGCTTTTCTCGAACGCAACTTACAGTGTTTCATTGTTAAGCTGCTTACAATTATGTACCCATTAATACAGCAGGGTGATTTTTAATGCAGCAGTTCTGGGAAAGTACCTTGTTTAAGGATTCTATGTTTGGCGCAAAGATCAAATGTTTTTTTAATGCTTAAGCAGCATAGCGGAATTGAATTTAACTTTATATCATGAGCATCCGTGAGTCAAATTATCAAAATAACTTTCCTGGTTCTACCCTGCCTCGTGCCCTGTGCTTCCAGCGGTTATTAATAATAAATGAATGAAAGTATAACATTGAAAGACAAGCTAAAAAATAATATTATTTTCTAAGAGTTATTGTCATCCATAAAAATACTTTTTAATGACACACATAAATGACATACATTATATTTCTTGTATAATATACCCAGCAACAGTCTAGACTAATGTTGCTACAAGTTAACAAAATGTTACAAAATAAAAGTTTGATGGATTTGATGGACTGACATTACATTTTGGATGTTCTGTGTCATGTGCATTGAGTTTCTAGGGTAGGCTCTGGATCAGATTAATCTTATACTGGACAGGTGGTAAATGGAGGAAAGGACTAGACACGGGTGGCATGGGCTTAGACGATATGGACCCTGATAGTGAAAACTGGCTTGAGAATGCTGGAGACTGTGGAATATCTTTTCTCTGGTGGGCAAGGAACTTGAGTTGTTGTGGGAGGTGGAAAAGTACCAGCTACCTAGGGTATCAGGAACCACGGCAGCATAACCAAACTATCTACTTGATCTAGGGTGGTCTCTCTTCTATTCTGGATTTACTCTTCATGAAAGGCTACAGATGCATGTAGTGACAAGCTCTTTGCTGAAGGTCATGCCATTAAAAAATTCCCAGTTGGATTAGAGGGTTGCCTCACTGTACCTGTTGGTCCCAAAGAGGAAAATTCTATGTTGTTTGTGCATATGTACCAGACAGCTGATCTGAGTATTCAGCCTTCTTAGAAAACATTAGCAGGGTACTCAAGAGCAGGCCACTCACCTACCATGTAGTCCTGAAGGGTAGTTTCTACACTCATATCGAGAACTAGAAGAACACCTGGAAGGGTGACATTGGGAAGAAATGGCCTGCTACATCTGAACTAAAGCAGTGAATTGTTATTGGACTTGTAACTGTGGATTGTCCATAACAAACACCGTGTTGGAACACAAAAGAGGTTTACAAGTGTACTTGGTACCAAAACACCTTGGCTCAAAAGTTGATGATTGACTTTGTAGTCAAACCATCTGACCATATGTTCTGGCTGCTCATGCAAAGCATGGTACAGAGATGTTAACTGCTCTCCACTTTGTGGTGAGTTGAAATCAACATGTAGAGTGCCAGCCTTATAGACCTGAGAGACCCAAGTGTTCTGTGAGAGTTTTCTGGAAAAGACTTGTAGACAGCTGAAACAAGATTAGTTTAACTCCCACCTCCTAGAAAATGTGACACATGCTTTCAGTGAGACTGAAAAATTTAAGTCTGAATGGGCAATATATTTAAGAAGTTGGTTGTAAATGCAACTGCCAAAGCTGTGACCTGAGGTGTGGTTAGTGCCTCCCACCATGGCAACCCAAGAACATGCTGCTGGACACCAGAGGTAAAGGAAACTGACCACTTCTGCAGGGACTGTGCAATTTTGGAAAGAGCATTTTGAGGTACTCCAAAAAAATTGTCACGTTCTCCTTTCAGGAGGCAGTGTTTGATGACTCTGGTGGATTAGACTCCATCACTGTTCCTGAGGTAGCTAGAGTGGTATGTGACTTCCATGGTAGTAGGTGATTTTGCCAAAGTTGTTAAAAGCACTGGACAGGTGGGGGGTGTTTGGCTTATGTGACTCTTAAGTGTAGCATAGGAGGTGGGCAAGGAACATCAAACTGAGGTATTAGTCCCAATATATAAATAAGGGGACCGGAGAGTGTACTCCAACTAGAGGAGAGATGATACTCCTTAGCTTCCCTGGTAAAATATATGCCAGGGTGCTGGACAGGAGGCATCATCCAATAGCAGGACTGCAGGAATACAGGGTACCATCACTGCTGATGCGTGCTATCCATTCCCTGTATGCGAGCGGTATGTGCTGTGTCCGTATTCTCATTAAGTCGAATACGATTATAATGGCCGTTGTGGCAAAGTTTGTGTTTTGTCTCATTCCTATTTATGATATTCAGAGACAGGGCATCAAGACACCATCGAGGCTTGAAGGATGTTCACTTATGCTATTTGCATGTGTTGTTTTGTTTTGGCCTTATCTGACTATGATCTTCAACATGCACTCATCAGTTTGTTACTGAATGTGAAGGAGCAGCTATGGAAATCAGCACTTCCAAGTCTGAGGTCACAGTCCTCTCCTGAAAAAAAAGAGTGGGGTGCTCTCTCCAGGCAAGCTGCCTCTAGTTGAGTAATTCAAGTATCATGGGATCTTGCTCATGAGTGATTGGGGGGAACTGGAGATTGAAAGGTACAGCTTGGGCAGTCTTGCGGGCACTGTTCTGGTGTAGTGAAATGGGAAGCCGAGTTTTCACACAAAGCTCGAACAAAGCTCAATTTACCAGCTCAATTTATCAGTTTACATCCCCATCCTCAACTATGGTCATAAGTTTTGGGAAGGGTACAAAAAATGAGATAGCAGCCAAACTATTATATATATGTAGGTTTTCTGGGCTTTCTGTTGCTCCTCTAAATCAAGAGGAGCCAGTTGAGGTAATTCGGACATGCAGTAAAGATGTCCCCTGATTGACTCCCTTGGGAGATATATCAGCCATCCCACTGGAAGGAAACCCTGGAACTGACTCAGGACACATTGGAGAGGTTACATCTTTTAGCTGTCTCGGGAAGACCTAAGGAACCCCCAGGAGTATCTGGAAACCTTTGCATGGAATAGAAAGGTCTGGGTCCTAACTGTCCCTGCTATCACTGCAACCCTCACTAGAAAAGCAGGTATTATACTGAGTGATTGAAGTCAGTATAATAGAAAAAAAAATTGAATCCCTATAGTTTTATCAGAGGTTTTTCCAGAAAAATTGAGGGATGCTTCTATTATTAGGCTTTTATTAATTGTGACTAACTCGTAGAAATGATTTTGGATTTACAAACAAATCGAGTTATGAAAAACTAACCAGTAAAAAATGGCAAATTTAAGACTGTATAATAAGTGTATAATAAGATGATAATGCAGCTGAAGACAGAAATCTAGTGCAAATATAACAGTATACTGCCAGTGCGGTGTCTTTGTTAGATAACCAAATGTTCCAAACCAGACTTACATTTGTGAAGCAGTATGGGACAATGGGTTTTTGGTAGGGATCCACAATGATATTAGGGATTGGTATCAGCTGATGTCAAAAATGATTTTTTTGGTGTTAGACCGATGGTCAAATTTGGTCAACAGTTTAAACCGATAGTTGATGATGCACGACAAGCAGTGTTTAGGTGACGCTGAGCTACAACGTGATGTACCAAATGAAAGTTTTCCCAAAAGGAGAGTGACAGAAAATGTCTTATTTGTCTAACTTGTAAACTTAATTAACTTGATTAGTGTCGACAGCAAGAAATTGTTCAGTGTAGCCTATAATGTTGTTAGTAAAAAGAGGATTTCCTGCGACAAGGCAGATGCGTGCAAAACCGTTCCCTATTTAAAGATCAGGTAACCAGCCAAATGTGGTTCAGCAGGTGCCATTTATTTTACCAGTTGTACATTATCTGTAAAATGAAATGTTACATAAATAAATGTTATGTTTGTCCTTAGCTCTCATGCAGGCAGATCTAGTCCCGTCTTTAACGTGTATTTTTATCAATGTATGTGTGTCAGCATTGGCAACAACCAGTCAAATGATCAGATATTGGCGTTGAGCAGAATTCCCATATTGCTGCATCCCCTTTCCTCCGTTTTAGTCTTCAAATGTCTTCCTTTTCAGAGTAAATGTTTATGTCACTATTTATTTTCTTTTTGCATTAGAAACTAGGTGGGTGTTTCAGTAGAATGTTTCCCCAATGTATGCTACACTCGCTGTAGTAGTTTTAGTAAAAAATCTATATTCCAAAATGAAACTTTCAAAGTTTATTGGCTTAAACATATAATTATAACTATATAATTATAAATAATAATTTATAGTTAAATTTGTTTCATTAAAGGCTAAAAATCAACTTGGTACAGGCCATTTACTTGTCATACTGTATTTTCATATTTTTTATTAGTCTGTACTTTTCATTCCAAGTAAATCTCATATACAAATTTGCTATCGGGTGCATGTGTACAATAAGGAAAAGTTACACAGGGACACAACTGAAAAAAAAAATGTGTGTGTGTGTGTGTGTGTGTGTGTGTGTGTGTGTGTGTGTGTGTGTGCACGTACGTGTGCGCGCGCAGTCTCGTAACTGCAGTATTTTTACTTTCATATGTATACCTGTATAACCAAGAACAGAAAAATACTATTGTCACATTAAATAATAATCTACAAGGCAATTTTTTTCATTGTTTCCAAAAGAATAGTTTTGATATATCTAACCACTGAAACTGTTTCTCAACTGCAAATAAATGTTAAATAAATTATTGTGTTCTTAGGGACTCACACTTAGTTAATGATGCAAGAAAAATCACATTCTGTTACCCCAAATTCACTTTCCTTTGCCACCAGCATAACTGCTACCTCTACCCCTCTGGGGTAAAGATGAAACGTTTCCCCAGGAGCAATAGTATAAACTAAAAAATGGCCGATGAACTCTACCTGCTTTACATGACTATCTGGCAAACTGTCATTCCAAGCAGTAAATTATATTGTTTTTAATAAGTGTAAGCCATTATAGACTAAGGGTTCCTGGGTGGTATTTTACCGTAGTTTTTCCCCTGCAGCTGATGTCTTGTACAGCACCAAGAGAGTGACATTACCAGCTGCTTTTAGAGTAGCGTGTTTGCATTTTTAAGCATTCCTTATACCCCAAGTTTCAGTGGCTGAAGGAAAGCAAATTGCTCATGCAACCCTATGACTGTAGGGCAGAAGCTTTGCCTCTCCATGGGCTGTTTTGGACTGCAAAGAACTTGGAAGCCTTTCCTGTCAAAACAAAGCCCTATTTGCAATGAAAAGAAAAACTGAGCAGGAAAATTTTTCTGTTGGAGTCCTTGTTTAGTTTTGTTATTGTTCAATAGCCATAGGAACTGGGTTGTTTTTTGTTGCCAAAAAAAATCAGATAACAGTAACTAGTATTAACACATCATAGTAAAAACCAAGATGAGAAAAGTGGGCTCGGTGGGCTTAGTTTAATGAAAAACTGTACCAGTTACTTGTTCTGTTTGCTGTAAATGGGACAGGTTATGCTGAACTCACAGGTGCTTCAGGAGAATAGGATAAATAGAATAAAAATAAATAGCAATCTGTTGATAAAGATATGTTTTGGGAATAATTGCCATCCTTTCTGGTGTGTGTTTATATTTTAGCAAAACTGAAACTTGTACAAGCACATTGTTATAGGAAACAGTATCAGGAGTAGATGGCAGAGGGCAGCCTTTATGTCCCTGTTTTTTTATTTATTTTTTTTCGGAAAAAAGCGCAGTATGTGTTTCTTATTTCCTGCATATTTCTTGCTGTTACACAGTCACCAGTCACTGCCAAGCTTTTCAATTAGCCATCTTCACATGGAAGAACAATATTTCCTTCCTGCAAGGGTAATGAAGCAGTATTTGTGAATCAAATTTGTACTGCTGCTGGACAAAACTCAAGCACAGGCCATTCAACGTGTGCCTCATATGCACAGAATGCTGTCTTCACATACGTGTAAAAATGGCCTTGGAGTTACGTAAATCTCTTCTCAGCAGTACTCATTAATTCTTAAGCAGCCTGCGTGCAGCGTCTGATATTATGAGCCAGGAAGGCAGGGACAGGGTACTTCATAGCAACTCTGCAAGAATGTAATTGGTGACAGAAGCTGCGGAAATTGCATATGCGTCATGAGGGACCATCTCAAATGTGACACCAGCCTGGGGAAGAGAAAAAAAATCATAGTTGCAAAACTTGGGAATCAATATGCTGTTACTGGAAGCAGTAGAAAAGCACAACCACAACGCATAATCAAAGGGTAAATGAAACTTAATGTAAATAAAGGTGCTGTAACATATTTCTGAGCAGAGCATTTACAAAATTCAATTTAAAGGTTTAAATTGACACTGCAGTAAACTATACATTATGAAATGTAAGAAAAAAATGTTGTTAAGGCCAATAAATTACAGTAAATAGCCCACAGCTCAAATATAGTAGTATTAATAGTTGCATTAAAAACTGGATTTTGCCAAACCAATGTTTGGGGATGGTGACAGGAACTAGTGCAAAATATTGTTGTGTTTAACTTTTAAGGAGTGAAATCTGGCTTAAGTCTTGCTCTGAATCTACTTAACTTGGAATATAATAAGATATACCCTCAATTTAGCAAAACAGTCTAGAATCAGTGATGATACGGGCCAAGTATAGCTATGCTGAGAGGAGACAGATTGTGGGAACCTCAGTATTTCCGTAAAAATAAACTTCACTCAGGCCTGGAATCTGCCCTAAATGCACATAATACATCCTGTAGCGATGGACCTGTGGCAGTGCAATGATCGGTAGCAGTAGACTCCTGAGCAGTGGAGTAGTGACTAAAAACCACCGCGTTTCAAGGTGTGGGTCAAATGCACTTCAGCAGTTCTCTGCTGAAGGTCCTCAGACCCAGACAATGTTGTCACCACAAGGTCTAACTGAACAAGGCTTATTATTTGCACTGCCTGCTTCTGATATTACTGTATGATGTATGCCTGCTATTAAACAAAAGGTCCGTAAGAGGTTTGCGCTGCTAAATCTCATGCTTATCTTGAGGATTTTTCCTATTTGCAGTACTTTTCTTTCACATTACTCGAGAAGTTAGGGTGGCACTTGGAGGACTTCATCAAGAGGGCCATGATTACTACTTTAGAATATTCCAAATGTGAATAATAAATAGTTGCTGTAGTTCTACAGGCAATTTTTCTTTTTTACTGAGTGCATTCAATAGAATATATATAAATGTATGTGTGTGTTCAATATATATATATGTGTGGCTGAATAGCTTTTGAGGGGTTTATTTATAAGATTCAAAATCACAGTCTCAATTCTTGTTGCATTGAGACTGGTTATCACTAGAACAAGCAACACTGGGATCCCACTTAGTTGGAGACGATGTCTTGAGATGCTTGGCAGGACATCGAACGAGTAATCGTTTTTGAATGACAGCTTTTGCTAGAGAGTACTGTTCAAGCGACAAGCTTCTTTACAGCCAAGACAAGTACGGGTCTACAAAAACATGAAACTGAAGCCCATGAGACCTTGAAACCCACCCTGATCAAGCCCAGAAAAGTGGTGGCAAATATGAATCCCGCACACAAAATCGGTCACACTTCTCTGAGAGCGAGGAAGCACCTGCACATATGAAGACACATTCTCACAGATGAGGTTTTACAGTGATTTTCTCAGCTGATGCTGTTTTATAAATCTGTCATACTTTTGAAAGTGGGGAACTTCTGATATCCATAATAGGCCTACCAAAAAGTTATTGCTATATATGCGCGCGGATTTTACTGGTTTTACTGGTTTTAGTACAAATTTTGAAACGAGTGCAACGATGATATTTGATCCTTCATTAGTGACTGAAACAACACCAGCACCAGTTTCGAGGACAGACACAAGCTGTTGCTATAGCTGTAGCTGTAACTCTATCTGCAAGTTGTCACCAGCTACTTTTGGGGGGAGTTAGTGTTCTGTTTTTAAGTTTGTATTCTAATGCAATATACTGTTATGGCAAGTAATTGTCACATAAACTAATTTATGGTGATCATCAGTCCATATGTCCGCGGTCATCCCAAAATTTATAATATCAGACAAATCTCTGATATTTTCTCAGATTAGATCCTGCTTCTCCATGGCTACAATCTCCTTACGTTTCTGAAATATAATACTTGGCTCAAATAGCATACTTCCAGTTGCAACATATCCATAGCTATATTTATTAGTTCCTGTGCTATATATATATAAAACCTCATCCTGTAAATAGTTTAGAAGGGTCTCATTATCCTGACAAGAAAACTTTACACCCTTGTCTAACAGCTGGAATTTCACAATAGCCAGCACTGACTTAAACTGAAGAAGTACTTTGACAATGACACTTGTCTCTGGCTACTGCAGAATAACTGCATTCATGGTCCACATGTTGCTGAAGAGATGTGCCAGTTCTCTTGCTATCATAAATCAAAATAACTTTTCAACCTCTACACTGTATATGACCAGAGAGTTTTTTGTCTGATTTCACCACTAAGTCATAATGTTTCCAAAATGAAGCCGCTCCTAATTCATTTGGCATTTTGAATAGTTCTTCCTTCTCCCATTTCATTTCCTCCAATGCACACATTCATCTATTGGGTCTTGGTTACACAGAGATGGTAGTGAGAGCAAACAAAATGTTACTCATTTCTTCTGATAAAAATACATTTGAAACAAAGTAATAATTAATTTTCACTTAATCTGAAACAAACCCGAATTCAACCCAGCTGCAACCATATGAAGTTGTACTTAAAAAACCTTCCCAAACCTGGCCTGAAACCCAATATGTTGTCAGATCCTATTGGGCTCAGGTTGGATAGCAAACCTCAAGTGACAAGTTATCAATAGCAGGCTGCAAAGCACAGTTTTAATATTGAACACAAATAGAGACCCTTTCCACAGATGGCACACTGAATAGCTTGATGATTGAGGAACTGACATTAAATAATTTAAGCAGACATTGAATCTCTCAGTACCTTTCCTAAGCTTCTCCTATCAGCCACATTATTAAGCAGACATTATGCCAGCCCAAATTAATCTCAGTTCTTACTTTTGATGGGTGATGTTTGAGCATAAACTGGATCTGGTAAGGTTGACATACTATTATACAGTCAATTTTAAATTCTTAAGATACACCTTTAATATGATAAAGTCTTTGAGAATGTCACATAATTTGAGGAACAAGGCACCTGCTGCAGATTTGCTTATATACAAGCAGAGTTCCAAAAAAACTGGAACCAGCAACCAAACACATATAGCACCAACCCTGTCGCATCTCTCTTTTATCCTAAAGATCTTTTAAGAACAATTATTTCACTAGTTCTAGCTCGGCCAGCTTTGTCACATTGGTTTGTGCTCACGAGAAGTATCGGAGTGAAAAGCACGTTAAATGAAGGGATTTTTTTAAACATGTCTCTGAGGCATCCCCTTGACAGTTTTGTGCTGAACAACTGTCTTCATTGAGCTGTGACCTCCCACCACCGGATTCCTGCTTGGGGGGATTAGTGGCACTGACAACCAGGCATAGCCTTGCAGCTTCAATCAGCAGTTTCGCCCAAAAATCGCGTCCTACTGTTTTCGCATGCTCCATCCGCTGTGGATTATGCGATTTGCTTATCGTGTTTACACACGGTTAGTGGGTAATAACAATCGCTCTGCCACTGCGGCTTGGAATTAAGAGTCTTATTAAAAAGGCAGGGAAAAGACGCCTTCTTCCCAATGCTGAGTGTCACTTCTGTGCGCCTTTGTGGTCGACCACTGGAGGCTTAATGCTCCAAGAATAGCGCTCAAGTGCACTGAGAGGACTTTCATGTTTGTGCAACCGTTTCCATCACCCTCCCCAAAACTATTAATTTCCTTTTGACCTGCTCTGTTCACATGCATCTTTATGCTGCGGAGAGAAACGTTGATGACGAATAAATCCATACGGTGTCACAGTGACCTCCAGCTTAACAGCAAACCCGTGTGTGTCCTTGCATATCCTCGCAGTTAGGACACATCATAACGACCGGCACAGACTCTATTACCACGTATAAAGTACGTCAAATTTAACCAGATAAGATGGGGGAGATATTCTTCCCTGTGGTGTTGGTTCTAAAAATGAAAAACTGTAAATGTGAATTGCACATGCTGTGCTGTGACCAGATTTATAGGCAACACGAGATTAATTCACGCAGCTGGTGTAGTGATTTCTCGGTCACAATGGCAAGTGACAGCTTGCACACAGTACCGTGAGATATTTTTTAATGCTGGACAGTGACTGTCTGGACTGTCAGCTTTCACTTTCCTCATTTCTGATTAGTGACCCTTTCACCCTGCCAGTGCTCTCTTAACCATTTTTGACATGTGTGAATGCTGGAAGTGGGTCGTTTTGTTGTTTTCAAGACATTTTTAATTTTTTTCCCCCAAAACGTTGTGTTGCACTTTGTCTAGGCCATACCATCTTATGTCTTTGTCTAGTTTTCTGCCCCTGTTTGATGCATTCATTAGTATATTAGGACACTGTCAGTTGTCTCCCTAGCAGGGTTACCATCCAAGCCAGCAGGGTTGCCATCCATGAAAGAATTCAGGATCAAGACTAGAACAGCACCCACTTCTGATCAGTGGGTGTAGAGAAGCTGACATTAGCAATGGATCAAAGCTCTTTAAAATGCTTCAGCAGAGACCAAAGATTGGCTCATTGGTCCAGGAAATACAGAGAATCCACTGAAAGTCCAATAATATCCCCTCCGACCCGAAGGGTTTTTTAGTCTTTGGTTTATGGTGGCGGATTCCTTAGATTAGAGAGAAAAAAATAATCTAAGCTTTGACGTCAGATGATGGACGAGCGCTGCAGAGGCAGGGGATTGTGTGGGTGGCCTGTTTTATGGCAGGAGATTATTTCCCATCATGCACCACCTTCTCACCAATGAGCCACACAGCAGCTTAACTCCCTCGGGAAAGTGTTCTTGAGGCACGTTTGCACAGCTTTAAGTCTTAGATAGATAGCTAGATAGATGGATAGATAGATAGATAGATAGATAGATAGATAGATAGATTAGTTGATTGGTATTCCTGCAAACATAAATCCTACCTACACCAAGGACTGTCTTGAGAAGTTTAAACTAAGGAATTACTTTAGTGGAACCAACAAAAATACTTTATCATGGTACAAAGTAAACAAAGTTGCAGAGCATTTCTCCATATCTCTGGAGATGATTCTTAACACCTAGTGTTGTCATCTCCCATTCTCTAAAGCATTAATTTGATAATTGGCAAGGGAGGTTGAGGTTTGGGGAATTAGGTTTTGGCTCATCTTATGTACAAGAAGCTGGGGAAATGCCAGTGACTAAAAGAAGAACTGGGGAGAATATGGAAGGTGAAAACCAAGGTAGCTCCATTGGTGTTAGGAGCACTTGTGAGGCCTAAGCTGGAAGAGTGGTTTCAGCAGATCCCAGGTATGATAATATCAGTGTCACTCCAGCAGAACACAAGTGTAGGAACAGCAAAAATACTGTACCATACTCTGATTTCCTGATTGAGAATGTTCTTTCTTACCCAGTTTTCCATGGTTTCTTACCCATGGTAGCTTTCCACAAACTCTAGCATCCTAACAGAGCCCTGGGAGTCTGAGGGCATGGCTCGGTATTCTATCTTCTCTCCAGTTCTTCTTTCAGTCCCTTTATTTCTCTAGCTTCTTATATTCCAGATTTCTCATATTACTCAGATTCCTTCTTTGTATTTCTTCTTCTTCTATATGTATATATAGAATTCCTGTGTATATATGTATGGCCTTTTGACACTGTGCTAACAGGCTTTTTGTATTCTGTAGTACTGCTATTCTCAACTGCAATAAATACTTCAGAAAACCCATGACCTGTTAGCAATGTGTTAATAAGCATTCCTAGGCTGGAAAAAAAGATTCTAATATGCTTAAAGCCAACCTGTAATTTTTAAATTCCCCATTTATCTCTGCTTTGTGAAGTCCAATAAAATAAATTAAACCCAATGCACAAGACCATTACTGAAGGTCGTTGCATCTTGGGAAAGCATTCGCAGTTCATGGATCACTAGAAAGTACTAATGAAGTAACAGTTAGTGGGATTGTTAATATGTTGATTACTAAATATGGTGTTAAAAGTTCCATTTTTTAGAAGACTTGCTTTCATGTAGATGATATCTTGGAACACAGAACACAGAGTAACTGTTCCATTAACTTAAGGGTAGGTTTATGTATGCTTGATATGCTTGTTGTAATAATGGAAATGGCTTTACATAAGACACTGGGCAATTACTGCACTACATGAATTTCTCAGTTCAAGGCTCTTTGAAAGTTAATGGAAAAAAGGTCAGTGCAAATCAAATCTTCAAAGCTGAACAACTGCGCATTATTTGGCTGTTGTTGCTATTTAGCATAAAAATTCAGACATATAAATTAAAAAGAATTGAGTTTTTTCAGATCAGTGTTGATTGTCAGTAGGGTTATTAGCTGTAAGCGCAATACAACTTCAGATTATGTCCGTTGTTAAATATGTGTACGTCGCCATCAAATCATTGTCGTGCACTGAAGCGCCAATGGTGTTCACTGATAAATTGCTGGATAAAGAGATAGAGGTGCTAATAAGATGAAAAGGTCAGACCCGAGCAGCATTTCTGCTGGCGACATCCCCACTGTGTATTTTCTTCGGCAGTTAAACAGATGTTTTTTGCTTGACTGGGACTGAGTGAAGAAAACTGGCCAAGACCAAGTCCAAACTGCAGATGTGACTCAGTGTCTTGCCAGTCAAGAGATAAAAAACTGGGCAGATCTCAAAAAGATGAAGTGGTCTCCCCAAATGTCATGACAGAAATTGGTTTTCATATCTCAGCCTCTCTGCCATTTTAAAAAATGCACTGTAAGTGTGCCTCCTAATTGTAGTATGAGAAAGCCTGGTGCGATACGATACGTTGTAATGTGATGATCTTTCTGGATGAAGGCCTGATTTGGGAAAGGCTTCAGAGCTGTGTGGTGGCTTCTTGCTGTTTCTTTTGCAAAGATGTATTTTGCACATTTATTATGTACAAGTTTGTGTTACAAAAAGCCAAGCCTGGATTGTGTCAGATGGGTAAACAAGGACAATAAAAGTCATGTCTTCAGTGTTGAGCAATTTTTCATTAAAATTGTATCAGTGTATTCAGCTGTTTCACTTCTGAGTTAAAGGACAAGGCTTTTTCTCTGAGCTCTTAAAACATGCAAAATTGCTTTGCATTAATAATGCATTGTTTATTTTTCTGCTAATAACTGCACTATAAAAGCCATATATATGGCTTATGTTATGTTATGTTATAATTAACAACGGTCTGAGCGATGTCAAAATAAATGTCTTGCGTCAAAGTGACACACACACACACACACACACACACACACACACAGAATTTCTGTTAAAAAAGGAGGCACTGCAGCTTTCAAATGGTCAGTTTTCCTTGTCAGTTCGAACAGCATTTTTTGTCAAATATTCTTTGTCAAATTCTTCCCTGGTTTTCAAAATTAAAAAATCATGTTTCCAACAGATTTCATGACAGTGACTGTTTTAGCCTTGGGAAGCAGCAGGGTGTCTTTATAAGGTATGTAAAATAGATTTTGACATTTGGATTTCTGCAGGTAATGGGGTGCACAATTGTTTAAAGATATCTTTCTAAAGCAGCAACAGTGATAAAAATGGTCTAAGGTATGGACATGTAAAGACCCAAATGGGTAAAAGAATGCAATTTCTCTTTAAGTATCTTCAAATCCATCCATCCATCCATCCATGCATGCATTCTTTCCATTATAATTACCCTCTTTATCTAAGTCAGGATCGTGGCAGTCCAGAGCATTAGACTATGAAACAGCCCTTGGATGGGGTGCCAGTCCTTTGCAGACCTTTTGACTCTTAAAATGCTGAGACGAGATTTGCAGTAAGGCTGGCAGAAATACGGACACCTGACATCTTCATGTTTTAGTTCTAAAAGTTCATGTGGGAAAACAGCAGTTTCAGAGGGCAGTCACCCAAGTAACTGGCATATGCTAAAGCAGATATGATTAACCTAATGCACAAAATGAACATCCCTTCAACTTGAAAGCTGCTTGTAAAGTTTGTCAAGCTCCAGAGACAAACAAAAAAGCTGATTAGGAAAAACAGGGGAACATTCAATCAGCTTGCACATTTGCCAACGCTAATGAAAATGTGACAAACATTAGGAGATTTTATGCTATGAATGATGGTAGGATGGGGGAGCGGCTGGTAATGCTTTTCTTACGCTGTTTAATTTAGTTTTCTTCCATTTTCTTTAAACCATTAACATATGCATGCATTTGTAGAGAGAGGGTCTTGACAAGACTTTCTGATTAGGGATCATTGCCTGTAATTTCCATTAAATGCTACTTGAAAAGTCTACAATGGTAATGTAGCCTCCTCTCTGTGTGTTTCCCAGCCAGCACTGGAAAATTTCCAAATCATTTGTAGTCATTTGTTATTTAGATGTACTCAAATTATGAGGTAGTCGCCCTCTGTTGTTAAGTGTTGTAAAGTCAACATCAGCGGCCACCAAAAGGGGTTCCTGAAGAATTTTCTGTCCTCTACTTGTGTCCTTAACCTGCAGAATGATGCATCCATAGTCACATACCTTGAGTCCATCCATCTGGTCGTGGATGTTCTTTCATCTTTGCCTTTGTATTAGAATTTTTGTAATTTATTGAAGGCTGTGAGAAAACACGTTTCTCTGTTATTCTGTACATCTGGCAGTTTATTACTGTAGTTGTTTTCTTTTGTTCTTCTTATGTAATTTTTTTTTTTCCCCCGTGACCTTTCTTTTATACTGTGTGATTAGTTTTGGCATGTTATGTTGGCCTGGCTTCATCTGAAGGTAAAGGAAATCTGATGCCAAAGCCACACGCTGTATTTAGCAAAAGGGAAATTTAAAATATAATCAGCACAGCTCGGTCCTGTCGTATGCAGTCCATGCGAACCGCATTTAAGAAAAAAAACAGTGTAATGTACGTTTGCGGGCTGCGTGCAAGTTTAAAATTTTATTTGAAACTATAATTACAGAAATGAGCTTTTTGGATCTGTCCAAAATAACAGTGATTCCAATTTTCATAATTTGTTTTTTTTCTGATTTAAACAGAAATAATGCGTGTCAGATTTGTTATTATTAATTTATACAGCCAAATATTGTGTTTATAGGTTACTGAGGGTGACGCAGTGGTGCACTGGGTAGCGCTACTGTCTCAAAGCAGCTGAGCTGTTTGGGCACAAGTTTAAACTCGATGTGTGCAGTACGCATGTTCTTCCCATGTTCTCATGAGCTTCTTCCCACAGTTCAGGTGATGCTAAGTTGTTCTTAGTGTGTGAAGAACTGGTTATGCTGTGGCGGACTGGAATCCCGTCCAGGGTGCATTCTGACTGCCCCAGTGCCCCATGCAACTGGGATTGGCTCCACACGACAGGATTTTGAGTGAGATCAGTGTTCGGTTTTAAAACACAGGTCGCAGAAAGGTTTTTAGTTATACAAGTCTTTGTCCAATTTCAGATCCATTAAGGTACCCACATTTAACAGGTCCAGATGTGGTAAAAAAAAAGGGAGTTATTCGGAAGGACAGAAACTTCTAGAGTTGTAGATGCTGTGGTAAAGAAATTGTGTTTAAGAAGCAACACACTGTATTTTGAATGCGGTTTAGAAAGTGGGTTATGTTCTGTCTCACTAAAAAGAGGATTAGGACTGGACTCCTGCTATTCTCTATAAAGGACCAAATAGACCAGCAACACTTTTGGACTGGCTAGGGGCTGCTTTGTCCATCACGAAGTCATCTGTAATGGGATGCCTTTTCTGTTTAACTCACATAATTTCTCTAATAGTGTATTTATGTTATTATTTCATGCTGACATGGTTTTCATTTACCAGGAGAGCATGTAACCCCATCATTGTCACAAATTAACACAAATATAGTTTGGTTTTCCTGGCAATGTTTAGTATATACATGGATATGTAATATTTTGAAAAAGTGGCTGATGGAAAGTATATAATTCAGTCTTTTGTGCTGCTGGAATTAAATCCCTCCTTTTTAAAAAGATACTGAGCTTTTTCACCCCTATTTTCGAATCCCCCCCCCCCCCAAAAAAAAAAAAAAACACAATTCTCTGTGTAGTAGCACACACCACACACACAAACACACACATACAGAAGGGCATATTCAAATGGAAGTATGAACTCTATTTTAATCTTATCAACCCCATACAGAGATAATTCCCAATTGGAAGTAACCCAAATTCCTTCTGACAGTCACCAGTTTAAGTGGCGCTTCTTTTTTTAATTTAAAGTTATTGAACAGCCGGTGGAGGGCACGGGCAGACATCTGCCATTACCAGGAGCCAAAATCTGATGGAGACACAACTTTATTTTGTATGTGCTGTTGGTGTTCCTCTGAGGTGTGTATTAAAAAAGGCCTTAGTGTTCAAGGTAGAATGATCTCAAAATATATCTCGCACTACAGACCGTGGCGCTATAATCTCTTGCTGTTAACCGTTTTTCAGACAAATATGATATTAATCCTGTTGTCAAATAGCAGTCTTGTGTTTATGCTCCAAGGCATTTTGCTAGTTTTATGCCAAAAAAACTACAACAGATGAATCAAAATATACTTTTTATTATTGTTATATCTTACCTGCTTACCCCTAGCCATTCTGGAATGTTTTGTTTTCAGCACATAAGGTGGCTGTGTAGCAATCTCTCTGCCTTTATATTATGTTTATAAATGAAGTACAGAGACTTTGAGTGTGTGTGCAGAAAAAGGCCCATTTGTTGAGAAAATTCAACGGTCGGGTGTTTTTGATTGATGGCATTTATGCTGACGTCATATGATTTGGTTACTGAAGTCCTTTGCGGCAGAGCATTGCACGAGACTGCTGGATGAGGGTTGGGGCAAACTAAGAAACGGAGGCGGTTCTGGCCATGCATGCATAGATACTGTCATGCTAAACTTATATTGCGGAAACTGGGAAGGAAAAAAGTCTACATTTAATTTTTTGCCCAAGGATAAATTATACAAGTCATAAACAGATACACATGAATGAATAATTTCCCTGTCACTTTATTTAACAATTTACACAATTTTGAGGGAAAAAATATGTATAATTTACAGCACCAGTCAAAGTTTCAATACAACTAGGCAATATGGGCAATATTGGTATGGGACAAACTGGATGCAAGAGTCAAAAGAAAGGAACTCACAGGTGCCCTTTGTTTTTTGGGAACTGCTGCAGTTGGGAAGATGTGTGAGATGGCTTACAGCTGAATGCAGAATGTGAGGGAAAATATATTTCCCAACAAGTGTGCTCAGATTTTTCACTGGCACTGTATATTAAAATGACAGTGGCATTTTATAATTGTCTATTTATTGTGTAGCTATTCTTGTGGAAAGAGGCTTGCTGTGAGAAACACACCTATTGTTTAACCAAATGTTAGTGAAGCTTCTCCTGTATATCTTTTCAAGTACAAAGGAGACTTTGAGTAACAGACAATCAATTATTCATCAAAATGGAGCCTGAAATCGTGCTCTAAGTTTAAAAGATTAAATGAGTTGTTGAGTGATTTCTTGTCCTTGTGTGGAGTAAAAGTATAATGGAGACCACAGTAGACATGGTTAATGGTTCCAGGTCCAGCTGACATAAAGAGGAGAGGAGAGGAGAGTAGAGCCAGTAAAGCTACATATTTCCTCTGTCACTGGACGGTGTTGTAACAAGCTATTAACACAACAGGAGGTATTAAACATATTGTCACTGGCATTCGGCTTCACGCTAACAACAGCGTTACAGCATCAGCATCAGCATGATATCTTCCCCCATACCCTGGTTTTTGAACGCAAAGCATTTGGGAAAAACTGCTTGTAAATTTTTGTAAAATTGGAACATACATTAACATTAAAATAAAAAAATAATCCCAGTCCTGAATGCAAAAAAAAAACTAATTTATTATCACATTTACAGGATTGTAACGCGAGTTATCGTAAAAGAAGCCTGCTCACTTAGTTTAAGCACCCAAATGAGGCAAAAAAGGAGGGAAAACTCTTTAATGGCATAAGACTTACGGATGGTCTCAAGGAAGAATAAAGTAAGAGTCACAGTTTTGGCACACATTGTGTATTGCTCTGCATCATGAGGGAGCCTACTGTCGTGCTGTAATGTTGGGCATTCTTACACTAGCAGGACAATTTTTTGTTATATTTTAAGTATCCATCCATCCATCCCCATCCATCCCCATCCATCCATCCATCCATCCATTATTGTTAACCGGTTAATCCTTAGCAGGGTTACAGGGGTCCACGGCCTGTATACATCGAATAAGGCATTAATTTACGTATAAACCAAATGTCATACACTTTGATGGAAAATTTGCTGACTTTCTGAGTATTTCCTTGTCTCATTACAAAATGTTTTTCCTTCATTGATGGTGAATGTTTGCATTTTTGCTTGAAGAAACGTGGTGATGCAGATGGACTCGAGTGAAAAAGTCAAAAGAGCATACAATGGAATGGCTGAATACATGTGGGAGCCGTAGGCCTGACAGGGACCGATTAAAGCGGAACCTGTGGATTGTTGGGGAGGCGTTTGGCTGAGATGAAGCAACGTGTGGGGCTAAGTGGGGAGAGAGCAGTCAAGGCAGGCTGGCATATCTGAAGCTCACTTTGTTATTCCTCCCCTTAATACAGCTCTGACATGATTTCAATTCTGAGTCTGTTCAAAACCTCACCAGAATCAGCTTATTTTTATTTATGCATGGTTTATTTATTTTAAACATTATTATTCCCTTTAACTTTCAGAAATTGTAAACATTCCTCCCCAGGCATGACCACATTTTGCCTTGGATTTTTTGAATCAGTTTTTCCTTTACATGCTTAAATCTCAAAATTTGCAAGTTCTTTGGTCTCAGTGAACTAAATTATTTTGCAAATCAATATTTGCACTGTGAAAATTTGACATGTAACTGGACCATACTTCTGACCTGTGTGGAAGATCACGGAAGAAGCATCTTCTCATGAATCTTAATACCTTTTTTGTTAAACCCTAAGGGTGGGCCTCACAACATCAGTGCAAAAGGTGAGGAACTGTATATTTATGCAGAATAGATGTTTATTGCAGGTACGCATTAAGACTGTAAACAACTGAGGTGTGGGAGAAAGAGGATGGATTTTAGATTGCCCTCTAGACTAAGACAGACACAGAGCAGAGAAGACTGTGTTAATAGTTCAGGTAGATTCACTAAATTGTCAGCTCTTGTTACATCTCCAAGCCGTGAGGTTGACAATCTGGATATTTCTGTCACTGGGTTTCAGATAAAAAGGGCACTTTGTCTCCGAAACCATTTCAGCCAAAGTGGGATAGTGAGTTTTTTCCAAGAAGAATTCCATCTCCAAGTGTGGAATTAAATGAGGTTGTCAGTTAGTCGAGACACCTGAAGCCCAAATAGAATCTGTCACAACAGAACAGTAGAGATCCTCAAAAAAAACCGGGGATCACACAACAGGTTATTAAAATAGCTTGTTTAATGTAAGCATGAGGCAGATAATTCTTACAGAATTACAAGATTAGGAAAAAGACAATCTGATTTTGTTATTTTATTAACTGCGTCCTGTCAAGCCATGGAGTTCTGGTGACTTTGTAGCCCTTTACAAAATAAAAAGGTGGCCATGTCACATTTTAAAATCTAAACTTAGTACCACTCCGATGAAGACTTCATTATGGATGTCCATAAACAACAGAACCACAGATGCCCAGTTTAATGAATATCATTCAATTTAAGGAGCCATATTTTCCAGTGGAATAAACCAACTGAGAAATATAGGGACACAGCCTGCTAAATAAATTATACATCCTTCTATTAAATTTAATGAAGTAGACATGGTGTCTGAATAACAAATTCCGGCACTTTTCCCATGTTATTTTCCATGCTCACTTCTAAGATAAAGAGAAAAAATAATGACAAACATAGAATAACACAAGTAGCACTCCAGACAAGGGTTAGTTAATTATAATCTCTGAAATACGCCATGCTTACTCTTACAGATGCACACAACATTTGGGGACTGATGTATGCATGCATTGCTATATCTATTGTCAGTAACAGGACAAGGTGAGCTGTTTATGCCTCTAAATACAAAGTCTGTTATGATTATGAACTTTCAAACTGGAGATATTGCATAATTAGTTCCTGACATTCCCTTTGCCATGAAACAGGCTGCAAGAAAAGGGGAGAGGGGGGAAAAAAAAAACATCAGTTAGCTAATGATGTAAGATGACAAAGATTCAGCACGATCCTCATTATGAATGCCAACCAAACTGAACTAAAGTACTTTCCAAGTGGCATCATTAAATTAACATGTAACGGCAAAGATTCTGCCTTAAGGTGATGAAACTGAAGTAAATAACTGTGGTGAACTGTGGGATCAGCACTGAAATCGTCTGCTGTACCGTTCAGTTTCACGTGAGAGCAGAAGTGCTACGTCAGGGCAGTTATAATCTACCTATCTATCTATCTATCTATCTGTTGAACCCCTTTTAACTCGTGTTTTTTTTTCTTTTTTGTGGTATAGAAAATATGAAGTCCACTGTTATTACAAGCAAAAATTTTAACAGCTAGTGAAGTACGGAACATGACTTAGATGGAGTTTTTTTTCCCTATTCTTTATGAGCCACGAGGCATATAGACTATAAATAGGGAAATCAGAGGAAAAGCACTCTGTAGCTGTTTTTCTGCAAATTAATTCGTAATTTTATTGCCTTGGTGTAACAGACGTGCCACGTAGGCCAAAGTGAAATGTCAGATATTTACAGCCACTGGCAATAACGCCACCTAATGAAGCAGGAAAGGATTCCATTATCTTTCAGAGCAGATTGAGATGGAGTGGCACAGAGTGCA
Source organism: Arapaima gigas (assembly GCA_900497675.1). Lineage (NCBI taxonomy): Eukaryota > Metazoa > Chordata > Actinopteri > Osteoglossiformes > Osteoglossidae > Arapaima > Arapaima gigas. Next base: position 423,573 of record UFQX01000205.1, on the reverse strand, counting down.
AAACAAGATTGGCAAGCCAGGGTTTTGACTGTGTAAAGGATATAAAACCAAGCACTGTACGGCCTGCTATAATGGCTGGACTTCACACTGTTACAGTGAATTATATTCTATTCAACCAGTTTCAGTTTTAACCCAGTTTTTTCAGCTCTTCTGATGTTGGGTTGGCTATTTATTTTCTGAAGCTTTCTTATGCAGCTACAGGATGAAGATATTTAATATTGTTCTGTTGTGATGCAGTGTTTAGTATTATAATAATAATAATAATAATAATAATAATAATAATAATAATATCATCAGCACTCACTGTGCTGTTCAGGGCCATAGTGATAGGAAGTCTGTCACAGAATCATTGTAAGGTACAATGATGATGCCAACCCTCCCTCCCTCCGATGCCAGTCCCTCTCACACACACTCACGCACTTGATCACACACTCCGGGCAATGTCAGTCTGGCAAGTTGACAAAGGGTACATAAGTTAGGTTTCAACTGAGATATCTTTTGATGTCTAAATCCTTGGGCGTCACCTTACTGCTTTGTCGTCATTTCTGGAGAGAAGAGTTATGTGCAGTGACTATAAATCCCATGCATCAGTCTCTTGTGGCCCAGGCTTGCTTGTGGAACAGTGTCAGTGGGCTCAACATGCAGTATAAGTCAATAAGCTTTTCATATTTCATATGTTACATAATGTTGTGAGAACTTACTTTTCCCTGAATTTAAAATACATGAACGGAGAGAGGCTGCAAGGTGGCATAAATGTTGAATACCAAAGACATCTTGTTGAACATTCTCCAACAAGAATGTAATGTTAAAAACATGTGGCACCATATATTAGTTGCATCTAATACATTCCTGAGTCCTAGAATTGATACCCTTTCGTGACAAAATATCACCAAATCCTATTCAAATGGGGACAGTTACTTGTTAGTTACCATGCACAACACAACACAACAAGACATAATATTCGCTTCATAATTATAATAACTATAGTGCGTTGTGCTGGCCTACCTGTGCTCATATAGCTGCCACAGCTATTACACAGCACACACTTAAGAAATGCTCACAAAAAGCATACAAACATATCATAGCTAGTGTTTATGTATAAATTCAATCTTTAATGCGAAAACAGAACAGTGAAGACAAAAGATAGGCATGAAAACCACGTGAATTCACACTCACAGAACAAGCCGGAATTGTTTGGATGGTCCAAACAGAGGGCATGCTTATTTAACAAACACACCCTAATGGAGGTGGAGAACTTAATGCGGCTTGAGCCAAATTATAACTGCGAACAAGACTGGTCTTACAGCCCTCAGCTAACAGGAGGTGCATGAAACCCCAACTGAGCTCATGCAAATGCGAACAACTGCCTGCAGCCATAAGTATGGGTATTAAATGAAACTCCTTGTAATGTCGAATTCTTGTAACCTGAATATGTGTGTATCAAGGTATGACTGCATTTATTTAACTGCAGTTTTTGCCCCTGGACTTGCTGTAACAGATTTTTTTTTGTTTGCCTGAGAAATGATTTGGCATGACTGTGTTATAGATTGAATTTTGCTAAAGATTTGATTTTAAAATTTCATCCGTTCTTGAGCTCTTCCTGTGAGAGCTGTCTGCATTCTGATAAGAAGGCTTAAAGAAAAGATTTATTTTTTTATCTATCAAGCAGTATAGATCCTTATGAAATTATGAAAAATTAGCGTTTATTTGCTTTTCTTTATCTGAATGATTAATTCTAATTAAGCTTAATGAAAAATTGTTTCAAACTCAGGCCTTATTAAAAATATAAAATACAGCACATACAATGGTCCTCTATAGAAACAGGGTTGGGTGCCCGTTTTATGGAGTGTTACACAGAATGCTGGCTTCATGACACCAGATCTTTAGAATGAGTCCTCTTGCAATAGCTAGTAAAGTGAAAACAGGAGAAAGCAATAATGTCCATCGCACTCTAAAGGTGAGCAGACTCAGTACATACACACCAGTCTCTCAGCACTAGACACACTTCCTTAAAAGCCATGTTTATGTGAGGACAATGGAGAAGCTTCAGTGCACTTCCCAGAGTCTGAGGCGTCTCCAGCGGCCACCATTTCTGTGGAGACCTCCCTCATGCTTGACAGAATTCAACAATTCTCGAAAATCTTTGGATTACAGTGCCAGCCCAGGCCCTCTCTGACTATTTCTGCCCCACTACCACCAGCCCCATCATCATCACTCTGAAATGTCAGCACAGTTGGGAAGTTCCTGCACTCTCCATGTGGGGGGGGGGGGGGGGGC
>UFQX01000205.1:393041-421272 GCA_900497675.1 Arapaima gigas | reverse complement strand
GGGGGGGGGGGGGGGGGGGGGGGGGTCATACTCCGAGATTCCTGGACCAAATCAACCTCCTGCCAACCTCTATGGCAGTGGGTTCACCATGGGCAATCAAGCCAGGCTGGCAGTACAAAGGACCTCTCGTGGCTGTTTGTGTTTGTCTCTCTTGGTTCTCATAAGCATCCAACAAAAGTGTGCGAAGAACTCACTCAGCTTTATAAATGTTTCTACTTTCTGTACTGCTCCTGTGACTAATGTTGTCTGATGTATCCTTAACTCTTCCTCATTTCAGCTGTTCATAATTTTCTGTGTGTGTGTGTGTGTATTTTGAACTGTGCTGGTTGTGAGATTTGACAGCTGCTGTAACCTTTCTGCTGCTCCTGATGACACTTGTGGAGTTTTAAAGGGCCATGTAGATGTAAAGGGGGGGGTGAGCTTTAGAAATTTTCAGAAAAGTAAATCTTGTACACATTTATTCTTCAACCACACATGGAGCTCTTGCTTCATCCCTGTTGCTCTTATTCTCTCTCCTGCAGCTGGTCTGCAGCCAGCCTGTTGATCAAATCAGCAGTGGGAAAGTAAACAGCAATAAATGGATTATGTACACTTTTATTTCTCACCGCTTATCTGATAACTTTGCAGCCTTCCTTTGGCTCAGTGTAACTTGGGAGCCACACCCACTCATGCTGTGTTAACCTGTATAGGAACATGGGTAATCCAAATTCAGCAGGTACCTACCACAGCTTACTTGCTGGCTTGTGATGAAATACATTGCAGTCAGTGCTGGATGGGATGATTGATTGCTGGCATCCAGCTGTTTGTAGGCCTGTCTGAACATCTGTGTTTAGTTGCCAGAATCCCCTGGCTGGTACAACTCAAAATCTACCGTTAGCTCTATCTTGCCATAAGATCCTTGCCTGCATCTTGCAAGCAGAAATTGGTTGACCTCTGGAGGAGAGCTGACCACAGCAGGTTGTTTGTGTGAAGGAGTGTACAGGAGAAAAAAGAAAGAAAAGTGCTCAGTTCAAATGGAGCGGCTGGCTTGTACATTTTTAACTGATTAGATGCTAAATTAAATACTTGCAGTCCGCCGGAGCTATTTAAAGGACTATGTAGATTGTCTGACCGTGCAGATGACTCCCTCTGCGGGTCCCGCTATCTCTCGAGGGAGACTCTGCAGGAGGCTTGGGAGAGTGTGCTGAAAGAGATTATAGCGCTTGCAGAACCAGCTTGAGTACACACCTCCCAGTTTTACATTTGTTAGCACCATTGTCTCGAACGCTCACTGGGGGCTCACAGAAAGTGTTAGTTTTTAAAACTCTTAAAGAATGTACACAAATGATGAACATTGCTGAAAACTGCAGGCCTTTGCCTCTTCTTGACAGTCTAAGTCAGAAGGTTTGCTAGGAGTAATCTTGAGGATGGGCTACGCTGGTGTCTGAAAAACACAGTTTCCTCTGTCGTGCCAGATAATACTCTCTTCCAAAGTTATTTCACTGGGTTGTCCTGGGAATATCCAGTCTGCAGCAACGGGAAGCATATTACACAGGAACCCATCTGATTGTGGGCTGTCAGGACGAAGCACAGAATCTCCTCTCATTACATTAGACTGACACACACAGACATTGCAAATTGTCATTTCAAAGTGACTGGTGCAGAAGTTCTGTCCTTGTGCCTCACCGGCAGAGTAATGTCCTCCCTTGGTCGCCATTCGTGCTGAGCGTAGCATTGTGGCAGGTCTTTGTGTTCGTTGCTGGATCAGGAATGTCCTTCCAGCCTTACAATAAGACCAAGGATCTGGGCAAGACTTAACACCTCATTCTCCACTCCTGCAGTGCTGGCTTCTTAAGGCCTTAGTGACGTGACAGCGAACATTAATTGAGATGCCAAGAGAAACCGAAGGAGAAACAAGCAAGCAGAAACTAAATGAAATGATCCTGTACTGTAGTTGTGTTTATTTCTGCAAATGCAAAACGGAGTGAATCTTAGAAATAACCACATATGTACCCCAGTTTTGGAGCATACAACACAAGACTCCTGTGCATTTTCATATGTGTCATTACATCTTCTGGGAAAATACAGTAATAACTCGATTAGTAGTCCAGATTCTTGAGAAATATAGTGTTTAATGAAACAGCACTAAAAGAGGTCATTGATACAGTACAATATGTTGCATAAACATAGCTTGAACATTGTGCTTGCACAACATAATACGAATGGCTAAGTTATACATTTAATAATAGCAAATAAACACAGAACACAGTGTATTTTATAGGTAATAAATGCAATTTATAAAATGTGATTTTGCAATTTTAACAAAATAACAAAGTATATTGATTAAAAAATTGGGGCACGGTGGTACAGCAAGTAGCCCTGCATTTTCTCCCCGTGTCTGTGCGGGTTTCCTCAGGGAGCTCCGGTTTCCTCCCACAGTCCAAAGACCTCTGTATTAGGTACCGTGTGGCCACCCACTAGCCTAGAGCCCATTGATTCCAGGACAGGATCTGGACCCCTGCAACTCTGACCAGAATAAAGGTGGGGATGGACACTGATAAATGAATCAACGGGCTAAAGTAAAACAATGGTATTGCAGGGGACACAAACTGAGATTTGACTGTCTTCTAATTTCTAACTGTGTTTTAATATTCTGTGTAAAATATACAAATGATTAAATATATATGAAGACGTCGCAGTGGAAGACATTCGGGCAAAGTGAACAGCGTTCAAATTTCTCAAGTGTCAGGGCATGTTGTACCTTGACTGTGATACTTAATTTTAATTGCTTCAGTTCATGCTGAGTTAAGTAAATGAGTTTTAATGGATTTGTGGCTAATTAAGCTATTCATTCCAGATAAAAGTGCCAACTAATAATGCAACAATACAAGACTGCATGCAGGACGTGGTAAGTTGTGTGTATAGTCATACACACAGACAAATGTAAAAATTTTAAAAAATTAAAAAGGTTTTATTTCTCCAACTCATAACCGCAGAACCGTTAATGAAATCAAAGGAAACCTGTTTGTAATAGAACTTTTTTGTTTTGTTTATGTGACCGAACCATACAGCGCAATATCCTTTTTAGAGGACAAGTCTCATTTTGCCAAAGCTGCCAGCCTTCGGCAGCGTTTGAAAGGGGTGGTAAGCAGGTTCAGATGTGGCGTAAACATGGTTCATTGAAGGGAGGAATCGCCACAGGGCCAGGCGCATAGGTTGCGGCCCTTCCTCCCCCCCTGCCGAGCGAGGCCCGGCCAGCCCAGCATCCCCGGCTGCTCCCCTGCCCCACCTGCCACCTAGCCCTCGGTTTCTTGTGCCAAGGTGTGATGCCCTCTGCTGTCAGGAATGTTCACTGCAAACATATGAGAGGACATTTTCATCAGGAAAAAAAAAAAGAAAAAATATATGGCTGTACAGCAAGCATTATATTTACGTTTTATCGGATCATGAATTGGAGCTATTACCGGACCTCTAGTTTTTATATACAGGCGCCGTAAAGGAACTGGATTTCTGTCAGCTAAGTTGTCGTGATCCTCCAAAAACCTACCAGCAACAGGTCACTGGGCCAACCTTGGCCTGAGAAAAAGAACATGACGGCAGCGTTATAAATAATGAGCAAATGTAAAAGCACACGTACTTTCAAAGTTGCAAAGGGGACAAGACAGTTATGTGATTGCTCAGCTCTGGCTCTGTGCGGAGCTATTGATTTCCTACGTACCGTTACATCGAGGGACTCTCTTTAGTTTACTAAAGAAATTAGGTGAAGCAGGGAAGTAAATGTGGCCAGCAGAGTTGTTTACTACCACAGCATTTGTGAACAGAGGAACTTTTGCCTGGAACAGCTGTGCATCCCATTTTCCTCCGGGACCACTGGGGTGCATCTGGACTGATTATGATAAAGCTTTTACTGACCCCATTTATAAGGACAAAACTGTATTTTTGGTTCAGTGAAAAAGCATACACTTTAGTTTTACAGAGTAGAGTCTAAAGGTAGTCTCTGTTTTTGCTGCATAGCTAGTTTAGGAGGTCAACTTGGCTGCACCGGAGCTTAACTGTCAGTCAGGAGAAGGCAAGGGGAGGTGCCTTTACAGGTCTTCTGCATAGGTCAAAAAAGAAGAAAACTGAGGTTATCAACCATTATTTGCTTAATTCAACACCTTTGCTTTGTTCGACAAACATACGTTTGCATACTGAAGTACTGAAAATGTTTAATCTTTGTAAAGTCCAACTTACGCTGGATTGGTACCTCGCTTAAGGGAGCTACAGCAGGAGCAGGGTTTCAAACTCGGGTCCTTTTGTTTGGAAGGTGACAGATCTAAAGCACTGTACTACCTACTGTCTGTAGGACAGCCTTGTCAGGATAGAGCAAACACTACAGTGAGGACACTACTACACATTTCTTAACCAGTGATGACAAATGAGACTGGTTACCTGTATTAATACCGAAACAGTGTGTTGTTGTGCTCTGTGTATCTCAGTCCTCCACCTCAGCTGGACTTTTTCAGACTCATGACAGGTTGGCGAAGGGGGGACATGTGCTGACAGTCTGGGGGAAGGGAGACAGCGGGCGGAAACCAACATAATGCAATGTGGCAGAGTGCAGAGCAACAGTCTTCCCGTGTTGTTGGCTACAGCGCAGATCACAATGACCAGGATGGAGTCATCTTGGGAGAACTGGCGTGACGTTTTCTCAGAAGAACTTTCCCTTTAGCTCTTCATCGCTACTTAGCACACACCTTTCTTCAAGAAAACTTTGAATTTTTACACACCTGAGGCATTTACGCTATATGAATCTGGGGGAGTTACCTTGATCGTGGTCACTACAACCCTTTCAATTGCCTCCCAGTTCAGCAGCCTGCTGAATGCAGTGATGTTATAGATTTATTATTAACACTTTTATGTAAGCCAACATTTAATTTCAGAAATCATATATATGAATAATTTTTAATAATATAATAATTTTATTTTAGAGGCAATAAAGTGTATTTTACCTAAAACATTTTCTCATATGTTTTCTCTGTATTTTCTGTTCTGAACAGTTTTCTTTCATCACCCATTTCTGTTGATCTTTGAGCTCTAGCCTGTATTGTCTGAAAGACAATTAATGTTGTTTTGCAAACTTTTTTCAACTGACAGATGCAATTGTAGTGTCTGAAAATGTTCTCTAAATAGAGAGACCTCAATTTCTAGATCAATTCCCATCACAAAGGGCACATCGATTTTATGTTTAGCTGTCAGTAAAGTTGAACTGAGTACTACATAAGAATCTTCATTCTTTTTTTAATGGACTAACTGAGGCTGAAACAGATGATATCAGTGCAACTGCCTGTTTTTTTTTTTTGTTCCAAATTATCTGCGTGACGACAAAACTTTTTTAAATGAACTACAACTCTTCAGAAATAAGGTGAACGGCAGGTACTAAATTTAAAAATGTTAACGGACATTGATGGGTTAAAAAGTCACTTATTCAAGTAAGGAACATCTCCATTTTAAAATAGATTTTTTTTTACATTTCTTATTTAAAATAACACATACAAATTGAGATTTTGTAAAATATGTCCTTGATAAGAGTGAATATGGATGTTTTTGCCTCTATTAGTTTCCAAAGCAGTACCTTTTCTTCGAGAAATAGATACAGCGCATTGGATCTGCTGCATACTGTTGATGGGCACGAGTGCCCTTATAAAGATTAATAAATTGATGGAATTCATTAACATGAAATACCCCCTTGTGGCTTCATTTCCCATTTAATTGACTTTTTATCTAAACAAATTGCGATCTAGCTTAACTGTAAGATCTTTTTTTTTTTTTTGCAAATGAAAAAGATACATTTTTGTATTTTCAATACTACTCATAAATTGGCAGTCATGATGTAGAGGCATTTGTGTGGATTTTTATGAATTATACTGTATTTGCTCTATGCATTTCTGAGAAAGAATTGTTAACTAGATGTGCCCTTTAATTCCAGAGGCAGGTATGAATGAAAAGTTGACAGAAACGTACTAGTGTATGGAAGCAAAATTGTGTTCTTTTGTAACTGTTGGAATTTTCAAAAACTGTAATAGACCTATTAAGTTTATGTATTTCCAGCATCAAGGGTATTTTATTAATATCAAATATTTGTAAGAATTTTAAGACTTAGAAGTAAGATGTGATCTATAAATGATGAGTAAATAAGTTGAAGTCAATGTACATTCTTCATGTAACTCATGTAACTGACATTTTCCTTTAAAAAAAAAAATCTTTACCCATCTTATGTGTTAGTGTCCTTCGCATAGTTTACTTCTCAAATGAATGATTTTGTTAACTGGTTCTAGATGATATTGCTTCTATTTTGAGCGCAGTGTTGCTAAGGCTGACTTACTGTTGCTCTATATTGTGCTCACTGCTACACAGCTTATAAACTACTTTATGATTTAATGGAATGATACAGTCTCCACTGTCGGTTAAATGTCATTGATGAGTACTAGGAATAATAAATTTTATTTCATGGCAGAAAAGTACATTAACGTTATTTTGTTTGGTACATGTCAGCAGGGGTTTTGTTCGCCGCACAGGTGACCCAGATATTAAATATGAGCATTTTTTGAATATATAAAGGCAGAAACCCACCTGCTTCATGGTGTAACCTAGTGTCTTTTGTACTTCATCCAAATTACTTACTGTAAGCATGTACAGAAATAATTCCTTTTTCTGGCAGCCCAAATAAAATCACAGGTGATGGAGCTGCTAAGTGACTCAGCCAGTAGAGGTGCTCTGCCAGGGTGCATGCTGAGATTTTAAGCTCAAAGGACTGCGTGAGTCTCCTCCTACGTCATTTGTCATTTGGAACTGGGAGTTCCACACTAGTAGAGTACAGCTAGCATTGCGTTCCCATGGTGAAGAGAACTAAGTAAGTCAAGGCGCCTCTGTTGGATGTCATGTAAGTGGCTACCTCCAGACCTTTGCAGTGCGAGAAGGTTTCCTGTGGCCGATGGTGGCATATTTGATGGTCCTCCGGTCGGTGCTAGCTCTCTGACGTGGGGGTGTAAAGAAAGCAATCTGCTTGGCAGGGAGCACAGTGGAAAGGAACACACCCTGCCTTCCACACATATGGCCTGTCATGAGGGACCGTGCAGATAGCCAAGTCTGATGCCGACATCTTAAAATGGAGGGATATAATATGTTTACTGAAATATAATTAGTCCTACAAAAATACTTATCTCATAGTGCTTTAGGTTACTTAGCTGATTCTTTTATCCAAAACAAGTTAACAATTTTTCCGCATTTCTTCAGCTGTCCGTTTTCACTGGGACGTTACGTCTCCGAAGGCTTGAACTGGCAGCCTTAATGATACAAAAGCATTTTCTACGTCTAAAGTTAGGCAACATATTTAAACAGCCTAATGATTTTCATATTTTTTCAGGTAAACAAATAACATAACAGACCATTTGACAGTGAACAGCTTTAGCAATAAATACAGTAAAACTTCACTAGGGGCTCGAGCTTAAATTTGGCAGACAGGTAATGTTCTTACTTTGCTTTTGAAGAACATTTAGTATTTTGAAAGTACTTTGTCTTGGAAACGGGAATATAGTTGTGTCGCATGCAGTATGTGGTCATGCCACACGGAAAAGCATATGTCACATGGCCCAAGCATGTAGGACAACAAACAGGGCAGTTTTATTGCTAAATTCAGAAAGTATAGGGGCTGCGCAGTTTAGTGACATATAATTTGTGATTTCTGGCTGAACAGAACATATACGTCTGATTTTTTTTTTTCTACACTGGAACAGAACGATGAGAGAGAGACGGTGCCGTAAAGTTTTTTGATGTATGTTTTGTTATTACTTTCCCACCGGACTATAACTGCTGCACATGTAGTTCTCTGTGGCCTCCGCCTAACAATACTTACGTACTAAATGCAACCCCTTCGGGAAAATACATTTCGGTGATGAATAATGTTTTATTATTTTCTTAAATTTCCACCTATCCACTTTTTCACTTGGGCAATGCCGAGAAACTCCGCTAGTAATAAATAAAAGGGACTTTTAAGCAAAGCGAACACCGTTTTTATGGTGGGGTGGGTATATTAAATATAATATCATCACCGAACCCAATATACTGTAGCTATAATCCCACAAGCAGTAAACTCTTAGCTGTCCTTGGGGGTTGGGAGTAACACGGACAGGGCCAAAATATTGTATTGAATTGAGGGTGATAGATTGCTGAAAAAACCATGGGTTCTGACCCATTTTTGCTGTTTGCAATTGACATTTTATCCTGATTAACACGACTGATGTTTTTGTCTATAGACCACACTCATTTTTTCCCCTGCCAGCGTGCTGTGCTTTCCAACATGCTAGTTCGATACTGCATACCATGACTGTAATAAATTGATGGTGACTGTCAGAATGAGAGCGATCAGCCTGTCACTATTAGTCTTCTTCTGATGGCTGCTGTACACTTCTGGACGTAGTCCTGGGGAAACAAAACACTACAGGCCCCGACCGAGAGCAAAGCATATTTTGAATGCGATATGTTGTGTTGAAGAACTTCCATTTTCCGGAACTAAAGTTTATTGCAAATGCATTTTGAACGTACTCGTGACAGGTTGTAACGCATTTCTACGGTGTTAGGAGCTGCTGGGGAAATAATGTGAGCATGATGCTTCATTCAGCTGTTCATTGTTCCACTCATATTTCCTCACTATTCATCACACCTTTTACAGTGACATGCCGTGATTTCCAACCAGACTCCAACAGCACAATGGCTTGGGAACTCAAGTTTCTTTATGGAGACTGCAGCACTCACTTAATGCTTTTGACTGCTGTAAGAGCAAACAGAAGCACCGAAAGTCATTTTGGATGTTCCTTTTTCAGAGCCATAACTGCCACCTGCATCCCTTGGCGTGAAAGGGGTTCGATTTGGGGTCTCTTTCTTGTTTTTAGACGTTTTTGTTTTTATCTCGGTGTTGCTGCGTTTGTGTTTTCGTGTTCAAAATGTCACTGCCTTTCAGTTCCACTTGCAGCAACAGACATCCTTGTTTTTAATATTTTATGAGAAAGATTAGTTCCGTGCCTGTTTTTGCTTATCGTGGATCGTGTTACATGTCACGTTCTCAACGTTGCGTGCTTCCAACGCGTTGTCGCAGCGCCCGTAAGAAAATTAGCTGTAATAAATACAACAACTACAGCACATGAAGTTTGTTTTGCGCACAAGGCTGCAAACATCAAGTTTACAAAATATTCATACATATGCTTACATGGGTATTTGAGTACAGTAATTTGCAAGAGAGGGAAAATGATACACAGGTGTATTAGTGCTACACTGTGGGTTTTGAAATTTTTTTAGAGGTTGTTTACACTTCTCCAACTTGCTGAGCGATGATGCTCGTGAAAGGCTCTTAAGGAACGTGTCAAGGGCTCTGACACGGAGGAGTTGCGTGGAAGCACGGTGCCAGGCAATGACACATTGAGAAACATACGTCCCTTGAAGGGACTGCGTTTTTCACTGCCGCGTTTTAGTGTACTACCACTGAGACAGAGGAACGTTTGCCGAATGTTAGACTACATGCGTAGTGACAGCCGTGGTGTCCTGAGGTTGCTTTTGTTGCTTAATGGACCAACGGCACACCTGTCTTGTTTTTTGTTTTTTGTTTTTTTTTTTATTTGTATATAGCCGTGCATTTAAATGTTACCATCCGTTACCTTGCCTTGCATTGACTGCCTGGTTGGTTGTCACCTTTAACTTCTTGCGAATAGCACATGGCCTGATTTGTGTACCAAGAACCAACAATGGAGATGTGCCATTTCTGTTCCTTGAGTGGGGTCCTACAGACAGGTTAGTGGTGATGATTTTGGTGTCCAGCGTTCGAACGTACAAAAGGCAAGACATAGCAAATCAATACATTACATCTGCAGAGGGTTCCCATCTTTGTTGACTGAATCCGTCACAGTCCCTTGCAGTAAAAATGTTTAAAGAAGTGTGCAGATTTTCCTGCTACATCTCAGTTATTGTTCTCTCCCAACCTATAATGAACATCAGCCACTAATCGGTTGTCTGCTAAGATAACCGTAGGGCGAAATATGCAACACTTCACTGGGGTAAATAAATAAATAATTAAATAGATTTTCTTTCCAAGGTAAAACTATGATTACATTTTAATTCAAAGAGGAATTAACAGTTTTCACCATTTCCACAATCAACAAGATCGCAAACATGTCGTTGCGGTACCCATCCAGATTTGTAGGACATAAAGGTCTGCAGATATTATGCCAAACACAACTCTATTACTCCCCAAAATCAAAGGAATTGTTTGATGCATTTGGTGCTCTAGAGTCATTGTAGTGTCTTTGCATAGGGCCAGTGAGTTTGGGTCTTCATTCCCACTGTACTACTGAGCAAGGTAGCTGTTGGCAATGCCAGGTAAAAATTACTTAGCTGTATAAATGGGTAAATAACTGTCAGTTACCTAACGTTGTACATTGCATTGAACAAATGTGTCAGCTGCATGATGTCCACATCTCTATTTCAGATCTGCTCATTTTGTATTTAAAGAACTTCCATTGCGGTGCCTTAGGCACCGGAGTCCAATCGCAGGATTCACTGGTAAAATAACCTGCCGTTTGAAGTCAAAACGTTTTGAGCAGGTGTTTCACAATCCATGTACAAAACATTCTGTGCGAGAAATGAGCTAACAATAACTAACAAGTGCCTCTTAAATGGAGTGTACATTGTGAATGAATGAGAGCTTGGCCTCCAACTGACTACTTAAGGCCCACTTGTCCTGTTCATGTCTTCTTTTATTTGAATTCTTATGTTGGACCTGGGGTTTATCACAGCTTGGGAGAGTGATAGCAAGAGCCTAACTAGCTTCATGATCTGGATTCTCCTCTCTGCCTTTCTGTCTTCTCATCGCCTTTCACTCGTAAGGTGGCGGGAAAGAAAAGGCATGAATACTCCGACTGTCTGAGCACTGTGAAGCCCGGCGACAGCGTGAAAGGACCGATTGTTCAAACATAGCTCCTGAGCCCAGTCCAAAGTGCAAGCGTTTCATTGTTGGAAGAACTTTAATTTTATACGCAAGGTCCCAGCTAAAAAAAATCTTGATCACATCTTCCAAAAAGTGGATTTTCATATATTGTAATTAAGAGGCTGTTCTGCGTAATAGGACCGAGCTATAAGTGACTGCTATTTCCGGGACTCCTCAACATTGCAGATCCAGTTGAATTCCCTCTGATTGTATATTAAGTTAATTTTGCAGGATTAATTGTGGACATGGTGCATTGTGAACAGGTGTGCTGAAAAACGTATACAGTTAGAGCATCAGTTTCACATCATTGTTGATAGAAATGTTAAAATAAACCAATTAGCATTAGTAAGCGTCTGATCTGTAATTGGAAAGCCTTTGAACTAATACGTCACGGTGCAACTTAACGCTCATTAAATTCAAGGTTCTTAGTCATACCAAATTGATGGCGGGTAATTGTCAGAAAATCAAAAGCAATTTGTGACAGCTGTTAGCTGGAATGAAGAGAAAGTATTGCTGGCTGGATTAGCAAGGTACAGGCCCCCCCGCAACTTCATTAATTTGCTTAGTGCCTTAGTTTTGGCCTCTTGTCGACAGACGTACCTGCCAGGGAGACGCATCCTACGTTGTGACCGAAAACTAAAGCGCAGGCCGGCCTGTGTCCTCTGCGGCTTTTTTGGCTTACTGTCAGACACCGGGTTCTTTGAGTTATCACCATAATTCACTTCTTTGAAGACAGAAAACATGGTACGCTCACCATGTCCTTGCTGTATACATTTGCTCCGGCACCTACGGCCTTATCTCTAAGCAATAACGTTGTCTGTGTGGGTAAATAGGGCCGGAACTTTAAAAAAATGCGTGTGCACAGCACTTCTGTGATTCAGGAAAGATGTAATCTGGTGGTTTGGCCAGTGTATCTGACACGCCATCATTTTGGGTTGTTTAAAACGGGCTGTCTTACGTTTGAGCCCTTCATAAATGGCCATTATCACTAAAGTGGGTAGTTATATTTTCAAGTTTGACTTCTGAACAAAATGTAATGTTTCTTTTGTCCTTCCATGAAGTACTATGGAAATTGATTCCCCTTTAATTCAGATATTCTGTGAGTATGAACTGAATTTCCTCTCAAAGTGTAGCAGATCAATAAATTTCACACGTTGTCAGGCGAACCTGGGACTCGAAGCCAGAGATTGCTGTGCCAAACACACTTTGTTCCTCTTCTCAGGGAAATGGCATCGGTCTTACCCGGAGATAGAGACACGTGAATAAAAAGACTGATATAGCTTAACTATTGTGTTAACTAATGGTACAAGAATAAATCATGTGACAACAGGCTCAAAGCAGCCTTTGCTCATCCTAGTTGAAGTATTGTTTCTTTTGTTCCTTTTTAAATCTAATTTCCCTAAGACATCAATGTGGTGTGGCTGTTAATGAAATTAAAAAAAAAAAAAACTATATTTGAGTTTACAAGGTACATATAACGCTTCAGGGGTACGTTTTGTCGCATAAGCATATTGCTGTATACAGATAATCCAGGATATAGATTTAGCTGTAGCAATAACAAAATCCTGCAGATGTCAGCTTAAAAAGTCTATGTACAATAATGTAGCATTACATAGAAAATAAAAATGTGCTATTGCTGCTGTAGATCTCTTTTGTCACCTTGCCATTATACTCTCTCTCAATTACATACATGTTATGACAGCTAGATGAATGCTCGGCGGGTGGGTTAATTTTGACGTGTTGTCAGCTTTTTTCGGAGCTTAAATGTCACCCATTTGGAGTGCCAAATAAGACATGGGTACCATGCTGGACCTTAAGAGACGCTGCACCTTTTCCTGTGTACGGTCTGACGTGCTGACATCTCTATTTCTGCCGTGGACTTTCATGGCAATGGACTGGAGATAGTGTACATAAGAAGTGACTCACTGAGAGATGTTTATGTGTGCTTTCACTCCAATGACTTCCTAACAATGTGAAGTTAATGGTGCGAGCCAGGTAAGATTTCCCTCGTGACTTTCATTTTTTATCAATTTGTCCCTTCTTGTGACAAAGGGTTTTGCCGAGTGAACGTGCAAGTCAAATGACTCAATTAATTTATTCCAGTGCCGAATCAGGGGCATTTAAAAAGATGTTGTTCCGTTGCAGCTGTCCTGCTGAGCAACATTTCATTTCATTTTTTGTTGTACCTTCTTCCTAATGCTTCCTGAATTTCAATAACCAGAAAACATTGTTTGCATTCAGTGCACATCTGACTCAGGATTGGACATGCACGTCAAAAAAGCCGTAATACACTCTCCCAATGTATTACCTTGTAATCCAGAATAATTCTGATATTGCTCTGAACTACATATTTTCTTAAGATTCTGGTTTAATAACATGCCCATTTCCTACTGGATAGTTTAATGTATTATCCCTTTTGGACAAAGGATTTTTCTATGAAATCTGAATTGAGCGTTAATGCATTACCACAGTGTTTCCGGCAGACTAACTTAAATGGTTTCGCTCCAGTCTCTTCTATGCCCCCCCCAAACAGAGTTTCGATGATCCATTAAGCCACCATTAAGTTCATTTGTCCTTTTTAATGGTAAATGTTCTCCTCGGAAGGCCTGGACATGTGGCTGTCCAGAAAATAAGCCGAGGCCCCGGCTGATAAACAAAGGCTGCAGTCGATTTCTTTTGTGCGCACCAATCCTGGGAGGTATATTCCACCAGGAGAGAATATGCCTCGTAAAGGTCAGTAGGTCTGTATGTCCCTAATGAAACCTCTGCATAAGGATCTCTCCACTTGTTTCCAGGCTGGGATATTAAATGCATAGAGTGGTTATTAAATCTATCGCTAATATCTTACCTGTAGGCTTGGTTTATATCAGCTATACCTTGTCAGTTGTTTTAGTCTGCTGTTCAGCATTCTGGGTCACTGTGAGACGAAACGCTCTATATAAAACAAATTGATCTGAATATTTAAAGAAAATGCCAGGCCTGTTTGTCTAGAGACATTTTCTGGCATTAAAACGTGAACACTCACTCGTATGAACTCAAAAAATCAGCTTGTACCTTCTAGTGACCTAAATCCAGAGAAACAGACTCCTTAAACCCTATGACGTGTTAAGATGCCAGTGACCGGTAAATCAGTCAGCTCAGATCTGCTGAAAATCAATTTCTCCACCAAATCACTCTGATCTGATTGAAAGCTATTTCTCAGGCGTAGTGCTTTAAAGTGAAATTTCATGTAAAATTTAAATTTATTTTGTTCCCTCTGCTTTTTTCCTCTATATCCCAAGAGGAATTGTATTATAGGCACCTTGAATAGGACTGATTCATTGTTTTTCCCCCCACAAAACATCAACCACCGATTATCAAAAGGCATTATCTCTTCCAGTTTGAATTGGAAATCCCGCACTCAGTTCACAAGGACAGATTTCTTCTTTTTTAATTAGTGTCCACAATCTCCCTATAATGATATTTACCTGAAAAAAGCTGGAAGCTCTCCCAATCCCTTTTCCCACTGCTAAAAAACGGTGTTTTCTGTGAATCCTTGGTTTTATAAAAGTCTGATGGGAAAATGCTTACTGTGAATTGCATGAAAGCAACGTGCCCTCTGAAAGCTTCAGAAATCCTCAGTCATTCGTCCGTTCTCGGCAATTTTGTAAGAAGTTTGTTAACAGGCTCACCACTGTTGAAGTGAGTTTGGTTGAGTTCTCATTTGAGGATCTCCAATAAAACCGAGTTTATAAAGTCTGTTTGTGAATAAAAGTGGGTGGCCCGATGATGGAGCGAGTAGCACTGCCGCCTTACAGTGCCTATGCTGTTTGGGTGTGGGTGTGAAACCAGGTAAGGCTAGAGTTTGCAGGATCTCCCCATGTCTCTGTGGGTTTCCTCTCACAGTCCAAAGTCATGTGTTTTAGGTTAGGTTAGTTTTCCCTTTAAGTTGCCTGCAGTGTGTGTGTGTATGTGTGTGCACCCTGTTATGGGCTGGTGTCCCATCTGGTGATTGTTTCATATCCTAGTGCCCAGTAATTCTGAGATAGGCTCTGCACTGCTGTGACCCTGATAAGAATTAAGCAGATGATGACGATGGGTGGAACTAATATTAGTATGAATCAAGCATTTAAAAAGCACACAAATATATAAAATGGTAAGAGGAGAAATTTGGAATTAAATGTAGTCTCACTTATTGTTTACATTTATGAGACACTGAGTTTTGCTGTACATCTTATGCAGCATTATGAGCAGATTTGGTCAAGGACGCTCTTAAATATGCCCTTCAGGATCAGGTACGCTTTTAGGCTTTCTTCCAGTTTTTAGAAAATCCCGAGTTGATTTTCAGTTTGCTGACTCCTAATTCACTTTGGTCTGAGCCTGATGGGACATGTTTATGCTGAACTAGCACCTGTCCTACTGGTCTAGACCCCCTCCTCCAGTTGCTTTTCAGTAAAACAAAAACAAGAAAAGGATTGAAATATGACTTCTGGACAAAAAGGAGCAAGCAGGAATCAGCAGGACTTTCATTTATCCGCCGGGGCATTACGTGAACTTCCTGTCTGACAGCGTTTAAAGTACTACAGAGGTGCACAGTTGAATGCTAAGCTAGGGGCATTCCATTCCAGAATGCCTTTACACTCATCTGAGGCCAGTCATGTCCAATAAAATCGTTGTTAGCATGGCTTTACCCTCTTCTTGGCAAATAATTCATACTGCATCTATTTCTAAATAATGTCAGAATTGGTATTGCAGTGCAGAGCCCCTTCTCCTGCTTTCTTCCAGACAAAATCATGAGCGGTACTCAAACTCACTTCAGTAGCATCATGGATAGAGCTCCACTTTAATTGCTTGCCAGGTGTCCTGTATGTAGGGATTTTGAAATTAACCGGTTTCATGATTAACTGCAATTAAAACGTTACGGTTCCTAAACCGTGAGAATTTTTTAAACCATCGGAAAATTCTATTTTATAAGCCCCATATTCCACATTGCCCTGAAAACTTCCTGTCCCAACTTTGTGTGTGTGTGTGTGTGTGTGTGTGTGTGTGTGTGTGGGTTTTCGATATCGAAAAAAAGTGATCAGGCAGTAGTAGAAGACATTGAAAAGCCAACTTGTAAGACTTGCCAAAAAGCGGTGGCTCCCAAAGGTTTAAAACCCGTCTAATCTGCCTCAGCATCCCTATGATCACCATTCATTCCTCGATAGACAGATCAAGTCCTCTATACACCAGTCCACCAGTCTTCGGACAGTAAACACACTTTTAACTGACTGCAAGCAACCAAGTTCCCAATGAGAAGAAGGGTGGGCTGAGACTCCCTGCATATTTCCAGTTTACCCTCTATAAATTATTTTCAAGTAGCTAAATGTTAAACAGTAAAAATGACTGGATAGTTGATGATAATTACACTTAGTTTCTTTTGCTCTACTGGAAATATTCAATAATCATTTAATCTGCTTTCTGATATAGATTAGGCTCACTTTTAGTCTAAAATTACTTCTCATCCTGTTCCAAATGCAGGTGAATCAACAATAGGCTGTTTTGCTCAAAAGTTATACACGGCTTTATTTTATGTAGTCAATTTATTTTTATATTTTTTGTAAATATTTGAGATGAACTGGTGTCCCATGCAGGGGCAGTTTCAAGGCTAGTGCCCATTGGTTCAAGAATAGGCTCTGGACCACTTTGACCCTGCTCAGAATAAGCGGTTAACAAGGCTGGATGAATGGATGAAGCGAGATTTTAAATGCTTCATTTATTTTTCTATGTTCAAATGGCGACTACAGTGAATTCTTAAATGTGCCTGCTTTTTCTTGGATTCTCACGTCCGACTGAATTTGACCATTACCAAAACTGCCTAGGACTTCCTTTCAGAGAGAGGCCAAAGAATCACCAGCTGAGGAACCAAATAGCAGAGCATGTTGTGTCCCTCCTGTAACACCCATGCCTGTCCCCAAAACCTCACAGTGGATTCTATGGTTATGGCAATGATTAGCATATTTTCTATTAAGCACCAAGAGAAGCTGGGAGCAGGGGACAGCATGGAGACACCTTCTGATATATATACTTCCGTTTCCAAAGAGTTACTTTATCTTCTGTCATTCAAATTGCATTTATCTGCTAATAAGGGATGGGGATAAGTAAACTGGCTGTGTACTTCTAACTTGTGAGACATAAGGTTACTGAACAATGTGTATTCTCACAATGGGCCAAGGAGAACATCCCTCTGAGGAGTAATGTGCATCAGCAGCAGAGGCCACACTGGGTGGGTCTCCAGTGGTGGTGCAAAGATGCCTCCAGATTGCACCAGCCTTGGTGTCTGCAGTAAAACATTGTCAGGGACAGCTTTGCCATCTCTTTTAGGTCTTACCACATATTGGGAAATGGTAGTGAGACATGGCTGCTCTTTGTCTGCTCCTGCTCATTTTCTTCCACAAGAGAAAAAGACTTCATGGTTAAGCAGTTGGTCGTGCATCTGCATGTAACATGTTTGCCTTAAAGTTTCATGCATACTTAGAGTGCATGCATACCATTTGCTCAGCCTAGCACCATGCATCATGCTCAGAAAGGATTCGTGGCATCTGCTCATCTGGCTATAGGTGACAATGGCAGTGCTCTTTTGGGCCATACAAGTCCGGAGCTGTTAGTGTGGCAAGCTGGACCATACTGTGTTCTCAGCTGTTTGCTGCTCTACTTGTTGTCTCTCTGGTTACTTCTGTAGTGTACTGGAAATTTTCCAACGAGGTTTCATCCGCAGTGAAGAGCAACAGCAGACCTTTGTTATTAATGCACCCACTCAGCGCTCTGAATTTAAGCTCACATTGCATCCTATTAAAAGTCAACAAGGTGTCATTTGGCTGTTACCTGCATCTGACAACTAGCAAAATAATCTGTCAAAATCCATGATTCTCTTTTGTGTTTCAAGCAAGTCTGATACATATGTTTGAGCCAGGGGAAGCAGTTTTTCGTTGAGGGATTTATCAGTTTAAAGCGAGGAAAACAAACCAATGAATGATTGAATTGGATGAGGAGAGACTGGAGATCTACAGATCATTATTTTCCTCTTTTGCCATGATACGTTTGAAAGGAGAGAGTGCAAAACAGGAAGTGTCTTCTCCGTCTCTCTCTGTCTTCCTAAGACCTCTGATGTTGGTGCACAGTGGGGTTTCACTCTGCCTATTTCATACATGTCAGAATCATTTATCTTGCCACTATGCACTTCAGATACCAAGCCCACCATCTTGATTTGTGCCCCTCATTGCCTAATCGGATCTCACAGCAGAGAGTTGGATCACATACTGAAATGCTCTTTTCTTTGTGGTCAAGGAGAACTTAAGTAATTCCTTCCAGTGCATTGGTACAATGAAAAGGTGACGACGAATGCTGGTCCTTTAATGTTTCAGCTTTAACAAATTAGCATATGGTTATAGATATTCTAGACACTAGCCTGTTGTTGGAAAGCATAAAGGGATTTAAGGAGCACTGTGCCGCTTTCTGGCAGGGTAGGAGCGTCAGACTTGGTTTTTGTTCCAGTTAATTAAGGCACCAAGGTGGTCATTGGATGGAGTTGGAGGTAAAGAAAGGAGTGCATTGCTGAACCTCCACAAATATCCAGATGCGCACTACCTTCTGCTTGCACACCTCCCCCCTTGCACTGTGAGCAGATGTTTGCGCCTGATGGTTCCAGACTTTACTCAGCAGTCCCCCTCGGGAAGGGCGACCTTGTGCAGTGGCCACCCCATACCCCTTTATTTAGGTGTCAGCAGTGTTGGCGGCAGCAGCGGGTGAAGCGGGAGACAAATGAGCATTTCCATCCACCCGCCCAGTACCCCCTACAACCTTTGTCTACATTCACATTCTGATCCCCATCCAGTCTGCCTGCTTACACAGCACAGTGGTAAGGGCTTTTTTAATCATCTCTCAGCTGTCAGCTTTCCACCAGCACTGGGGTCGGGAGGGGCCACAGAGATGTTTCCTTCATGCGGGATGAAAGAGGCACGTGTGCAATAAAGGGCTGAGGAGCAAAAGGTAGACCTGCGCTCAAGAACTAGTCTTGAGCCAGTTAGTTCACTCATTAAGACACGATACACTGTTTTATATTTAGCAGTATAAAAAGGGACACAAAATGACCTAAACTCCTGGTTTTTCTAAGCTCAAGGTTGTTCTAAGCTGGCATTTGACAAAAACATTTAGCCTGTTTTTGCTTACTACAGTGGTCTCTTTAGCTGATGTTAATATTGCTAATGATAAATCTCTGCCTCATAGTCCCAAATCATGAAATATGAATGGGGAGTATGCACAACCTGAGAGAAGAAGTCAAAAGAGGATAAAGGAGAGGGTTTGTTGTCCTTGATAAACGGTATGATTGACAAGTTACTGGATGAGAGCAGGGTTGGACAAACTGACAGAGGTAGCTGCAAGACTGACCCACCGCTGTGATTAAATGGTTTTGGAACCTGAAATTGCTTTCATATTCAGTCTGAGGTTTTTAAGGGATGATACTTCATTGGAGACCGTGTGCCATTTGAAGCAGGTAGCAAACTCCTTTATTTTTTGACAAAAAAGAGGAGAAAAACAAAAACAACGGCAAGTCAACAAAGAGCACCCAAGCGTTTAACAGCTCCTATCTTTGTGACACATGTAGCCGTCCTTTGGAGCTAAAATCCCTCCATTGTGCCTGAAAACACACAATTATTGCCTCGCTGAAAGCATGAAGGAAGCTGTCAAAGTAATATCACTGTTGATGTAGTCCTAAAGAAAACTTTTATTCTTCTTTTCTTTTAACAGGCCAACTCCATCGCACCTCACGTGTATGACAATAGCAGATATCTGAAGAAGCAATTGCTCTTTAGGTTTTAATCTGCCCGTCATGTTACCCAAGGAGTTGCGATAGTTTGCAGCAACTGCAGAGGATAATGATTCACCTTTGACGTTAGTAAAACTATTTGTTTCTTAGTCCTTTGGGGCTGCTTATTAAAAGATGTGCTTCATTTCTGCTTTGAATAGAATTTGGATAATTTTAATGGATATAGAAATGATTAAAATGAGTTTTTCTCCATTTTACTTTTCGCATGACTGTCATTACTATCTGACAGTTAGGTTTTTTACAGAATAATGAAATCGCTTGCTCATCTTTCAAGCCGGCAGTTCAGACATCATTTTGATGATCTATTAAATGACTTAGCCAGAAATTTTTAAAAAAAAAAAGAAAGAAAGTTCAATCGGAAATGATGCGGAATGTTTTTTTGGGCCAATGCAACAAACATCAACCAAAGCTCATTGCAGTAGACGTAATCCTGTAGACCAGACCAAGAGTCAGATTATGCGACAAATGTCCTCATTACTTGGGATGAAATTGAATATTTGCCCATGAGAGCCATTGCAGGACTCCTATCAGGATTTGTATGCTTGTTAATTAACAAAGGGGAGGAGAAATCTGTAGTTTTATTCACTGGAATTGATATCTGCGCACGAGAGGACGAAAGTGCCACACTAATCAACTTACGTGATCCTTTAATGTTATTCATTTTCCGTCTTGACAGCACAGGCGAACGCAGATCACCCCCTAGGGAGACATCATTCAGACGGGAAGAAGCAGAGTTTCGCACATTGTCAGTGGAGAAGGCGCAACCCACGAAATATGTTCGTGTCGCTGATCCGAACGTTTCTCCCTACCAATTATGACGATGTTCGTTTCTCCACCATCAACAGCTTGGGAACAGGACAGGCGATGGAATTCTGTTGCAGTGGATTATAATTTCTAGCCCAACCTGCTCGGTTTCAGGACCTGCTCAGCTATTCAGCTGTCCTGCTTGTAAAGATAGTTGGAGTGAACTGTGCTAAACATGACACAACTGCACAGTATCATACGAAAGTTTGAGTACACCTGCCTGAAACTTTCGCAATTCGTTCAGCGCAGAATTCAATGCATCTTCTCATTAGATTTTGTCAGTATGTGGGTTTCTTCTCATTAGATGGGTTGCGTGTTGTATGTGCCCTTATAGGGGTATTATTCTTATTAGTGGGAACAGCAGGTCAAGACTTTCTGTACATGAAAGCAGTTAGGCCCATTTTGGGCTTTTGTAAATCTCTTACTAGTGTAAAAATGAAGTCTAAGTGCAGTGGCTGTCATTCTGGTTCAGGATGCGGTTTTGTAGCTAAATATTTCAAGTGTTGGAAGACATGGTCACTTTTTTAACTAGATGGCCACTTCCACCTTACTGCTGTATTTACCCGAATCTGGGTATATTTGTATTTTATCAGTATGCTGACTGTGTGTTTTTGTTGTTATGGCTCAGTTAATACATGAACAAAGATCATTTCCTGTACAGGGGACATGATGCACTCCAGAAAAAGGCTGGACTGCTTCACTGACAATGCATAGCTGAATAACTGTACAAATTATACAGTTGTAAGAAATGAAGGTCGGTTTAGAGAAAAACGTGTTCGGCAAGTGAACTCACGACAGGCAGGCACCAAGCAGGAACTAATAAACATTTAACTGAATACAAATAACAGAATCATTCATTTAAGAGGTACCAGCTGAAAAAATGAGAAGTATTCAATCCCATACAGCTTTACTCTTCCTCGGCTTTAATAGTCTTGTGTGTACTTGACTGTGCCCTTGTTAGACTCATTACTTTCAGATGCACCTCCCTGCAGGGGGTGACCTCACTGGTGCTTGTCATCCACACAATCTACACAAAAAAGGAATTATTGTTTTCTTCTGTTTTCAAAGAAGTGTGTGTGTGTGTGTGTGTGTGTGTCTGTGTGTGTGTGTGTATTTATATATATAAATAAAATATGTTGCCCAGACAACCAGTGTAAGCTCTTTTGCAGTTCTGCATTCTGATAACTCCCTTAATCTTATTTTTTAAGTGGTGTGTTAGTGAAAAATATATGCATGCTGAATATGTAAGTAGAATACAGAAAGGTAACGATATTAACACATTTGTATGGGCAGATATAAATATACAATGCAAAAATTGTATTTGTATCTATTTTTTTAAGAAGCTTGATTTATTAGTCACATACACATCTGTATTTTATTTTATTGTTTTTGTTTGTTTGTTTGTTTTTTGCAGTAAAAACTTGCCAGTTGGTATAAACTGGTGTTCAGGCTGTTTGCTAATAGTCCTGGTTGCTAGTAGTGACCCACTGAGAAGTGTGTTAGGGATCTCTGTTTCCAACTGCATTACAACATCAGTGGGATCTCCTCACAATCTACAGTCTGGCAAGAACCTAAATAAGTTACACATTTCCAGTCATAGTTTAACAGCAATGCCAGTAATGTGCACTATTTCTAAGCCTGATTTATGAAATGATGTCCAGAGAAATCCTCTTGGTAATAAGGATAGGTGCTCCGGCCCTTGGGACATCGCTCAGGAAAATGAAACACAACGGAATGACTTGTGCTGCAGTTGTTGTGTTGTGTGACTGTATGAACTGCAGAGTGATACAAGTGTGACTCGGTGCATTTCTGCTCGGTGCTAGAAGCCGCAGGTTCTCCTCATCTTTTACCCAACTACGCCTGCCGCAGCTTGACTGGAAGGCGCAGAAAGAATGGGACGCTGTGTCAGACGTTTTTGCCGGGGCTGAATGGGACACAGAGGTCCCAAGCCTATGCAAATATACATGCAGAGGGCTTCTATTCTCGGTTCCTTGACCATAGGT
This sequence comes from Arapaima gigas, assembly GCA_900497675.1. Taxonomy (NCBI): domain Eukaryota; kingdom Metazoa; phylum Chordata; class Actinopteri; order Osteoglossiformes; family Osteoglossidae; genus Arapaima; species Arapaima gigas. Next base: position 398,627 of record UFQX01000205.1, on the reverse strand, counting down.
CGGGCTCTGAATTCAGGTTTTGAATTCAGTAAAGCAACAGGGTAGAGCAACGTCAGGAGAAAAATAATTGAGGCTGGGTGAAGAAAAAAAGATTAGGAAAATGGAACTGACAAAATAAAAAAAAGGGGTCTGCAGTACCGCTCTGAGTGCTATCAGAACAAACAATAAATAGAACTGTCAGCCACTAAGTTTCTCCACTATATCTTAATGAATTGCACTATGGGTAATATGGTGCCATGATAGCATTCTCATGCAGCAGCTGTCGGGCTGTTCGCCATCAGCTTCAGTCCTATGCACTTGAGTCCAAAAATTTCCCGCAGTTTGCTGCCAGGTCTGGAAAACGCCGCGGTCCAGATGAGCTTGATTTGATCCCTGCATACAGACAGGCCTGGGAGGTTTAACAGCGAAAAAAAATCCAGCCACTGATACCCCCTCTTCGTCAAAACACAACCGAGAGGCAGCAAGTGCGGCAGTCTGGAAAGGTCAGCACAATAAATCGAAGAGGTGACAAGTGCAACGGACCCCCTCGTGGCCGCAGACAAAGGGGTCCTGATTGATGTAGACTTGTCGTTGTAGCTTTCTGGCGGAATCTGTGCTGAGATGATTACACATCGCTGGTGTAATTGGGACGGACCCTGTATTCGGTTGTGGATGCAGGGCCAGGAAAGGCAGGGTGGGTGAGGCTGATGTTTGCCAGCGGCCTGAGACCCCTTTGTGATCACTGCGAAATGCTCCGGTAATCAGAGTATGTCAATGTAGGACAATGTAGGAGCATGATTGTTAAAAGAGGGCCGTGAAGCGGCCTGGTAGCGAAGGGGTGAAGGGGCCCCTCTCTTGTACCCTTGGGAACGAACAACTATCACGTTTTTGCAGTCTTATTAACGCCGCTGTTTCGGAAGGCGATTTGATGCTGAGAACAACTTTAAAAAGGAACGCAAAACATTTTTTTTGGCCTGTTCAGTACATTTGAATTTAAAAAAAAATCAAATGACAAAATGATAGAAGAGATGTCTCCATTTGAATTGAAACTCACTAGTTTAGTTTCAGTTGCAGGATTCAAGACATGTCACATAATTAATTATATGAAATATGCTTTTCTTAAATATTTTTTTTGGGGGGGGGGATTTGCAGCCATCATTCTTTTCACTGCAAAGTACCTGCCATCAATAAGTTTCAGGAGATAAAAAGTGCAGTGTGTGGAAATTGCAATCCGCGGTCATTCATTTGTTTTGCATCGCATCGTGTGTCATTTTGTATTAAAAACCAATGTGCAATTTGTAATAGTCATATGATTGACTTTCTGCTGAGGAAGTACCTTTTTAGCACTTCTCAGCAAGTCACGGAAAACTCTTCAGCGAGGAAATTGAAAAAAAAAATATATATGTGTGTGTGTGTGTGTGTGTGTGTGTGTGTGTGCGTGTGCAGAAACCGCATTTCAGCCTCAAAATTGTGTAGCAATAGCGACTAATTGTAAGATTTTCTCACTTGCAGTCTAAAACACTATTGCCTCAGTTGAGTAGTTTTTACGTCCTTTGAACTTTAATGAACCATGCTAGGAATGCATTTCTAATTGAAGGGTACAATGAGAGAAGGAGACACAAAGACACCTATCGCATAGGTGCTAAAAGCTTTGAAGCTGTACAAAATAATAACAATAGTAACGTGCACCAGGTTGTCCGCATCGTCCCACATAGCAGGCGCTTTCCAGTAAGGGAGCAGCTGGTTGTGCAAAGTTTACCCAATTCAGATAGAGAAGGGAAAGGTCACCTCTTTGGCCACCAGGCTCACCGTCCTGCTCCTGGAACAGAGGTGCTCTTGCACGATGGGGACCTATAATCCTGTTTAATTTGTTTTCAGATCAGGCTTTGGAAATACCAGCCTGCTCTCTAAGCTGCGATCACACATGGATGTAGGCAGGGACATCTGTCTCCTCTTTGGTTATTTTTTTTAACACACAGGTCCTCTGACTGCTTTGGCTCGTATGGGATTAATCTCCACAAGGGGGCACAGGGTGCTGCAAGACAAAACAACTAGGGGGCACTGTTTGCTATCATGCTTGGGTGGGTGAAGATGGTTTTGGCAGAGATGTAACATTCATCACATATTAGTAAGAGCTGTGCTATAAATAATCATCTATCCCATCTTATGGAAGAGCTTCTAGCCCCAGTTGGGCACTAATTGTCTCAGAGAAGGTGCTTCTTTCCACACAGCTCCTGGCTGTTATTGCCCGGCACATGCAGGGCACCGCCCGGGTTCCAACCGAGTGATGAAGCACATCTTGAGAGACAGAGCAAGCTTTAAAGCCTCAGAAACGAAGTATGCAGGCAGCAGGTTGGTAGGCCAGGCAGGGGGCTGGCAGGCCTTTAATCCATACTGCTGCGCAGATAAATCGGTGCACGAGCTCCATCTTTATCCCCAACCTCACCGGTCGCCGGGCCCCTGAGTAATAAACCACCCTGGAGCTGCTCTCAGCCTCCTTTGATGTGCTCTCCAACCTGGGATTACTCCCTCTTCCCAGTAGCAGATTGCAATTCGAGGCAGGATGGTGTTTTCCTAGTGGCTTCCTAGCAGGAGCGGAGTGAGCTGTGTGGGGATCCAGCCCCTCTACAGTGAGACCAGAGCTGCTGGAAGGACTTCCTGCCCCAGCGTCTCCTAACCAGCTGCAGGAGCCAGAACCCTGCCACTCCGTCTCTCTCCCTGTCCATCTCCCCATCCTGCTCTGAGACGTCCCACCTCATTGGTGTCACCTGCACGTGACTGTCATTTGCCTCATTGCAGCTCCTGAATTTATCCTGACCCAATTCCACAGTGGAACCTGGTGGATTTTCATAGCCCAGTGACTCAGTAACCTTTACCTTAACAACAGGGGGGATGTAAAAATCCCACCGCTTATGTTTCTCTGTTCCATCTCTTTCCAGTGTTACTGTAGGCTGTATTTATTTATTTATTTCTTTAACCCATGTGCCTGCATAGCATGTCATGATCAACACTAAATCCTCTATTACAGCCCATTGTTTCAGTCGGTGCTCCTTGAAGCCACAGCCGCCGTCCACACGTAACCGTTTTGTCAGTGATAATGAGTGTTCTTCCTTGTCTGCCAGACATTGCTTTTGGATGATTTTGAGAAAAGCCTTTTAGATATTTTCTGACACCCTCTTTTGTCAAATGACTTTGCATCCTTTTCAATCTCTGTTTTCCCCTTTTTGGCTTTGGAACAATTTTTGGTGCATACCAATTTACAAACCTTGTTTCTTGGTAAAAATAATAAAAAAAAAAACTCTCCATAAAACATCCCTGTACTACAACATCAAAGCTTTGTTAAGAAAAAAAACAAAAAAACCTTATCTGTGTGAAGACTTCCAGGGAGTCTGAGTATGGACAAAGCTCATCTCCTTGTCAACAAAGTTAACTAATTTCTTGTTTTAAAAAAGAGATATCGTTTTGTTTAAATTAGAAACTCTGGAGGGTTATGTCTGCCCATTGATAAGAGTTCATTACACTGACAAAGCTGTTAGTGGAAATAAGTAGAAAAACACCAACTGGGACGGCTGAATCTTGAATCGCAATTTACTCCGAGGCCTTTGTAACAACGTGTGGAGCTAAATACTCAAATATTCAAGCGCTACAAGCAAAAAAGTACATTACAATTTGTGTTTTTCCTAAACAAAAACGATATATTTGTTTGAGAACCAACAGAGAATGTAAGGATGTCCAAGTCCTCATTTGGCAATTACGAAGGCCTGTTCATTACGAAATTGTGCTGTCTGGTGCATAAAACAAACTCCGTTCCAGTCTCTAGGCTGCTCTGGGACTATAAGACATTAATACAATAAATGCGTAGTTTATTACATTGTACTGTAAATTGCCACAGAGCAACTATTAATCTGTAACCCCCTGTGGCTGGTTAGAGCAGAAAATAACGTTTTGCAGGCCTTATTACTAAACTATGCTCCGCAACAGTGTTTCTCATAAATAGTTGCGCAGATTTGACTCTGAATCAGCTGTCTGCATAGCAACTACACCACCAGCATGTAGCGTGTCGTGACGTGCAACAGATTTAGCTGTTTTCCCCCTGAAGAATAAGTAAGGCGAAATAGCCACTGACCTGATTCTACTGTATCTGGTGAAGTCTAGCTTGACTGTGGGAAATCAAACTGGTTTTCCGTTGGAACGTGAGAGCATTGATCGTTTTGCAGGTAGCCTCTGCAGAACAAATAATAGTGTTTTGGGAGAGTGCTCCCTTAAAGCAAGAAGGCATGGGGGTACAATTCCACGCCACACAGAAGGAGAAGTGCTGAGCAACCTTATTAAAGGCCTGGCAAGTGAGCAGCACTTCGGTGGCCTACATAGGGGGGGCTTCAGTTGTATTCATAGTCATATTCAGTTCAGCTTTGCCATATAATTATAATAGGCTGGTCCAGCTTGTAATTAACTTGTAAACTTAATAAACACACACACACACACACACACACACACACACACACACGCAAGTGCACTCATATAATAGACATATACATTTTATATCTATACAGTACATAGTGTACAGTATATTTTTACAGCAACTAACTTGGACTTCTGTATTACTATTCTTGAACATGATAAAGATTCTTCTTGACTGAGTTTGTATGCTTTTCTCCTGGTGTTTTTAGAGCACAGCAGTTCATAGGTTTACTGTTTCAGTATAAAACAGTTTTTTTTAATGTTTTACTGAGTCCCTTTGAACTTCAGAGGTACAGTGCTGTGAAAAACTGTTTAGCTCCAGTTTTGTTTTCCTCATTATTGTAAAGCGAATCCAGCATTTTCGACAAAGTGACCGAGAGTAAGCAAACAACACAAAAACCGTGACTTGATTTGATAATAACAGCAATACAAAACCAAAATTGTCCCTGTATGAAAAAAATCATTAGTACTTTCTAGTCAGTTACTCAATAGCAACTGCAACTAACTTTTCATTATTAACTGCCTGTTGACTTTGCAGACTCTGTCACACACATCTGCTTGAGCTCAGTAATGTCTCTGAACAAGTGATGATGTTTTTAGGTTTTGCCACAAAGTCTCATTTGGGTTTATTTGATGATTTCACTATGTATATGAGATACTTTTTGTTGCTCTTCAGCTTTAACTCATACAAGGATGACCTGATTGTTTCCTTTGGAATTTTCTGAACTATGGAACAGTTCATAGTTTATTAGATGATGTCAAGTTGTCCAGGTTCTGAGGCAGCAGTACGTCCTTAGACCATCCCCTTACCACCATGTTTTACTGTTAGAAAATGGTTCTAAATATGAAATGCTGTTGCTTTGCCTGTTGTGATTTTCGGCAACCTGGACACATAATGGAATCCACGATACCCAAAAGTTAACGTTTTAATTCACCGGTCCAGGGAAATTTCTTCCAGGAGACTTCAGTCATCCAGGTGCTCTTTGGCAAGCTACCTGTCATGTTTTTAGGAAGAAGTGGTTTTTGTCTTCCTGGTCTTTTTCACAGTGGATTGCTTGTTGTGGTGTTGTGAACACTCACATTAGCTCTGAAATAAGAAGCCATAGCCCCCCCCCCCCCCCCCCCCCCCCCCCCCACAAAAAAAAA
>UFQX01000205.1:193979-393015 GCA_900497675.1 Arapaima gigas | reverse complement strand
CCCCAACCCCCCCCCCCCCCCCCCCCGGAGGTTGTCTCAGGGTTCTGTTTAAACTTTGCTGACTTTGCTCTTGGGTCGCGGAGAGTTTTTGCTGAGGATGGCAGGTCCCAATAGATTCATTGCTATCCCAAAGTTTCTCTATTTGACGAGTATGTCTCTGCACATCATTTGAGGTTCCGGGCCCTTAGAAATGGCTGTGTTACCCTTTCCAGACTCATGTACTCCATCAGCTTTGCACAACTGACACATACATGTTTCACCTTACCTCACACACCAAAGAAAACCATTACTGCTGTAACACCCGAGTATTTTTTTTCTGACTTGGTTTTCCTTCGTATATTACTACAACTGACAAAAGATGTGGCTAAATTCAGTGTGAAAAGCTGACAAAAAAGAGAAAACAGGGCAAAAATTCACGGCACGTGCAGTTCCCTGTGTCTTTGGGCCTCTGTTCTTCTTGAAAAAGAAAAAAAAATGTCTACAAGAAGAAATGATGCCAGCTTAAAGTCTGTAGCAGGAAGTTAGGAAGGAACAGGGTGTCTTTTTCTACAAAGTTCCACCTGTCTATCACCTCCTTTCTGACTTAGACGGATGACCTTCTCTATTTAGTTCTATACGTTTGGTGAGCACTGCATTCGTTCTCAAATGCAGACGGGCCACTCTGCCACTCAGACCCCCTCACCACGTCCTGTTCTGCGTCATGTCGAGTCCAAGAGCCCACACTGCAATTGATCCCATCTGTAACGTACCGTCTACAGGTTGCCGCGGTGACACTGTGCTCCCAGCAGCTGTAGCTTGTTGTCACGCGCAGCAGCCAGTATTTGACTGGAAGCTGGGCCATGTTTACCTTATTAAAATAGACTGGAAATTCTATTTGCCAGACTCAATGGCATTTAATCTTCCCGCAGTCCCATTTTGTTACTCGTTTGAAGAAGATTTATTTTCATGGCTTCGCTCTAAAACAAATGAAAAGTGAAAATTGCTGAATGTAACTTAAAGCTAAGTGTTTGCGTTAAGCCTCGGGGCCATGCCATCATCACCATGAAATCATCGCAATTTATTATAGTTGCATTCTATATTTGTTCCATCTCATCTTTCTAGTTTTCTGCCATTTGTTAAATAAATTATTCTCCCTGTCATCGGCTCACCTACTTCCTGCTGAAAAACTCTTGGTAATGGGGCTGATAGAATAGTGCAAATAGAAAAGAAGATATTCTTTGCTGTTCTTGTATTCTGTGAAACACTTGGTGCTTGTTAAATGTGTGGAAGTGACCAGTAAATAAAGACTGCCGTCATGTTATTAACACCGTTCCATGTAAGGAAATGGATCCCTGGCAGTGAAGACCCCCAGTCACTACAAGTACACCGCTGTCTAAAAGGACTTAACTATCTTATCCTAACAGGCCCAATTTCATGGCGTCCTGGATCTGACATAAATTCACGTTTAATTGTCGCTTAGTTCATGCAAAGTGCACTCTGCTGTCACGGCAGCCTTCCAAAACGGAATAACATCCTTCTATTATCTAAATCCATCTCCATTCCAGAAATGGCCCCTAAAGAGGTGCCAAATTGGGCACTCACGTCATCTTTCATTTCTGCTACATTAAATCCATATCACCGAGTGAAATTTCAGATGGTGAGGAGGAAACACTCGGAAAAAAGGAGAGTTGGGTTGTTGTTTCCGTTATCATTTTTCTTATGTTTCCACAGTCTGGTAATCAAGGTGTCACAGTAATGAAAAAACCGGGTTTCTGTGTAGAAGAGCAGTACTGTGTAGCATCACCATGAGCATTCTCGCTTCATCTCAGGCAAAACAACAGGCTGGCATTCTTTTATTGCTGCAACCTTTCATTTATCATAAATAAACACACACACACACACACACACACACACACACACACACACACATCTATCCATAATCTTCAGCAGAAAGCTTGGACAATGGAAACAGCTGCATCACCCATGTAAGCTTGGTTATTTTTGCCTCCCTCAGTTCCAATTTCATCCACTTTTGTTCCCTTTGGAATAAGGACACAGTTTCCCCCAATGTGGGCAAATTAAAACCCTTGAGATGAATGAAAAGTGTGGCTGAACACCTGGTTCCCTCATCTTCACACACAGGCCAGAAGGTTACACTTGCATAGGGGCCACAGGGTCACCTGAAAGCCTGAATCTTGAGGTTATATGGGTCAGAGAAACATTTATTAGCACCGTCATACGTCTACGTTTTGTCGGAACAGAACAAAACAGAACCGAAACACCACTCAAACCATTTTAAATTGGCAAAAAAATCAGTAATAATTATAAAATATATAATTCATATCTTTTTTCATGTCTCGGAACAAAGAAATAAACTCACTGGTTTCTGTTGTTTGATACAAAATGTACTTAACGTGTAACCATGTGTGAAGTGACACTTGCTGTGATTGCATTCATTGTGCTTCTGGTTCTAATCGGCTATCAGCAACGCCACTCGGCTCTGGAGAGCAACAATAAACAATGATTGCGTGGGTGTGGGTGATGCGTGGTAGTGTCGGTGTTTCTCAGGTGCTTTCAGGAAAGATGAGGTGTCCTGTTCGCTGCAATTCACCGTCTCTCCCCGTCAAACTCATACGGGGACCTGGCACCAGGGGCTCTAGAAGCTCCTGGGCTGTACATGAGTTTGCAGAGAAGCGGCAGATGTTCAGTTTACATTAGACCCGTGGTTGATCTGGCTGTCTACACTGAAGCTGACCTACTGCTCCTTGAAACTCATTTGAGGGTTCTGCCCCCCCGTCCCCCCCCCGGCATCAAAATTATTAATTAGAAGTTAAATTGTACTCAAAAATTAAAAAATTAAATTAATATTGCAAAGAATGGTTAAATTAAGAAAAACCATTGTGTCCTATTTTACATTTTTGCCTTCAAGTTCTTTGAAATAAATTGGTTTTTTTTGTTTTTGTTTTTTTTTTTTTTTTAATAATTGACAATGTTTGCACCAAACCTGACAAATGAGCTTTTAATTTTTAATAAATTAAACATAAACATATACAAACTATCAAAAAGCCTCCGGTCCAAGAATCATTAACAAATGTTTAGGTTTTACGTTCTTTTTATTAAAATCAAATATTTTTCTGGAAACAAGTTTATAACCAACGCCGAGCTCCAGCAGCCAGCCCCAACTGGGACGTCAGCAAGTAATATTTTGAATGTAGTTTCTGCAGTTCTGCTTTCTGCTCCTATCTTTAAAAGAAACTGCATTTGTGCTCTCAGCAACTTTAAATGACGACGCCGAGTAACATTTTAATATAAACGTAATGCATTTTTGATGCCCGGTGCCCTGTGCTTCTGCAATAGGCTCTGGAACCGCTGCGAACCCTGACCAGGACACCCCGGTTAATGAAAACAGATAGAGGCAAGTGATATAAATTTTAATATAAAGCTAGCTTCTTAATCTCAACAGCATTTTCTTTTTAAGCTTTCAAATGTGTGTGCGTTTGTGTGCACGCTGTGCGCTTTTTTTCAGTGCTGCTAAAAGACGAAACCTTTAACAAGGACGTGTTTACTTTCACGTCAGCTTCCCCGTACGGGAAGTGCTCAAGGACAAGAGGCAATCAGGAGGAACTCGATCAGCTGCCCCTCGTCTGAAGGTTTTAATTTCAGCTCACGAGTGGCGCTATCTCATCCACAAGATGAGGAGGCCCTGAGCCACTGCCAGGCACAGTTAGTTAGTGTCTGACCACTTCATGGCATTTTCACAGTCAGTGCCTTTGCACTGCGTAATGTGGACACACGCATGACATCAGTGTCGGGAGACGGGGTCTTTATAATGCCACGCTTCCAGTGGGGAAAATCCTGCAAAATCATAAATCTCTGGAGCAAAAAATCTTTTTTTTCTTTCAAAAATGCTCATTGCGGTCAGTGAGTGTCCTTCAAGATGAGGGTGGGCACAGTGCAACTTCAGCCAGCGGTACCTGAAGCCTGGATGCTAGGTGGATGTTCAGCCCTTGCTCAGACCCTGCTGTATGACCTGCCCTCAGAAAACAAACGTCCCCAAAGTTCATTTGCTGCTACCAAAAAACGGTCACGCATTTTTCTTTTTTTTTTTCCTGGCGTGTACCTCCAAAGCTGTTTGGCCAACCTTGAGTTGCAGCTGCCTGACACAGACACCCGCCCCCGTGTGCGCAGGCCACATAGCAGTTAAATGCCTCGAAACTGCGGAAGTTCACAGTAGCCCCAATTAGCATGATACAAATTGCTTCTATCTTTCCAGAATTCCTTGATGGCTGCTTTGCTTTTGTTGTCAAGGAGCCAGCTTAATGTAAACACAGCACTAGCAGTTCCTTCTCCCGAAACAGTGTCTTCGTGCTCTTCAAAGGTTGCCTGATAGCGCTTCAAACAAGCCTCAGATGTTTAAAACCTACTGCGCCCTTAATTTGCTCACAAAACCAGATTCATTTCATGACAAGCCAGTTGTACTGCTAACCGAGGTCTAATACGGGGATCGTGCTGTTTGCTGTTTGGTGTGAGCAATTTTGCCATATTACCGATTATTAAGAGAAGACAGATTGTTTTGCCGTCACATTAAGATCCATTTTAATACTGCTTATGACAGAATGAGACAGCCTTTGTACCTTCGGCCAGATACTGAGTTAAGTCTTTAATTCATTGGCTGCAATGACAAATTTGCCTGTTGGTTCATTGGGGTTTTGTGTGTTTAGCTTCAAAGTCTTCTTAAGGAGGTGCCTCCAGAGTCAGACGTGGACTTGCTGGATTTTTGCAAATTAACATCCAAGAGGGTTAGTGGTCAGATGACGCTAAATTCAGTTGCAACTTCTGCTTTAAATAGCAAGAAAGGGAACAGACAGTAAGCACTGAGTGCCACGGAGATATACCATGTTATCCTCTTTGTAGCACTGGGTTTGTTGCTGGAGGAGGGATGATAGTGAGCTAAGAGCACTAGAGCATAGGAGATGCGACCATCTGTATGGAACGTAAGCTTTTGTAAACCTCAAGTGTTCCTACAGCAAGATATGCCGCGTCTTCGGCGCTCCCCCGAAACATCCCACCAAAGCCACCTTCTGTATTTTTCAGCCAAAAAAACAAAAAAAAAACATCATCTCTGGCTCATGTATTGCTTAATCATGTCTGCCGGTGGGCTTTATGTTTTCAATGTTGCAGATTACCAAGCGATTTCAAAATTTCCAAGACATGACATCCGTCAGCATTCTGAGGCCTATGCTTATTCAAAGCTGTTCCCCAGAGTTAAGATAAACTGACATCGTGGATACGATAACAAACTGACCGCTTGGTGTCGGAAGAATTCTCAAGGGAAATTTTGGAGAATCTAATTAGGGTCACTACGACGTTCGTGTACACCTGGCATTTTTTATTATTAAAACTAATTACATCTTGTAATTTAATTTATTTATTGTTTTTTTATGTATCTCCAGGCCGATTAGTCACGCTTGCTTACTGTATAATCGCCTCATCTTGCCGACAGTCGAAACTGTGCCTGCAGGCTGCACCGGTGACTCTGACTGCCGCCGTTTAGACTGGGAGGAGGCTGGGGACAAGCAAGGACAGAAGTGGGTGACTAACTGCATCTTGGGTCCTCACTGCGTGGCAGAAGTCAACTCATGTCCACATGGTGTGAGTCAGAGCCAGAAAAAGTAGTGCAAAGTGCTTTTGATAGTTTAGCAAAGCCACTTCATCTTTCCTCTAACACACAAGCTTGTGCCATTTTGAGGAGCAAGACTTCTTTACGAGATACCTTGCCTGCCAGGTCCGCCCCATACTTCACATGCTACTGATTCACAAATCGCAGTGAGACTTAAAACATGATCTATACGTGCTCATTCTGTACGTGGGAAATGGGAATTTTTGAGACTGCGGTTACTTTGGAGCCGTCGTTGAGTATCGAAGTTGCGAGTCTGTTGCGCTGTATGCTATGAGAAGAAGAGTATTGGTGTCGGTAACTTCGCACAACTAACAGCCAGCAGCTTTAAATGCCAGCAAAGGAGGAGCTGCCACTGTATACTTAGCAAAATATTCAGCATTAGCAAATACGCTCACCGACTGTTTCATTGCATACACGTGTTTGGTATGGTCCTCTTTTGATTCCAGAACAGTATCGGTTTAGTAACAAAGTGCACTACTAGTTTCCACAGAGTTTTTGTTTACGGTGATAGCTTTGCTTTTTCTGCAGTTTTTTTGATGTTATATTCATTCTGTCGACATCACATTGCACCTCATCCTATAGATGCTCTGTTGGTTTAAGAGGCAGGGCAGTATAGGGTACTGTAGTGAAGATAAAGTGCTGCCATGTTTATGGAACAGCGGTGTGCAGAAATCTCACAAGGGGCCGCTTTTGAAATTCTGGACCAAGTGTGACTGGCACCAAGTGTCACTTAGACCCCATGTCTGGTTTATTCATACATTCTTTAAAGCAGTAGCTGAACCTGCACAGACACGTGCAGAGCAGCTGTGCAGGCTGAGCTGTGTGTATAAACAGTCACGTGTGCCTAATAAAGTGGCCAGCGAGTGTATCATGCTCTATGAAGAGCAAATATCATAAAGCCAGGTTTTCTAAACGGGGTTCTGTGTAAAGCAGGCTGGAACGAATGACCAAGCCGCACGTATGTCCTAAATGTATTCTGAAGTCCAGAAACGCATTTTCTTAGAAGGGATGTTATTCATATAGAACACGGATTCATGCAAAATTACCTGCTTTGTATCAATTTAGCGTTTAACAGGAGGTAATTTCCTTATTATTAGAAAGAACTGGTTTGTTTACTTTAGCTGTTGTTCATTTAGCACCTGCTAGAGCGTGTGCAAATTTCTCTCTTCAGCAGTTACAGAGACAGCGTGTCCTACTCAAGCCAAGGGCAGCCTGTCTAGTTTAGCCCTATAACATCCATCCTCCAGCATTTTACCTCGTATCATTTCTCACAGTCGCAGAATAAATACGTTTTGTTTGATCTTACCACGGTGATTCAAGTTTATAGGCCGTCTGCAGACTGCTGTGCTTCATACATATGTCACATAGGGGAGCTAATGGCGTGTGTGTGTGTGTGTGTGTGTGTGTGTAGGCGCGCGCGCTTGGGTCTAAGAATCCGTCAACATACCACACTACAGTACCATAGCAACTAAAGCTACTAAACAACTAAAATTATTATCGCTGTTGTTCTATAGTTATAGCCACGTATTAATGCTTTGTAACCTGTGGCCTCACTGATGTATTTTAAACCGGAAGGAGTGTGAGAAAATCCCCGTCACCACGTCCCACGGTCCCAGCCATCATACTAAGAGCAGACGTGCAGTGACACGCGAGAGATGTCTGGCATCAGCTGGCTTCGCACACATGCAGTCCCACTGTAGCTGCTATGCTTATTAAACCATCTTAATTTAATAATTGCGCTCAGTGGATGTTTTCACAGGAGAGGATAAGCTCCACTAAAGATCGCAAACCATTAGCGGAGGCTGAAGCTCTTCGGAGTAAATCCCCGCCAATCTGAACGCGTCGGTCGCAGCCGCAGAAAGCAGCGAGTCTTTCACGCTTCACGTTTTACCTGCAATGCAGCTGTGGGAGCAGAGCGCTTTCTGCAGCAACCTCTCACCGCGTCCCCAAGTTTGCTCTGGGTTACACGGCACAATTGTGGAAGATCTGAGCAAACGATAGTTGTCGACTCTCTGTAGTCCACAGTGAACGGGCCCACAGGCCACGTACCGTGGGAGATGAAAGGTCCGTGAAGGCGCGAGCAAATTGACTGCTGGGTATTATTACTGCCGCTCGTATGCAAAGGATGGAATTGTTATAAACACCCATGGCACACCACCTCTCTCACTTGCCCCACATTCAATCCCACATTCATATAAATACACACAAACACAAATTGGAACAGTGAAGCCAATAATACTGTGCTAAGATACGGATTTTTTTTTCACTCAAAAGCAGTTTAAAAATTTGATAAAAGCCACATGTGCTGTGCGTAAGCCATTATACCGAATGAAAAAGGTGCATATGAAAATATCCTGTCTTATTCAAAACTACTTATTTCTAATTCTGCCATATCAAAGTTCTACAGCTGAGAAAGAGTTCATTTCTCGGGCTGGGTTTTTATCTGTTAGCTCAGAGGAACCTTTATTTCCCAAGAGATTTTCTTGTTCTTTTTGAAATCTCCTAAAAGATTAGTACAGTCTCTGCGCCTGACAAAACCAAAGCCTGACATTGCGATAGGGTACTACCATTATTATTATTATTATTATTATTATTATTATTATTATTATTATTATTATTATCCATTAAGTTTCCTTGTGGCAGTTCTGAATTACACTACCAAGGACAATAACAACCTGTTGAACGCCCCTGATTCATTTGATATTTAGAGCCCCCAAGTATAGCATCACTGTCAGGATTTATTGTCGTTTCAGGTTAATTGTACACCGGAAAATGAGAGGATTTATTTACACTGCGCTGAAATTTATGTCAGAGAACTTACTGGAAAAGGACTGAGTGCATCTGTGAGCAGGGCAAATGCATGGTGGCAGTTCTGTCACCACACAGGTTCTGGCTCTTTCTCAAACAGAGCTGGCATGCGCTCCCCGTGTCTGCACAGGTCTTCTCCCACGGTGCAGTGATGCGTTCTATACTGACTGATCTATGTTGACTGTTTCCAAATTTCCCCCCTGTGGGTTTCGTGCAGGGTCTGTTCTGTGGGCCACCCAAGCTGCCTCTCTTCTTCCCGATATTAGTCTCCTGTTTGCCACATGCCTCTCAGGACTATAAACCTCTTTTGTGGAGAATGATTGGCTCCCACTTATAACATCTCCAGTTTGGTCTTCGACCTGGGTTGCTTACAGTATGTGTTCATACAGCATTATGATGTGTAGCACAAGCCTCATGACACACGTGGCGATGAGCCACTGACCATTAGATCACAGTACAATAGTGTTTTGCGACTAATACTGGAGTCACAGAAAGACCAGTTTAAAGCACTTAGTGTTTCAAGTGTTCCTGTGTGTTTCCTTTACTTAGGACGTAATGACTGTGTTTGTGTCAATAGTCTCCTTCTCCACCACTGTGCAAGAGGCCCCAGCGCTGCGCTCATCCCAGTGCACCCTACCCTGATCCCACACCCTTTCAGACCCACCATGAGTGACCAGACAGACACACTGCAGGTAAAACAGGGGCGATGCTGGAGGTACACAGAAAAGGTTCGCAGCGCTGGAGGTCGCTGTGAATCCTAAAGCCCAGGGGGCTGCGCTGATGTGCCCGCAGAAGCAGAATCCGAGGCGCTGTCTGCACAATGGATTCCTTCTGTCCCTGTTGATGAATTACAAGTGCATGTTATCATCCAGCTGAGAAATTTTATGTGCCATATATTGTGATTTTACTAGAGAAGCTCGGAGACTTGTATTTACCATTCTGAAGAGGGACGATGTGCGGGGTGTATAATTTGATACATCACCATGCATTCATCATCATGCAGTCTCCCCATAGAGAGCCATTCAGAGTGAGTGAGCTGCCTTGGAAGATGGACTTGATGGTAATAAAGAAAAGAGCCGGAACATCACACGGAGCCCCGATTTTCCACAGGTGTTAAAGTATATTGCTTGCAGACAGGTGTTACGCTGAGATTCCAAGCAACTGGATCGGTGTAAATAAGACTCCTGTGAAATTCTCAGCGTCACATGTGTCTCGGCAACCGGCCCCCTAACGCTCGACTGGTTTGCTGGCGACTGTTTTCAAGCACTAGTCAAACAAGCACACGCAGAGTGACAAGGAGCTGTCGTTTTCTTCATCTGGAATTCATATGCATTGAAGACGTGTTTAACTGGCACAAAACGTGAAACCTACATCAGTGCTCAAATGGGGCATCTTTTGTGGTGGGGGTGGGTTACACTGGGGAAAAAAAGGAGAAAAAATGTTAACGCGTGTCTCATTATTAATGTGCACTTTTTTCTGCTGGCTGCTTTGGTTGTTTTCAATATTTTATGATAAGCTGTAAAAAAAAATGTTTCTTCCAAAAAGCAATTTGATCTCTTAAGGAAAACAAACAGACTGCGAGGAAGATGGCTGCAGGTGTTAATGCTTCTGAACATTTGTTTAGATCTTCATTCGCATGCATATGACAACCTGTCAAGCATCTGTTGAATTGATTTGAGTTGCCTCATTAATGTTTGAGAAAACAGTCGTGCCGATATAGGATTTGGCAATCAGAGTTCATGGGTGGCCAATTCGGGTCCTCCGGGGTGCTATGGGGGGCTGCAATCCTAAGGTTTTTACCTTACCTGTCAGTTAGCACCGATTTACATGTTGCACTCAGTGTGAGCTGGCTTGTTTGGCAAATAAGGAAGGCAATAAAGCCGTTTAAGTCCAGAAACAAAATGGCAACCATTAAAGCCTTAGCCTCTTCTAAAATTCTCCTCCCCTATTCTGATTTAATTATGGCAGCTGCTTTTATTATTCATCGTTCGTCGGACGTCTTTGTCCAGCGTCTCGCACTGTCATGTTTGTACTGCCAGGTGGAACGGCTTACCCATTTGTATAGCCGGGTGATTTTCGGTGAAGCCGTTCGCAGGAGGTTCTGGGCTAAAAGGGTACAATGGCAGGAGCAGGGGTTTGAACACGGGGTCTCTACCCCTTCGCTGCTGTGATGAGCATTTTTATGCGCCAAAGCTGTTGTTTTGAGTGCAGTAAGCACCTGTGCTGTAGGCCACACAGCAGCGTTGCCCTGCCGTTGTGACACGAAACCGTTTTTACGTCCTTCTTCTTTGAACCTGTTGTTAGTCAGCAGACAGCACTCCGCAGCCATCCTGATACCATCGCAACAAGCACCAGTGGAGGAAATTAACTTGGACCCATGCTGAGGTTTACCCTTAATTCAGTTTGCCAAGTAATGGAGAAACCACCTTTCTATCAGTAAATAGTACCCCATTAGAGTAGCACTTTCTCAAGTGAGATTCAGATGGAAACACGTCCCCTTTGGTGCGGTGAATACCGTGTTTGTCAGGGCAGGGGGATATTAATCACCGGTGTTCGCACTCGGAATGAGTTCACGGCTCTCTTTGCTGCAGTCACGACATTCTGACAAATGTATTTTTATTTGTTTGTTTGTCTGTTTTGTTTATCGGTAATTACAACCATTAGCTCATTAAGGCGGGATTACAAAGCATCAGGCTAAGAGTTGTTGAAAGAAGTTGCCTGAAATGAGAGATGCTGGTGATCATCCGACCAAAAAAGCTAAATTGATCTATCTGCTGTATGGGCTTCTCAGCTTCTCGGTAAGAAAGCGAGTGCGAAAGCGAATAGCACGAATAATGTGTAAAATGCAAAGTGCTCCGTTTCCAGTACAAAATATTATTAGCCTATATTAAAGAGATGGTTTTAAACAAAATATTTCATTTGGCAAGAAAATCCACTAACTAGATTATTGTTGTTGTTGTTGTTGTTGTTGTTGTTGTTGTTGTAGTAGCAATTGTAAAAGTAGTAGTGGTATTATTGGTATTAGTGTTACTGATATTTTCTGGGCTTCTATAGTTATATTCTTGTTGGGATGCAGCAATGCAGATGTGAAGACTGACTCCAAAGTGTCTGGCTTTGGATGGAATAGTCTAAATAATGCATTTGTCAACATCGCGAACAAAATAACATCTATGTATGTATGTAGTGTTTCTCACGCATGACTGGAGAGCTTAAACAGTGCCGAGGTTTTTTTTTTCTTCTTTTTTTAATAATAATTAAAACATTAAACTGGAATTTACAATGTATTTAAAAATGCCACAACAACCGAACTGTGCGTCTCCCCCTCAGTTTCATATTCAGAACATCTATGTTTTATTGCACTTATTTCCCAGTTCTTTCTCCCAGGGGTAAAGGCCTTGACTTTTACAGATCAGATTGAATTAATCATGTTCAACATCCATTTAGAAATCAAAGGATATTGATGTTTGATGTAGGCTGCATTATAATTCATATTTATTTGAAACACTGAATAATACATGCAGCTCCTAGACTGCTTTAAGTCTCCCTTTTAAATTTATTTAAAGAAAAGTAGTTGAATTAATGTTGAACTCCAAGACCTAATTTCTCAAGTTCCTTCTGGCGTCTGAAGAGATTAATGTATTGGCCTAAATTATAGGACGAAACAACAGTGGGCATGCTAAATACTTAACTTCTTAGGAAAAACCATGCATGGAATCAAACACCAAGGGATGGTGCTGAGCTCATCTGGACCACACTGGCATGAATGCAGCAGATTGGACTGGACAGAGGGCTCAAAACCATTTCTTAAAATGCCCAGCCCTTTGCAGGGAGAGAGAGAGAACTTGCATTATGTGGCTTGTAATTCCCTTGTGTGTGTGTGTGTGTGTGTGTGTGTGTGTGTGTGTGTGTGTGTATTTATAGAACTTATGATGTCGGTATTATTATGGAATATACTGAATTGGGTTTCAAAACCTTATAGAGTCTGCAAACAATAGAGAGACTGTTCTGTTGAACTGAACGCGCAGCTAAAACGTGCATTTTCAAAAGAAGGAAAGAAAAAACTTGCAAACACCGTCCCTGCTTTCCTCGTTCGATTAGCACACCGCTGTTGCGAGGTGAGCCGAATAATGAAACTTTACCTATACTTTGTTTTCAAATGCAATTTTTTTTGGTTCTGGTCAGAAAGTTTTGCGGATTGAGCCCTGAAAATTTCCACATATATCAAGAGCGTGATGATAACGGTAAGTGAAAACGTAAGGCCCCGTAAAAATATTGAAATGCATCCCGAGGCTCATAAAAGCGAGATTAAATCCGCAAAGCCTCTTCCTGGTTGTAAGATTTTATGACCTTCCAAAACGGAGAAGCAGGTGCCAGTGCGGAGAGGGTAGTTTTGACCGCCGTGTTTGTGTTCTCCCCGGGGGCCCGTCGTCAAATTGTTAAATAGCTAAGCCTGCGATGATCCGCTACGCGTATCCATGACACGCCGTTTCCGCTCCTAACAAACAACGGGTAGCAGCCAACGCTAATGGCTTTTTTGTTGATGTGTAAAAAGCCTGAGCTGAAATATTGAAGTTATTGTGTAGTGTTAATTGAACATCTGTTTCGGCATTTTAACTACCCAGTGTGATGTTTGTTTCTGAATCCAATGGAGGTACAATAAGCGTTGAAACAACCGACACGTACAGACCACACTGTGCAATAGATTAAAGATAATTGATAATGGAGCAAGCGCTGCCGTATTGTGACATATGTAACATATCCCACAGTGCCCTGGACCCCCCGTGGGCCAGTGAGAAGCTCTTGTTTTATCCAACGCTCCACGAAAGGTTTTATCTTCAAGTATTCATTTCGAACGAGCTGCTATTACAGCAGCGAAATGCCGTAATGTTTCGATAACGGACAAATTGGCGGAAATTAATGCATTATTTGCCCTTCGGATAACCGCACGAAATATCTAGCAGCTTATCCCGATCTGAAAAGTGACCGCGTTTTTTCCACCTTTGTTTCGCAGGTTATTTGACGGTGACCATTGAGCAGCACCCTCCTGTGGTTGTGGGAGAGACAGCAACACTTAAGTGCAACTTCAAGACGGACGGCCGGCTGCGAGAAATCGTTTGGTTTCGGGTGAGCGGATCTCCTCGCCAGTGTGTGTGTATGACCCGGGCAACGGACGTAAATAAGGGCACGTTCGACCCAAGTGTCTTACGTCACAGTCGCTTTCATTTAAAAGTATTATTTCAACACTTTTTGTCCTCTGCTCCTTTAGGAATGCAATATTTTTTTTGCTGAAAAGTGACCGACTGCTGAAATTATGCAGAAATAAAAAAGGAACAACACGTATGTGCCCGCAGAGAAAAAGTTAAACTGATATTTACAACTGTTCGCTAAAAAGCCACGTGTGGAATTAAAAAGAAGACGGACAATCTGGATAGATACTTGCTATCGATAACCAAACACATGAAAATGAATATAACCAATTATAAAACACTCTTTCTTCTCGACATCAGAGATCTCTTGAGAAGGTAGCACTTTAATTTCTGGTTTTCGGTCAGTACGTAACCTTCTTTGCAGCTCAGTACTGGGACATGCTCCTGAATAGTTCCTTTCTCTGGACTGTCCTTTTTTGTATACCGTGTGCTTCGCCTGTACCTGTAACGTTTTTGGAGTCCGCGGTACTCTACGCCCACAAAGAGTGAGGAAGGTTGAACTCTTTGAACACATTTTTTGTGACACGGGTAAGAAGAATAGAACAGTGCTCAAAATGATATCAGAGCCAAACACACAGAAATTCGATTCCGCCCATCAAACAGGCGGGTCGATAAAGTATGGAGAATAGAAAGGGGCTGTTTCAGTCTTCTGTTATCCTCTAATGTAAACTGACAACACAAATCCAACCAATAGGGAAAAAAACGACCAAATAACATAAATATTCCAGCTCTGTAATCAAGTGTTTTTCATAAATATCTAAATTCCTTTTTTTCACCTGACACACTACATTTTGACATATTTCTGTGTTCTATTACATTTTTTCTTTGTGTCTACAACACGAAGTGATATCTGCAGGTAAAGGGGAGAAAATATTTACATAAAAAAACCACAGAAATGGTTGAAATTGCATAGTTAACCAACAAGAGGAAAAGAGGAGGTCAGAGGGAGTCTTCGAGTCACATGGTCCTCTGTCCGAGATGGAAATGTGCTCTTCTGGGTAACACGCACTACACTCTGTCATTTTTCCATGGTGCGAACATGTTGCCGCTTTATATCTTCATGGTAACTAGGCATGTCTGAAACATACTGAAGGACATTTCATACAACAGGGGTCTTACCAGCTCACAAGGAATCAAACTGCACTTTAAAAACATGAAGGTTCATTTCTGCCTCCTGAGAAAAGTAGAAGAAACATCACAAAGGTGGCGTATGAAAACAGGACGAGATCTATCTATCGGTCTCTCTGTCTGTCTGTCTGTATGTATGTATGTTATAAATCAGGGGTGAACATCAAGGTTTTGTTTGTATTGGGATTATTTTTCATAAAACACAGTTTCACCGCTTTAAATTTTTATGTCAGGTGTCTGCTTAAAGGTCACCATCAAGAACTTCAAACCTAATCTTGTTTGATGTATGTTTTCAAATACAATAACAGATGCAATGATGCAACATGGTGACTGGGAATCAAACTGACTTATAGGACCTCATATCAGGATCTTCATTTTTATCTTTATGATGTAGGACACTAAACAAGCACTGGGTGGTGAAGTGGTAATATGATGGCAGGACCAAAAGATATACAGTAGAGAAGCATTTGCTGGTTGGGTTTTTTTGAAATGTTTCAGAAAAGAGTAAAGACCAGAACTTTCAATGGGGCCCATCAGAAAACCAGCATCTAGTTGCTGCATCACAAGATCCCTGTGCTGTTGGGCAATGAGAAGATCGTACCATAGGTACGCAGGTTCTTACTGGGCTTCACTGCCCACCACCTTCTGCCGTTGCATTTGGGGTGACGTTCTGCGGCTGAGCTGTGGCTTCACATGATGCAGTTGCGCTGGCTTGAGTGACACCATCTCTCTCCAGGGTGCTGAACCCTCCTTGCTGTGGAAGCTGCTGAATGGACTCAGTCTCCTCCGGAAATGCAATACACAATATATCAATACAATATACATAAAATATCCTTTTTTGCCAAAGTTAAATTTCTTTTAAAAAAGTAACATTTTGAAAAATAAATGCCTACATTGCCCCAACTATTTGTCACCTTATTTTTAAGTGTAAAGTTGTACAGATTTTTAAAACTTTTTAACTGACATATGAAGAATTCATCTATATGTGTTCATTTTGAATTTTCACTATGAACTTTAATAAGAATTTTTGTGGTTGGTGTACTAGTCATTTTAATGTAATGTGCATCCTCACGTAACAAGTCAATAAATAAAAATTCTTCTATTAATAATGAAAATTGAAAATGGGGATTAGAGAAAATGTAGAGAATATTCAAAAAGGAAGTTTTGTATTGGAATTTGTGTGTGTGTGTGTGCGTGTGCATGTGTATATATATATATATAATATTATATTATATATATAAAGAAGGGAGAGAAGGGAGACAAAACAATGAGAGATGAAACCGAAGACTGATATTTAACACCCAAAAATACTGGTTTAGAGGTCTTACAAAGTACAAAGTAGAAAGCAAAAGGAAGCAAACTGTCAGTATATTATATATATATATTTATCTCAATAACTTATATTTTAAGAGATAACCCTTTAGTTCCCTGACCGGTTTTCATCCACAGCCAGCTTGTGAGGAAGAACAGACGTATTAACAGCCAACAGCCTAGTGTCCCTTGTGTCCCTGCAGCTCATGGCAGTCGCTGACACATTATAAATCCATTTACCACAGTCTGCTGCCAACGTTTCTTTAATATATACTTTGTGTTTGACTAAACCGTGGACTTCTGTTTCTGTTCCTTCCTTTTGTTCATAGAGGAGGTTGACACTCACCTGGGGAATTGCAGTGTCTATATGGAAGCCATGCATGTGAGACCGAAAGTTGTGTGAATTAAAGATCTCGCGCTCCAGT
This sequence comes from Arapaima gigas, assembly GCA_900497675.1. NCBI lineage: Eukaryota > Metazoa > Chordata > Actinopteri > Osteoglossiformes > Osteoglossidae > Arapaima > Arapaima gigas. The sequence continues at coordinate 376,477 of UFQX01000205.1, read as the reverse complement.
TGTTCCTTTGCAGAGACGCTGCTATCTGCAATGCTCACCTGAGCGAGATGACCTCCGCTGCACAGGTGTGCCTCTGGCAAAGTCATACCTACTGACGATAATGGAGATTACCATTCAGAGCTTGTCATACTTTTATAGTAAAATCCTCCTATCAATGGCTGCAGACATGAAATTGGGAAAAATGTAACTTTTTTAGTCATCTATTTCCACTTTGAAATGTTATTGAAACATTTTTTTAAATTCTGGTTGAGGTTGTCCTGTGTAAACCCTATAGCAGAGAAGGATTTATAGACCAAACACTGGAAGTAGAAATAGTTTTCTTTGAGTCCATTTATTTGAAATTGGCTCAGCAGAGCTGAAATCAGAATTTGTTTGGCATACAGGGCCTGGAAAATATCCATTCCAAAATGTCGGTCTTCAGTTCCAAAGTTAATGCCAAATGTCACGGAGTAAAAAATTGAGGTGGATGCTATATAATATCTTCTAAATGCCCTTAAAAACCGTTAAAATGTGTCTTATAGGTCTGCAGAAAACTAGATAGGCCTTAGCTTTGCTAAGTTTTTTTTTTCTCCTTGTCAAATGGTTGCAGAATTTAGACATAAATCCTCATTTTAATTATGTTTCTTGGTGATGTTTATATCTTGTTTAAGCTTATTTTATTGTCACACAAAAGAAATGACAGACATCATTACATACTTGTGGTGCCATTCAAATGTCGTCAGAAGTACAGCCGAACATGACACCGTTTGGATAAAAACAGAGCCACAAATCCCTCGTGTCACTTTGAAATTGCCGCACGGCGTGAATAGAGAGTGATATCATTCAGTGGCCTGCATCTGCTGAGGGTCCGTGGAGATTCCCATCAGTGAGCCGCATACCCGTTCACCTTACCGCTTGCCTCTTCTGGTTGTGCCACGTTATTAGACATATCCCACCTGCTGTCTGCTTAGGGTGTCCTCCCCTACGGTGGGAAGACCCCCGAGGTTCTGCCCGAGTGGCAGCCAGGAAGGATGCGTTGATGTTTTCGTGATCGTTCCAAACGAGCCGTGCTGCTCTGCTGGCATCGTCTCTGAGGCTGCTGTTCTGGACCACCTTTCGGGCCAACTTCTCTCAGGATGGGAGGCTTGCGGCTGTATCGTCATCTGAGGTATACGGCAAAGAACGTCGCCCTGTGCAGTACTGGTTGAAAACACTCCGGATGGGTTTGGAGGCGGGGGGATCAGATTAAATTCTTGGCAGACTCTATGTGTGCAGTGTTTACATGCTTTAACCAGCTTTAGCATTTACAATTTTTCCCCTTTTTCAGTATGTAGTACATATGAAGACCAGTGGCACTTAAGGAGTTACACACTCAAGTGTTGTTGCAAAAATCGGGCAGGTCGCTTGCCAGTCGGATCGAGTGAAAGAAGGCAGTAAAGGTTGACTTGGTTGCTGCTGGAAGAGGTTTGCTGGAGGACAGAGGTACGTGGTGCACTGAGCTTCCGGGAATTAACACCAGCGAGACGGGAGCCGAGTTCTCCTTCCACGTTGGCTTTCTCCGCATCGCCGCGGTTGCGTTTCCAGGTCGTGCTGCATGTTTCTGTGTTTATCTTGGTTACCTATTGATCCTTTAACAACAATAGTGTGATTGCAATCATTTGTGATTTAGACGCGTCATCCTGGAAAATTAGAGCGTTTGCAGCCCTTGATTGCATGAAATTATATTGAATAAAAACTCATTTGAGAAAAAAGCTACAATCAGTGCTTTTTTGTGCCCTTGAGTTAGAAACAGGCTTATCATGGAACAGTCACGAGATTTCCCGCACTTAATATGCATTTTTGGCTCCCTGAAATTTTCCAAAGTGACCAGCTCTGTCACCCGAAATCAGACTTTTGTGCACCCCTTTTGGCGGGATGGAGATGCAAAGGGACGAACCGATGCTGTTCCGTCAGACCAGCACTGTATGCTACGCTAGGATACAGCAAGCTTCTGTGAAATATAATAGTAAGTCACATGTGGTTAATTGTTTTGAATATTTCCACTCATAGCTGCGGGCTTTTACTCTGCTCTACATCACGGAACCCTCAACACATGTCAGAAAGTCCCCGGTTGCTCCCTGAACTCAGGCGTTTCTACATTTAAATATCCTCTCACCTCACTGTGGGTAAGGGACCCTGGAGTAAAGTACTGCTCTTTTTGAAAGGATATATTTTCAAACCTCTTTGGACACATCTGCCTCTTCCGCATGACCTTGACTTGTCTTTACACTTCAGCTCTTTCACTCTGACCTCTATGATACCTCTATTATCTTGCTTTCAGCAACAGGATTAGTTCTCAGTGCTCAGTTTAACCCTATTTATATGGAGGAACTCGAGAAATATGTTTGAGTTTTGCCTGCTGAGCCGTCTCGGTGACATAAGGTTTCTTTCAGCCCACGTGACAATTGCCTGTAGAGTATGAATCGATAACATAGGGCCTTCTCAGAGGCACCGAAGCCTCTCCTGGACCTCGAACCAGCAAAACCGCTCTTATCCCGTTGCTTACATTGCCGCTGATGAATGGCACACCTCATTTTATTTAATTCAGAAATGGGAAACGCCAAATTACGCATTCCTACTTGTCACTGCCGTAAAAACAGTTTTATTAAACAAAACTAAAGTTTCAGTCGTCTTGATGTGTGACCCCATCCCACAATCGCTGTTATGAAATTATTAAATTCTTACATTTCAGCCATCCTTCCTTAAAAAAAAAACTATAAATCTTTTGTTTGCATATCAGTTCACTAGCTGGTACATGTTTGTAAATGTAAATGAATTTTATTAGCGGTTACTCTTGTATGGGTTGCCAGTACCGTAATAACTGGAGAAATTCAACAGAATATTAATTCCTTTATTAATGCTCAATCGGTGCTCCTGCCTGCAGCGTGATAAAAAGATGACATTGCAAAAGACGACAACATTTTTAAATAGATGGCAGCTTTCTGCCTTTGGATGCCTTTGTCTTAAATAATTGCTAAATGCGTGAGGCATAGTTTGCTTTATGCAATTATCTTTGAACTGTTAAATTAAATGTTTATTATAAAACTAAGTAGGGCTGTAATTATCCCTTTACAATGACACGTTTGTAATTAGATCAAAATTATTGAATAAAATATTAGCATGCAGGAGAACAGCAAATACGAAAAGTTTTTTTTTTTAAGTTATACCACGACGAGCAAAGCCTGTGCTGGGCTGTCAGTCTTGCACGGCCGGGCCTTTGCTCTCTCACCTTGAGTCTGTGATGCTCGGAACAGTTCAAGGTAAATAGTCGCCAAACTGATCGGACTTTTAGAACGAGATCCGGCGTCGACCCTTCTGACCCACGCGATAGTCGGGCAGAAGATAAACTGTCGATCGAGTGTTGTTGTACTCAAATGGCAGTTGATCGTAGCTGGCAGCTGTTCTTCTGATGGTCGGGCATTTTTCAGACATGCCAGTTTAATGCCAGTGGATGGTATCCCCGCTGCTGCCGCATCTGTCTCACCAACCCTGGGTCTTTAAATATTGTTTGTAAGGTTCTCTTTTAATCTCTTCTTCTTTTGAAGTTGTAAGTTTCCTCCACTTCATTGCTGTTAGTGAGGTGTTCGTGCTGAAGTTTGCTATTGACAGACGTCCCTGATATGTTTGACTGGAAAATGTAGCTGCCAGCAGGACCTTCTTAGGCTGCTGTTCCGTACACCGAAGAAGAATTGTGTTTACTTTCAGCTGTTGAAATCCACGGAGCAATTCCTTAATTTCTATCCTTTCAATTCCGATAACCAGCATCAATGATTCCTTTTTAAATTACATCTAAAAGCTTTTCAAAAATACATATATATTCGTCATCCGTTAATAGGCTGTTTTCTATTTATTCTCTATTATTAAACGTACAACTAGCTATTCTTTATGACGATGAGAACGTGTGGTTTTCTGATTCCATCGCTGACCTTTTCCTTTAGTGATCTGCACTTCACCAAATAAAAGGTAAGATCATTCAGTTTCTCTTCAGATGCTTTGACCACCTAGCGGTATTAGTCTACTTTTTCATATTCCAGTATACCTTTTCCAGCTTTTGTCCCTCTGATGAATCCTCTTCTCCAGGAGATCATTAAACTGTGCTCATTCATATTTAAAATCAGGTATTTTACTGTTGGAAAAAACAAAGAACGATAGCTATTCAAATATAACCTCTTGCCCACTTGTGAGCGGCACCTCGAGAACTGCCCGAATAACCTTCTCGTAACACTTCTTAATGACAAAATAAAAAGGAGCGAAAAAGCTGGTCATCAAACGGATATTTCCTATTACATGTGGCAGCAGGAAAAGTTGTGGTTAGAGCTGCTGCTCTGCGATCAAAGGACCCAGATTTCAATCCTAATTCTCCCTTTAGTACCCCTGAGCAAGGCACTTACCCTGAACTAATACAGTAAAAATTTCCCAGCTGCATAAGCGAATAAATTATTTTAAGTACCTTACTTTACAAGCATTGCAAGGTTTTTGTAAATAAGTGCTGGTTAAATGAATAAATATTAACCAGGTAAACATGAATTAATAGGGCTGCGTGGTAGCATAGTAAGAAGCCACCGCCACATCACCTGAACAGCTTTGTTGGCCAACTCAACACAGGCGAAATGAGTTGGGTTGCGCCCTCGTTTGACGATTCCAAACAAAAAGAACTTTACCAAGCCTCTTTGTGAATAAGACTCTTATGCTTTTTATTTGAGAACCTGCAGAATACTAGAGGGCAGCATGGTGAAGCTACCACCTCGCAGTACCTGGGCTGTTTGGGTGTGGGTTCGAGTCCAGCTTGGGCTGTGTGGAGTATGGATGTTCTACCTGTGTCTGTGTGAGTCTCTCCCACAAAGTCCAAAGACTTGTGTTCCCAGTTAATTGGTCACTTTAAATTGCCCACATTCGTGTGTGTTTGGGGGTGGGCTGCAATGGCCTGGTGTCCCATACAATGTGTGGTTTCATAACCTAGTGTTCAGTAATTCTAGGATGGACCCTAACCAAGATACACTGGTAGGTGATAATGGATGGATGTGATGAATGAATAAATAGTCACTATGTGTAGATGATTATAATAAATGACTATACTGGTGATACAAGAACCACTGTATAGGAAACTAAACTAAACTAAAATGTATGCGGGTAAAACAGTTCCTTTGTCAATGTGACAATAATGATAGTTCATTTGCAACAGTGATCATTAAAATGCAGTGTTTTTTTTGGTTATACTTGTGTCATTTCCTCATGATGGTAAGAACGTGAAAGAAAGAAGGAAAAAGAACAGCTGGAACCGTCTTCTTTTTTGACACGTACATTAGCTGGGAAAGAAGCTTTAAAGATTAATGTTTTAGCATTGCGTAACAAAATAAACTTTTAATAGAATTGACATGCTGGGTTGTCTTTAACCAGTATCACACTTTTCAGCATGTTTCTTTGTAGTGTTTTGCCATTGTCAGGGATCATTTTCTCGGGGATTTAGAGAGAATTCAATCTTTTTGCTCTGTCCCTTTTTTCTCTTCCACACAGCCTTGTCTTGGAGTCTGGGGAGCGTAACATCGAGGATTTAAAGACTGTAAAAGACCGGCCATTTAGGAAGAATTTATTAGCAGGCTTCCTTTGAAAAGCCCCTCCGGGTTATTGTGATCCTACTGTGATCTGCCAGTGACTGAAGTATATAGGGGCAGGATGTTTTCCACCACAAACGTAAATAGCGCGTGGTGTCAGTCAGGGTTCACAGCTGCTGGTTGGGTCCGTAAGTAGACATAATCTTCAGAGCACAGTCCAGTGCAGCTGCTCAAGAACACAACATAGATATGCCTCAAATTGGAAAGTAGTTTCCAAGTTCCACAGCAGAAATTTTGTGGTCTTACTAGACATATCCAGCTCTGTGGCAGAAACTCCTAGCAGAAGTCGTGAGAAAGCTGACTTTCACTGCAAGCCCTACCATTAGAGACAAGGAGCTCCACTAGGACAGTCTGCAAACAGCTTCCTGTCCACATCCTCAAATAGATTGTGACACGCAATTTTACACTGGTGATCATTCAAACTTATTTCAGCTTAAGATGTGATACTGTGGAATTTAAGGAATTCTACTACAGCAGTGCGTCCAGCGTGAGAGGCTACATGAAATGAATGAGGGAATTATGGGTAAAGAAAAGACCATCATCCACACTCACACAAAAACAAGTAGTCACTCAAAGCTCAAACAGAATCAAAAGAAGCCTCCTGTCAAAACTGGAAATTGATTACATAAAATTCAGACGCCAGGGCTCAAATCCCATGCAATCCCGAGCAGATCCCATACAAGCAGAACCTAGAGAAGAGCCCATGATGGAATGTGTGCCACAGTGCACACCTAACTACTATCAGTCACTGCACTAGGCTACCTAGTCTGGGTGACATGGTACCATCAGATTGCATGCTAGTAGATATGAATGCAGCAGTACTTACAATCTCCACCACCACCATAACTGAAACCTTGACTGGTTTACCCAAAGTTAGAACAGTACTGGTCATGAAAGAGCCCACTAAGAGACAAGCACTATCAAATTTCCACCCAATAACCTGTCTATCCACGACATGGAAGCTCTTCACAGGCATCATATCCAGCAAAATGAATTCACATGTTAAATAAGTACATGAGCCCTGTCCAGAAAGGGATTGAAAACAACACCAGAGGCTCAACAGAGCTGTCCACCAAGATTCCAGGACCATTCAGACCAACTTGAGTGTTGCCTAGATTATGTACAAGAGAACATATGACTCAATATCACACAAATGGGCGCTGAAATACCTAATGCTACACAAGATCAGTAAGATGCTCATAACTTTCATCAAGAACTCAATGGACCACTGGAGGACAAATTTTGAAACTAACCTAAAAGACAATTGCCCAAGTGATCATAAAGTGTGGTATATACCCAGAAGATGCACTATCCCTACTGCTGTTCTACACAAACCTGAACCCCCCTAAGCCAGATCATCACTAAGAGTGGTTTTGGACACAGATTCAACATGGATGGATGACATCAAGTTGTATGCTGAGACCACAAGAGACATGGACTCCCTGATCCACCTGACCAGGTGAGGATATTGAGATATCATTCAGACTAGAGAAGTGCAGCAGGATGATAGTAAAAAGAGGGAAAGTGAAAAAGAGAGAGGGAGTGAACTATCAAAAGGCCACATAACAGTCGTGCAGGACAACTACAAGTACCCGGGAATCCTCCCATCAGACGGAAGCCCAGAGACAGAGACTAGGAAGAAAGCAACATCTAATATCTCCACAGAGTAAGACAGGTCCTAAAGAGTGAGGACAAGATCAGAGCCATCAGCACATGTGCCGTGCCAGTCGTCAGATACCCAGCTGCCATAGTAAGTTGGCCAAGAGAGGAAATGGAAGCTGTAGACATCAAGACACGAGAACTCCTTACACAGAGCCTTCCATCCAAAATCCAACAACCAGAGATCGTACACCTGCCAGACACAAGGGAGAAGGGGCTTGGAAAGATTGGCAGCTACTGTCCTGAGTGAGATACAAAGCATCCATGAGTAGATCCAAACAACGTAGCCTAAATATGAGGTAATATGAGAATGTCTAAAGCAGAAGGGAGATTTAGGGAAGCAGAGGAGGTACTATAACAGGATAACCCTCTCCATGGAATGAACCACCAGAGTAGCAGAGGCAGCTGAGATGAGAAAATCCGACCAATGGCCAGAAAAGACAGAACTGCAGGACCGAGCCAGTGTTGTGTACTGTTGGCTTTCAGTCCAGTTGTCACTTTGGCTGGATAAATTTAAGAAAAAAACCCTGAAAACTGTTCTCATGTTCAAAAATTGCGTGTTTAAGCAAATAGTCTGGGAAAATGCCATCAAACAAGAAATAACAAGCTAAACCATTCTAATTTATACTTTACCTATACAGCACAACCAGGAATGTGTCTTGCCATCAAGGGCATAAAATTTTTCCACAAAAGCAGAACAGTTTTTCAATATACCTGTAGATAGATCAGGCTTATATCATTTTACCACGAAAGTTGGGTCACAAAAGAGGGCTGGTTCACAAAAACCTATGATATCGGCCAAAGCAGTTAACCCTCCCCAAACCCTAAAATTAATAATAATAGTAATAATAATAATGATATGCATTTTATTATTTTAAATAAACCTGAAAAATGCAGCCATACAGAACTGTTCATATTAAATGTGTGTCTGTGTGTTTGGGACAAATTAAAAGTATTGAGAAAAATTGAGTGTTGAGGCTGAACTGCTAAAAAAAAGAGGTAAAACTCAAAACAAAGAGGAGAGTTTGCAATATTTGGCAATTCCTGCAATGTTCAGTCAAACAAACTCTCAGCTGCAAAAGGATCCATATAGACTGAACGAGGTTCTTAAACGTATCTCTGACAAATTTGATCATAGGTACTCAAGTAAGCAGCATGAGCAGATGCGACAGTTATTCACCGAGTTGCGGCTGGATCCATAAAGTTGAAAGGTCTTCTGTTTGAAATTGCTTTGAACAGTGATTTTGCAGTGATTTTGCAGCATTTTTTCTGGCCTCAGCAGCCGCTCATTTATGTATTTACCTGTACGCTTATCTGTCCTTCCCCCCGTCCTGTTCTTTGGGACCGAGCCAGTCAGTTCTGTATTCTTTTTAGCTACTAATGCTGGCATTTACTTGGTTAGATCAGACTCAGCTGTGTTAATGAACATGTTTCTAAAAACGCCTGTAATTTGAAAATTCCTAAGAGCGTTTATGAAAGGAAGACGATCAAAGACATCCGTACTGACGGCAACTAACTCGAATGACTTTGTAGAGGACCAATGCGCTTTGCTTCACTCTGAGCCCAGATATTATTTGGCTACCAAATCAAATAAAGTTAAAATGAGGGAAATGAAGTTACTGATTGATCTATGAGCCACTAAAGGGCTTTCATGATGAATAAAGCATTCCATTATAATGGTTACACAATGAAAGACCCGTTGCCACCATTACAATGTTCAGAATTTCGGGGAAAAATTGTTATTGGCAGTTCCTTTGTGTGCATGTGAGTGTTTGCACGCGCATGCGCACGTGTGTGTGTGTGTGTGTGTGTGTACACAAAACTCTGCTGGAGTTCAATAAATGTGTCAAGCGGCCCAGCAGAGGCGCAAAAATAGCAAAGCATCTCGTAAAAATTGCGATCCAGGTAATTGTTTTATATGCTTGGATATTTATATGCTGTTAAGCATTAGCACAATAGACTTGGGTCCATTACAGTTGGAATAGAGCTTTTGTCCACTCATATTTGACCATCTGCAGCCTCTTTCACTTCTAAACAGTGCAAGATCAGGAGAAGCCAGCCTGCACGACATCTGTCTAATAAACCCTAACATTGCAAGCGGATTTAGTCATGTGACAAACGGGATGAGTAAAGCTGACGTTTATGATATGAATAAAAGCCCTTCTTGCAATTTTCTGAAACTCCCTTTTCGCTGTGTAATCGTGTCTTTCCATCATGCCTTGCAGCACGTGCCTCAAAACCGCGCTGGATACCCCGTCTTTTGATTATCGAATACAGTGAGTTTCATAAGCTGTCCCTTTGGCCGGGAACAGTGACGCAAACCGTGTCTCCTCTTCCCACCGTTGCCGGAGGGGAAGGTGTAAGATGCAGTGGTAATGCTCCACTCTGACCTTCCGAAAATATAATGTTTTAATCAAGAACAGCAAACCTGGAAGCAGTTTTATTTTATATTTTTTTATAATAAAAATTCAAAAGGCAGTGCATTATTGTCTTTACTGACATCAAACTGTGTGTCTATATCAGTTCATAGGTGTAATTTATATCTACATTTAAACTGTACACTATTGTTGGAGGGTGACATTTATCTTGCTTATAACCACTGGATTTGGCTTAATGGCTAAGGGACAAAGAGTGCTGTCAAATGTCTGTAAATTTATATGCAAACATGTTTTAAGAAAAACCAACTCCCTTGTTTGAGCTGTAAACAACCAAGAACATTAATTCATCAACTGATGACTGACTGACTAATAGATAGATAGATAGATAGATAGATAGATAGATAGATAGACAGATTTTAAATAAAACCCTCTTCATATTCCTAAATCCATTTTGGGGTCAGAGACGAAAATCGTGATGGAAAAGTGATTATGGGGATTATCTGTTAACTCGCACATTTGCATTCAAAGGTGGGCGTGTTGGCTGGAGATTGGTGGTAAGGATAATGCAGCTTTAAAGTCTTTTTTACAGATACAACCAAAGTAAACAGCTGGAAGCATAGCAATGTGGGAATAGGAGGGTCCTAGGTTCAATGTCCTGGTCCTGCTGTTGTACCCTGGAGTAAGATTCTCAGCCTGAATGGTAGGCATAAAAATCAGTCAGCTGTATAAATGGGTGAGAAATTGTTAGTAGCTTTAGTATAAAACCTAATACTGTAAATACCTTTGCCTGAAATGAATAAATAATGGAAACGCTTGTTCTTTATGGTGAAGTAAAGTGATGTGTCTATTAAACAGTTGGAAAAATTACTTATCTCATTATGAAACCGCATTAAAAAATGAATAGTAATAATAGTAATAGTTAAAAAAAAACAAATTCTGGAAATTGAAGTGTTTTCTGCTGAGTGGTTCTTTTTTATGGTGCATAAATATTCCTCTGCCAGAATCACAGATGTTGAGTAATGCTTGTTTTAAACACCTTTGTTTTTTTTTGTTTTTTTTCCTGCATTGCCTGTTAAATGACAGCCTGTCTTTTTACATTTCATGTCAGTTCTTTGGAGAAGTTAAATGACATAAATATGCCAAAATCCCCTCACTCTCTCTCTCAGAATGCTGTGAGCTATTTTTTATAAGGGCACACTGTCATAAATTCATGACATTTTTCAGGGGGATGCCACACTGTGTCAAACACCCCTTGGTTTTTAAGGTTACAGAGAAAGATCACACCATGAATTCATCTTTTTTTTTATCATGGCCATTCAATTACTGGGAATGTTATTTTCTGATTGAAATGATTTTCATTTTGCTACACTGTGAATGAAGGAAAACAAACGTGTTTAGTGGATATCTTGGTGTTTTGGACCTGAGAAAGACTCTGAAAAGGCACAATTTTTTTTGGGCCCATAAGGCACATAGCCGAGAGCTATTCGAAATGCACAGGGCTGAGCGGTGCCCTGTAGCTACTGGTTGAAAAAAGGCTTTGTTCCACAGGTTCTGCATCACCCGCATGTAGGAAATAAAATTTCATCTGCAGGTGAAAGACCTTTTTTTTTACTCTCCGTATTTGGAAAATTGAGGGAACTGGGGAAGGGGTTGCGGTCATGCCTGCAGTTGAGTTGTGCTCACCTTAAGAGAAGACTTTAAACCGAGCTCAAGTTTGGCCTTAAGGGAGAAGGCGTCAGAAATACCTTTGATGTAAATGCAGAACCTGACAAGCACAGAACTTGATTCTCTGCGGCCAGATTACCGAGATTTCAGCTAATACACCTCTTTGTGCTGTTCTCAATCCGACAATAATATTTTGACTGAAATAATAATTATTCAGTGCGCTTATTATGTATTTGAAGAATCCATTTTGTGTGTCTATCAGCGATTGTCTCTGCAGCTCCCTCAGCTCAGAATCATCCTGGATCGACAGGAGTTGGCGCTACTTATTATCATTCGCCGCTACCGTGTTCAGCCCGAACGGTTGATAACCGGGTTGGTGCCGAAGTTGGAGGAGAAACAATTAAAGAAACCCCCCTCTGTGCCAATGGGGATAGCGCTTTGCAGAGAAAGATAGCTTCTGTAATAGATTTTTGTCTGTGCAAAATGAGACACTGACCTCTGAATCCACAGAGCACAAAGACCGTTGGAAAGAGATGTCGCCAGGCTCCTGTGGGAATTTGAGAGAATTAATCGTGGGCACCGTTCTGTTGCATATGTCACTGGCGGATGGGTGCTGGGTCTGGGCTTTTTTACAGGAAAAGTTAAGAAACCACAAGTGGCAAAGTGCATTGGGGTGTTGGGGATGGAGTGTCAGGATGGTAAATGAGTTGTTCTGAATCATTAGGGAACTATATTGTTAAATTATGTATATATTTCACAGTATAGAAAAGACCAGCACGTAGGTGCTATAGGTATTTTTGTTTCCTTATTTTGATGGTTTTATTTAAAGGGATTTACAGTGTCATACTGTCTTTTACCATCTTTTCCTGTACTTTACTCAAGTTTGCATCAAAGAGGACCACCCCAAAATGCTTGAACTGGCATCTTAAAGGTTTCGGGCTGGTGCTTTAATGACTTGTTGCCCTTGTACTCAGTACTCAGTACTCAGTAATTATACTGTATTCAAATGTGTATCTGATCTGTAAGGACGGAGCAGTGAAACTGAAAGTGAAATTCACGTGTAGAGAACCTGCCAAGCAGTCTCCTCAGAGTCCTCTCCTGACTGCCTTATCTTCCGCAGGGGAGATAGAGGCCGAATGACAGGCTCATCAGTCCCCAGGTTCTCCTTGCCACGGAACCTCAGCACGTACCTCACGGGAAGTTGGGAACCGGTCGCTTCTTCTCTAATCTGTCACCAACCTAGCCCTGTCCTTCTCCTGAACGCCTCTTCTCTGGCAGCTATTCCATAAATAACCCCATCCTCTTGTCCTAGAGATTCGTCTCCCCATGGATTCATTTATTCATTTTGCGAATGCTCAGGTACGGTGTTTTCTGAAAGAGGGTGGTATTTTTGACCCTTGACACATTGTTTTCTTCCGGTCTGCCTTCCTTTTCTTCTTGAAGGCCTTTGTGGACTTTCTTCATGTCAGTCTGGTGCTCCTTTCAAGAGGTTTTGTCATCTGATGGAGCACAACTGCATAAGTAGGTGCACAAATGTAAAAGTAAATAACAAAATCTGATTATCTGATAGACATATTAGTCGATCATTATTATTTGTATGCACGGTGTGTGACAGGGTGGGTCTGAGGAAGAGTTTTCAGGATCTGGATTCATCGTCCTTCTGACGTCCTGTTCTGACCACAGTGTGTGAGGCCAGAAACTGCTGTAGTGCACATCAGATATTAGTGGACAGCGGATTGAAAACTGCATTCATTTAACCGTTGTCTGCGTGGTGTTTCACCTCACATTGGGCTTGAAACTTTAGAACTGTCCCATAGTTTTCTCTAGAGAGATCAATGGACAGAGGAGAGCAAACGTCTGTTTTTTTTTTTTTTTTTAAATTAAACCAGGCGTCTGATATGAGGTTTGAATGTGATTTACAGGGGAAAAGCGCACTGCGGTTAATCCAGTCTAGAGGAGGGGGACGGAAAAAGCAGGATCAAGCGATCCAGAGAGTTATGGCCGCTCCTCTTTAACTGGCTGTGAAAACAAGGCAGGCGGCGCTTATGAATCACGGGATCATTTGCTAACTCTGGGCCTGTTTTCTCCTACAGGAACATATCAAAACCCGCCTGTTGCCGATACCAGCAAGCAACTGCAATGTTTACAGTGAATGCATTATTCATATACTGTATATAACATGCTAACACGGTTGGGGCTTGGAGACATCCTCAGCATATGGTCCCATGTGTCTGTAACGTAGCAGTGATGAGAAGTTACCAGTCTGTGCTGTTACTTGCTGTATTCTTTCATTTCACTCACAAGATTTTTACCACGGTAAATTGAAGGTTGTTTAAATGCAGCCTAGTGCTTGTAATTTTTAAATAATTTCAGTCATGGAAAATACTCGGTGGAATTCGAAAAACAGTCCATCCTTTCTGCGCTCAAAGACCACAATCACTTAACACAGAGGGAAGCTGCGGAGAGCTTAGTGGATAGATACAGAGAGTGAGAATAACTCACGCTGAGCACAAAGGGGTGTCTGGAAGACTTTGCTGAGCCTTTAGATCTGCTGTTTTCATTTTTCATTAGAGGCACAGTGAAAAAGCCCTTTGTTGTTGTGTTTTTTAGATGATTACCCCCTGCCATTGTTATTAAAGAATTTTTGTAATTATGTCCACCTGTAAAAAAATGAACGGTGGCACAGCAGGTACTACCGGAGCCTCATAGTTGCTGAGCTGTAGGCTCATATATGGATTTGGGTCTGACTCAGCCTGTGCAGAAGTTGCATGTTCGCCCTTGTTGACGTGACTTTCTTCCGTGTGCTCCGCTGTCTCGCCATAGCCCAAAAATGTGTTTCGGCTGAAATGGTGGCTTTAAATCGCCCTTAATGTATTTATGTGTGAGTGGATAAGTGTGTCCGTGTTTGTCCTGTGGTGGACTAGCGACTTCCCCGCAGAGTACCTTGCCTCACACCCTGTACTTCAGGGATGTTCTCTGGACCACCACGATCTTGCATTAGGACAAGAAATCCTGGATGGATGGATTTATAAATACAACGACAGGAAGATCCTAGAAAGCACAGGAATATCTGAAGGTCCCTGGGTGGTCTTTTTTGGGGTGTGTTTAGGCAGTGAGGCGCAATGACAAACGCAGCAATTAGAAAAACATCTCCACCAGTCCTCCAATGGCACCTCTCTGTGGGCAGCATGTCTAAGTGTATTTCAGCATGATGAATGGTGGAGATAAATATCTCACTCTCCACCATGCATTGGAACAGACCAAAGCAATATTGCGAGGGTCGAATTGATCTATCACTGGACATGAATTATCAGTTAGGCTTCTGTATAGTAAAAACTCTCTTTACAGAGAGCCCAGTAGGGGCCTTACCGGTTGTAAAGAGTCGGAACTGGAAGGCTGCAGTTAATTCCCTCTTTAGTTATTCATAACCGAATAAGTAAGGAGCAAGAAAGAGCATCAGTTTTGCAGAAGGGCCTTTCTTGACTTCTTGAATTTCTTTCCATCAGGCATTATTGTATGAGAGGCATTTGAAGCGAACTCAAAATAAGGGAACGTATTTCTTGAAGGAACAACTGCAAGACTCCTCCTCGGGTTTGATACCGAGTGTCCTTATCCAACATTTTACCAGTCGGCTCAGATATCTGGAAGCTGGCAGGCGACGTAGAAAAACTGCTTCCACTTAAGAGGAGCGTAAAGCTGGGCTCAGCTGAGGGATGCATGAGTGGTAGCGAAGCTGAATTAGGATGAGGTAAAGTGCGGACCCCAAGAGGTTTGGGCGTTAAGTCTACTCTGTGCCCCGGCCTGATCCAGGAGATTACCCTTGCTCAGAAACAGAGAAGCTTCTCTGATTTTTAGTGTGTGCGGTCACTCTCCCCTGCTGATGCTAGGCATGTCAGCCAACTCCCAATCGATTGGGCGCAGGCACAGCGCGGCCCGTTGTTTCTCCCATTACGGTGTTGTAGGGGTATTGACAAGCAGGCGGCCCAGTTTGTCATTTTAACCAAAGCATATTCAATATAATATGTTTGAGTGGTTTTGAAGTCATATTAGCTATATATCACATGCCACATCTTATAGTTACAAGTTATTTTCCCTTCTTACTCTGATGCTGCACTTTTGAAAGGAATCATTTTACTCTAATAATAATAATAATAACAATAATATTAATATTAATAATAATAATACCAGAGGCAAGTTCAAATATTATTTTTTGTACTTTAACACAGTTGTATGGCTAACAGCATTCATTTTTCATTATAGTCAATGACAGCAAATCCCAGATTTTAGAGTCAGATGCTATGGGTGCTTTAGGCTGTTTTGTGTAGAAGCGGTTACTGATATCACTGACACCACTATCTGAAATGCACTCCCTTCCTCGCCGTTTTCTGCTCTGTAGGTTTTCAATTTATACTATTACAGCTTGCAGTCATGTTTGCGGAAATGAAAGGAAGCGTGATGATCCCGATAACAAAAAAAAAAAAAAGAAGCGATGGCTTGGTGACTGCGGTGCTTTTTTTTGGTTGTGTTAATTAGCAAATAAAAAGACCAGCCACTCGGCCCCCCCGGCGGCCCAGCCGGTCAAGGTGGTTTGGGAGTCCGTGACACTGGCGCCCCCTACTGACCTTTCATTCACCTGTATACGGCCTGGCGGTTTTTTCAGTCACAGAAACCCGACAGCGACCCACCGTTCGCCCCCAGCGAGTAAAGAAAGCAGATGTCTTGGCAGAGGAGTGCGCGAGAGGAGCCGCGACCTGGAGGATTGCCGTGCCCCGTGGATAAGCTAACGGGTGCAACACACAGCTTTAATAAGACATCTCAATTGGGTTGAAGTTAGGAGACATTTTAATCATTAATAATGCCTCCGCAGTTTCACGTACACACTCTTCCCATACAGCAGCGGGCCCAGGTATCTGATGATTCAATAAAGGTGTGAACAAATCGACGTGTATTTAAACAAACTTCCTGCTGGTAACGTTTAGTTAATTAAGAGGGGGGAAATAAAAGAAAAATGTCCCCGTTAAGATGAAAGCAGGCTTTTAGCCTTGATTTTGTCTGAATTGGGTCTTCGGGAACCAAGGGGGCCGGTAGTTTCCATTACATCTAAGCCCTTAATTGCTTATCGAGTTAATGATTTGCTTAATTAACACTTCCATCACGCTGCACTGATCCAGGGGTACCCAGAAATCCCGCCGTATTCCGACTGCTTGGCTTTGAAATTAAGCTGCGACGAACCCGTAGTCTTACTCCTAATTGTTTTGAAGGTTATGACACACTAATGTAATATTTGCAAGTATTGGCAGCACACATGGCTTGTCAAGTAGGAAATTAAATGTAAAGGACAAAGCACGGTGCTTTGGAAGAGGGCCTTGGGTTGCGTTTTGGGCCAAGTAATGAGGTCTTGTACAGTCCCAAGGAGAATTCAGATCTGTGTGATCTGGCAAAACTGCCAGCTCGGTGAAGTATCCCTTCTCCTACAGAAGCACTTAATTACCCCCTTCGCATAGAGAAGTTTATTTATTTTCACCAATTTGCGGGCTCGATTGAACTGTGAAATTCGATCCCTTTTAATTCTGCTTGCCTTGAATAATCTCGACTCGCGGTGATATTGGAATTTTGATGCGATGTGTTTAAAATGAGTGACTGCAGAAGTATTTAAGATTTAGCATTTTGATTGGGGAAATCCTGCCGTGAGAATAGGCTTGATCCGTGAGCAGTCCGGCCTTTCAAGAGCCTTAGGAGCCTTAAAATGGTTGAGGGTTTGGGCAGATGCTTGGTGTACTTTCCATGTAGGCTTAGAGTCTGCTGGAGGGATCACACCTGCTAAGGAACAAGGTTGTTCAACCCCCAAAAACTCAGTGGACTCTAAGTGACCAAAAATGAAAAGAGGTTAAGCTCTTTGCAGTTACAGTAGGGGGTTATTGCACGCACATATGCACTGGAGTTAGAACATCTGACATCAAAGGTGGTTGGGACTACAGCACCGAACATTGCGGGCTGTCACTTACGCAAACGCACACTGACAGCAATCGTATCAAAGATCGACGCGTTGAAATTCATACGGTAAATTGTTTTATGATGCAAAACAGCATACTTCTGATCATTTCATAGAGCACTCTTCAGAGTAGAGTGACAGGGCACTGAATAACAGGTATAAGTGGAACGGTTGCATAAACTTAGATAACATGTTGTTAAGTTGGACAAGAAAACTCCTGATCTTGGAAAAGGGAAGAAAAAGAAACCTCAGGGGGTCCAGGTTCCAGCTGCAACCTACCCCCCCCAAGGCATTCTGCACATATTAGTACTGTTAATGGTTTAAAAGATTATTTATAATCTTTGGCGGTAGAATGGTAGCAATAGTTTGGAGGTAAAAGTGGTGTTGGCACCTAATGAAACATAATGAAGGGAAATGAGGAGGATGAAACAAGAGATGATCTTGGACGTATGACTGAAAATGATCCCTGAAGGTCTTTTCGCTAGGTGGTGATGTGTTATTTAGGTTAACTTGCTGACTCTGTCCAGCGGTGAATTAGCTCAACGGTTTAATTCGTACGACTCTACGTTGAAGTCCCAAAAAACTGAGGAGTGCACGATGGGACGAGGCAAATGGTGACACTGAATGCCAGGAAAGCCGACAGCAAGAGCTAGCAGGGCAACGGGAGATGACGTTGCTATGTAGCAGCGACAAACAGCAGCATGAGGCTGACGGTAGAAATGGCCCCGACTCTGGCGACCCCAGGGCACAAACCAGAGCGTTACATACTCAGAAAGGAGCCAGCCATCACCTTAGGACTCCTCTCAAGAAATCGTGTGACCAACCTCCACTTTCCATAGTTCAAACATCTTCATGCGAACCACATTTGTGCTGGAACTGCAGTGTATGGTGAGGACTTCGGCGTTCTTTTCAAAGGTGTTCACGACTTCTCCGAAATTAATTATACTTATTTTCGTTTCATTTCGGAATTCCTAGACAGGCTTTACGTAAAATAAGAAAGCCTATTTATTTTAAGTCTGCAATTGTGTGGCTGTCCAAGAGTGATGAAAAAAAAAACCTTTGATCTCAGCCTCACTTTTATTTTTCAAAGGTATGCCACTTTCAATTCAGGAAAACTCGTAAACCCTCCTCTCATTTGCGGTCATAATTACATTGAAAGCTGTGATTCCAGAATGTATTTGCAGACTTTTATTCCTGCCTGGATTATCTATGGTCTGGTTAAACCCTTTTCCTCGCCAAGCCGATGATTGAGACCGCTGAAGCCAAGTGGCATCCGAGAAAATGAATTCCTTCCTGTTCCACCCCCTTCCTCGCTGTCTGCCAGCACACACAGGTTATTCAAATTCCGTTCAAAAATATCCTCAGCTGTTAAAGAAGTCGTGCGGGGACTGACACGTCACGTCGGTTCATTTGTGTGCGTTTTCAAAGGTGTCCCGGTCGCTGGAATTGTTTCTCGTTGTTAAATCCCTTCCGATCGTGTCAAATGAAGGATCGCAGAAACAGTCACCTTTCCTCGTAATCTGCATTCAGTTCTCTCTCGAACGCTCACACACTCGCTTTGTCAAAACACAAAGCAGATGATACCCTCTGCAGGTCGCTGCTCTCCATTTGATTCGAGATCGCTATTAATAGAGCTGTACTCCACGGCAGAGATGGGCAACAGCGAGGGTCTCGTGAGTGCTTCATTCAGAAGGTATCGGGATGCATAAAACGCAGCCAAATTGCTCGTGAGAACAATTAAATATATTTAGGCAAACTGATGCGAGTACGAATGGGAAAGAATCTTACTGGGCTTCGGTGGAAGGTGCTCGCCGTCACTGTGCAAGGCCTGCTGCTGTGGCACGACCAGTTACGCCCTCAGTTTCTTCTGCCTATTAAATATTTATTCGCTCATTGATTTATTTCATTCATTAAGCAAATTATGGAGGTCTGCGTGGCCTCCAACAACCTCTGCTGTTGAAGTTACTTCACAAGGAGCCAGGTAGAAGAAAAAATTATAATTAAGATTAAGGATGATAAAAAGAAAACCGACGCCTTTTATCGGTGTGAACCGTGCAACTTTTTATGATGTTGCCCTCAGTTTGGGCACTTGGTGTGTACACTATGTATCGCTCAGGCTTGGTGGAGTACGACTGTCTGCTGATCCAGCCCAAAAGCGCGATTAAAGCAGAAGAATGGGCTGTCACCACGTCGAGTCCGTATCCACCTCGTATTGATTTTGATCGGTCGAATCTGAATTAGCAATTCCCCCGGGGCCTCTCAGCTGTGAGCAAATGAGAATTAAGTCTTTTGATCTCAGCCATCTGCGGTGTCATTGTTGCTGAAGTTCCACGCCTTCTTCACCTCGCATTTCTACCGAGGGGGTGGTTGGCGCAGCCAAGGCGGCACGATCATTTGGGTGAGCAGTTGAGATGAGCATGAAGTCCAGTAGGTCATTAGGATTAGTTTGGTTATTAGCTCTTGATAGTTTTCCTCTAAACGTTTTGTTGCTGATCCAGGTTGCAATGCGAGTATGTGGAGAGAGAAAGACGGAGGATTTTAATGGAAGGACTTGCCAGTCTTGGAATTATTGGGCAGTTTGAAGACTGTAGCCATCACGGCGTGTGGAACTTGACATTGGTTTAAAAGGCTACCTTATACTATGACTACTGTAGTAGGTCATGTTAGAAGAAGCCAAGGAGCCAGAAGTGGCTCTTCTTTACTATCTTTAAGCAACGTGCTTAAAATAACAGGCTTCAGCAAATATCCTGCACTGGGGACAGATAACATTCAAACTGACTTTGGAAAAATGCGCTAGCAAACAGTTAGGTAATAATATTTCAGATACCACGTGGTTTGGGTAGTTACTGTAATACACCGTGATTCACAGCTTTTACCCGTGCTGCTGCTGAAGCAGAAGGAGTCTTCAGAGCTCCTCGGGCGGCATGGAATCGATAAGGGCAGCCATGTCTGCTTCAGCTGTTCACTAATTATTTCCCATAAAAGTCAGACTTAAGGCTTGTGTCGTGACATTAAGCCTGAAAGAGAAGAAAAGTCGACCACAGATGATTCAGCGTTTAAACCGCTGCTCGGAACCCACAGCCAATGGTCATTTTCCTTTACATGCAAAGCATTTTTGAATAAGGGTTACCAGACAACCCACGGGTTAAAAATATCAGGCTAAAATTAGTCTGCCAAAATTAAAAAGAGAACTCAGAAGTATATTTTTAAGAGTAATATTTAAAATACTGTAAGGAGAGAGTATTTTGAGAGCCTTTGATTTAATAAATGTGTTTTTTTTAAACGTGTCACTCTTTTTGTTTTAAATATGGTTCTTAATAACCTTTTTTAGGAATTATTAAATATTGTCCCTAAGATTATATTTCTTTTCAGAGATACTTGCATTCAGTACACCTCCTGTTGGCTTCTGGTACCCAGCAGAGACCGGACACACGCCGCTTTGGTTAAAGTGGCCCAACCAGGATTCGGGTTCTAAGGACAGGGGCTGAGAAGCTGCAGTGTCCCCATCCAAACTGTCGCTTGAAAATCACGGCTGCATAAATTCAAGTAGTAATTCCAGGTGCCTGATAAATCCACCTAAAAACTTATTTATGTAGCTTTTTAAAGACAGTTTAGGTAATGCAGCTGTAAGGCACTTGGTTGGTGTCAATGTTAAAAAAAAAGGTCATAAATATGCAGCTGCAGTGGAGTCACCGAGGGCCACAACCATCAGCGGTGACAGAAAGCCGGGTCAACTTGCGCAGCAGCTTTAACACACCAATGGAGCGATTCAAGATCAAAACACTTCTAACTCTTGGGTCCAAATGAAGAAGCCCGGTTGCCTGTACTGATGCCGCTTGTGAGATCTAGTAGTTCTACTGCCCCGTTCCTCAGATCAGACAGTTAGTGGCACCCTCGATTCCATTCCACATACCGGAGCCTTTGTAACAGGGTCAGGTAGCTGCCTCACCACCAAGCACACACATCTCTGGCTCAGTTAGGCATCTTGGAGATAGTTCAAACCACAGCCACCCATCTTCCCTCTTTCTGCACCGGGGGGGGGGGGGGAGTTTCCTGAGCAGCAGAGACTTCTCTGTGCTACGACAGAGCCGGCAGACATGTTCACTGCAGAGGACTGACCTTTC
Organism: Arapaima gigas; assembly: GCA_900497675.1. Taxonomy (NCBI): domain Eukaryota; kingdom Metazoa; phylum Chordata; class Actinopteri; order Osteoglossiformes; family Osteoglossidae; genus Arapaima; species Arapaima gigas. The sequence continues at coordinate 355,029 of UFQX01000205.1, read as the reverse complement.
TTCTGCATGCTCTGCCTTCTGGCTAAGAAGACAGCACCATGTGTCTTGTCTTCTATTCAGAGTCCTGTTATGAAAACTGTACGTGGAAGAGGATGGTCTTGAACCCAGGTCGTGTACATTGAAGACAAACAGCCTCTCTTCCCAGCATCGGCCTTCTAAAGGCAAGCAGGTCCCCCTCTGCTTAGAGGTCGGTACCCTCCATGCATTTGGTGTTTGTCAGTGCCTAAAGGAGGGGAGTTTCTTGTGCCTTTCATGTCTTTATGATTCTTTTTCCCCCTCTTTTGATCCTTTATTGAGAGCCCCTGTGAGAATACAGACTATGTGAAAAAGGAGTTCGTCTCAAGCTCTGTTGTTAAAACTCCGCATGAAATACTGTATGCTGAAATTTAGCTGCGTGAGCTGGAAGCTCAAGCAAAAGTCTGGCCCAAAGGATGCATTTAATGGAGCTACAGCCATTTAACAGAGATGACTTTGGAAGCGCAGCTGAAGGTGTTGGATTTTCTGACCAGGAATCAAAATGCAACGCCCTAATAAAAATCTGTATTATCTTAGGCTGTTTCTACCAGCTGTGTGGTTGTGCTACTACATTATGAATTTCATTTCACCGGAAATGTCCCTGAAACAAAGTTTTGTTTCTGCCAGTTACAAATGGAGTCGTCGTATGTCAAACTGCTCACCTCAATGAAGGGTGTTGCCTTTGTGAGGTCTTCTTGATCCAGCGATTTCCGAATCTTCAACGGCACAGTGCAAATACTTTTGGAATATAAGACACACCGTTGCACAAAAGCCGGCTGGTCGATGCAGTTCTGATTATCTCACGCTGGAGAAGATTGATTTTTATCTCTTAAATGCTGTTAAGGGAAGTGGGTAGCATTGTAGTTAAGATGAAAAGGTGGTGACGTTACGAGAGAACTGTGGTCCTTTACACCTGAGCTTTATAGTTGGTGTAAATTAAACATCCAGCTGTATGAATTAATAAGTGGTTGCTAAAAATAGATGGACGGTGTAGTTCAGTACAAAGTTATATTTCACCGCTACAAAAGTAAGCGTAAAATCAGAAGAAGAATTTCAGAGTGAAAATGATGGCATAACTGGAGGGTTAGTTTTAGGCTGATGTATCTTTTTGCGCAACTTGCACCTCTACTAGCGATTAAGCATTAAAAGTTTCCTGCATGTGTCAGTAGGAATCCATCCATACACCCTTTTCGGTCTTGACCGCACATCACAGACTCCAGGGGCCTTATGGACATAAGCGGTCAGGCTTGGGCCCAACGTAGATCCAACAGTGTTGGTTGGTCAATTATTTAGCGCACACACTGTGAGCCAAAGTCTCCCAGTGGGGTGCAAGTATATTTTAACAAACGGCTGTAAGTTCACCAAAAATCTGCTGCAGTGCAGTGCTGTTGGATCTCCACATGATTTCTGCAACCACTGGCTTCTCGTCATGATCAGTAAACCCTTCTGGATAGAAAGTGGCCCACCAACACAGTTTTCTTTTTAAAGGCCCTTTCCTATTATCTAAATTGGTTTTTCTCATTTGATCATGAATTAAATTTTCCATTTTTTTAATAGTGCTAAAGGTCGGCCTGCTTCTTTAGACTTTGGTCTCCTTCAAGGCTAACAACTGGTGCAACAGAAAAGGGTGTTTTGGCATACATGAGGAGGTCAGATACAGCTTCCATTTTACAGAACAGCAGAAAATGAAAAAAAGCACGGGCAGGAATTTCTGGAACTGCAGGGTGTGCAGGTTATTTTAACAGCGTGGCATGAAAGAACAGCAATCCTTCAGTATCCGAACACTGTATCCGAATTTTTGGTATAAGGGCTCTTGCAAATTAATGCCAAAATATCAGTATCTGAATGAAAACTTTTGCTATAACAAATTTTATCCACAGTTTATTCATAATAAAAAAATCAAAATGCAAATAAAAATCTAAATAAAGGAAAACATCTGCAACTACCCCATGGTGTAATGCAATAAAATATAGTTCTGTAGGTATTGTAATAAACTCTATTATATACTGGTATGCATTTGTTAGCCGGATACACACAAGTGTTATTAGCTGTTTCCACCCATTTCACTTTGTCTGAACACGTTTGCACTAAGTCACCACATTTATTGTGAATGTAATTTTTAAAAAAACAGACCTATTTGTTTAAATCCTGGTTTTTGTGTGCAACAAAGAGTCAACACAGCAGGACACTTTGACACACGTTTTAAATCCCTTTATTTAATGTCTCATAACACTGAAGTCGGGTTGCCAACCCCACCACGTGCCCTCTTATTTCCCGTGTGTAACGCAGTGACTAACATGTGAGATGCACTGTACTGTACATACTGTATCACCGTATAAACCTACAAGTCAATGACCACATGAAGTGTTTTCTACTTAGGTAACTGGTGTTGGCAATGTTTGTCATGCTGAAGTCATGGGTTAATGGTTATATAGGTGTTTTCCGGCGAACTGGGAGCGCAATACTTATATTTTAAAATAATGAGAACTAGGTATCTGAGAAATTTGGTACTCGACATGTTTTCAGGGACGAATTAGACCTGGAGGGATTGCTGTACTCTAAACAGTATCAAGTAAAAGTTAGACTTATTTCAAACTGAACTCTACAACCTTCAACACAGTGGTTCTTGAGCTTTCAAATGGCCCACCTTGGCATTTGGCTGCTGTAGTTTATTGCTTGTCTAACGAAAGCTACATTTTGTGAGATTTTGCTGTGTGGTTTACTATGTTCTCAAGTGTTATGCTCAAATGCATGTTTCCTCTTTGTATTGTTTCCTCTGCTTTACCCATCAATACACGCACTTTCCTCTACTTTGTGACCCCGGTCAGGCACAGCTGTATCAGAACCTCCGTAAAAAGTCAACACTGCATCGTTGGCTGGTAAATAATACATATAGAGCTGTGGTCTGGGTTAGAGCCATATCTGAAGGTGTGAGATTTATTTATTTAATGTCAGAGTAAGACACACTTCCTGCTTGGGTTTACACAATTGCCAATTTCTTTGCATCCCCTAGATGTCTATAGGTTTGATGTTGCACAATCTTCTTTAGTTTTGAAAGGTAGCCACCAATATGATACGAGACATTTCTCTATAGAGCAGAATGAAGGTCGCTTTCATAAATAAATAAATGAATAAATAAATAAATGTCAGTGGAAAGACCAATGGTGAAAAATTGCAGAAACAGAAATCCTACACACCGCCAAGGTGTCTGAATGTAGGCCAGATATCTTGCAGTAGTTATAAACAGTTTTTTTTTTCCTAAATAACAAACTTTTCCTCTGCATCATGTGGGTTTTGCCGCCTGTGATTCCATACACACTCTGAATTCTATTCCCAAGGTCTCCATCAGCAGAGAAACAGTCTGACTTTTTTTCACACTTTTATATGACAGGCCTTGCTCACAACGGACTCAAAGTGATGTACGCATCTGTAGGAAGCCGGCTAATGAGAGGAGTTCTTTGGTGGAGTGGTTTTGTGTGTGTGTGTGTGTGTGTGTGTGTGTGTGTGTCTTTGGGAGGGAGTCTTAAAAACATGGCACACTTTGTTTGGTTTATGCTTGCTGTGTACCATCTTACCACCCTAGGTCAGTTGCACACTGCCCCTGTGTCTTAGGTTATTAGCTACCACAATTTGATCATGAGTCCTTGAAGCCCCCCAGTCCAAGAGTGCAAAGTGCCTCTTGAACACAGGTCCTGTTTCCCTGATCCCCAGTTCTTAATGAGGGGCCCCAGGGTTCTGGAACTTTGTCTTGTTTTTCCTAATGGCGCATGAAGACAACATTCAGGTTTTGGCTCCTTGACCATGAAAGTAAACACATATGCCTTAACCCGCTTGTGTTTTTTTTTTTTTTTTCATAATGAGCAAGGTGGAGACTTCAGCCCAGATCAGGTTCAAGAGGTATGTAATATCAGGTCGCAGTGAGACACATGACCGAAGAGCATGGGACATGGTGAAGGAAGTGGTGACCTCCTGGGGGCAGGCGTGGCTGTGACTGGCCCCATCACCACACCAGTTGATATCGCTACATGGTGCAATAATACCCTGGTAGTGTGTGGGTAGGTAACTGGCCAAAGATTAGAGATTCGCTGCTGTCCTGTCGCATTAGCTGCCCACTCCAGACTCGAGGCCAAGTGTGATCTGACGGGCCACATCTGCAGCCCAACAGCTACATGTCATGTCCTGCCCAATGCCTGCATACCTTTTGTGAGGTTTTTTTCCATCTCAATGACAGCATCTTCCTCCAAAACCCCTTTAAAGAGGACGCAGGGGTCTTTCGTACCCCAGGTCACATACAAGCAGTATGTCTATTTCAGCTTATTGCGTATCTTACAAATATATCTTATATCATATGCCATAGATATTTATGAACTTGCCTTTGTGCTCAGCATGAAGTGTGAGAGTAGGCTGTGGCACTGCATTGTTAAGAGGCATGGTGGGATTTCTTGGGAACAAACATAAATTAAAATAGTGTTTACACTGCGGGACTGTTGCTCCTGAACCACAAAGTCAGTGTGTTGCCGTAAAATGAATGCAACAAAGGGGATAATAAGCTACATTCCGAGAAGTCACCGTTTAACTTGCTATACTGAAATCTTGCAGGCCAGAAAGAGTCAAACTAGTTAACTAGTTAGTCTTAGTGAACTTTACATTTGCACCGGGACAAGTGATTGTTGCCAAACTGACAAATGAAAGATTTCATTCATTAACGCAGCACTTGAAAGTGTCCGCATGCAATTTTGATTTGAAATCTTTTGTTAGAGCAGCAAATGCATTTTCTTACTCAAAGTTGCCCCTCCTGTGTATAAACCACCAACAGCAGATCACCAAAGGCTTCTATCATGTACCTTTGTGCTCAGTGACAGAAAGAAATGTATGAATTTGCACCTGTGTGTGTGTGTGTGTGTGTGTGTGTGTGAGCATTACACCCAGGGGAGATGTTATTTTTGTGTTTTTTCCATTGACCCAAATGCTACGCTCAGCCAGACACCGTAGAGAATATATTCTCTCGCATCAAACGCGCGATGTGCAAACTTTTAGCATTTGTAAGTCGCCCTCATTGAAGGTGTTTTGCACAACAAATAATGCAACCAGCAATAAAGGAAGAGGAGCTGTAACACTGATCTCTGACACAGAAGTCAGACACCAGAGGGGAATGAAAAATGTCTTCTTTCTTCACAGAGGTAAAGGGCAGTCTGGCCTCTATGCATGGTATAAGTCAGATTAAATGTAAACTGGATTTTGAACCTTGCAATCAGGGTCTCTGGCCCTGGAACAGCAGGATGTTGTTCAACGTCCCGCTGCTAATGCGATGTCTTTGATTCCTGTTCATTTGAATTTTTTGGGTACAATTTTTATACCTGCCGTAAAACAATTCAAACTGAGTGGGAAAAAAACAGTTATTCTGTATTTTTGCCGTTCTAATGCGATCACAATTCTCTTTATTAATTCATGCTGAGAAGTCATCCTCTATCTAATATGGATCAGTGCGCAAAACCAAATCACAAACTTCTCCTGAATGAGACCTTCGCAGTGGCACAGTTGAAAGCAAGGCTTTCTCAAGGCTTTCAGTGGTTTGATCAAAGAACTCTCCTAGATGGCTTGTCTTTCATTGTCTCATTTCAGGTATGCAGCAGATAACCCCCAAAGAGTGACGGATGGGTCCATTTAAAATGATAGTATTCTACCGAGTTATGTCTGTCTTACATCCATTAATTTTCAGACATTTTGTACAGTCAGGGGGCTTGAAGCATATTCCAACAGGCCGTGGCCACAAGATTTAACTGCAAGTCCCCGACGGTCACGGTCACACACACACTAGGGGCATTTCAGAGCCTTTAGTAGTCTAGGCTAGACATGTGTGTACTGTTAGGGGGCCTGACATACGGAATGTACGTGAGATCGCTTTGCTGTCAAACCAAATCAAGGTCATGGAAATAATGAGAAAGCCGTGTCCCTAAATTAGATCATCGTGCTGCCCTTTGTGCCGATTTCCAGTGGAAAAATTCCGAAATGGTGCATTCTATCTGCTGTAACAATAACATAAAGAATTATTGACAATTATGATTGTCATGCAGCAGTCTCGTAGCAAGAGAAAACAACATCATTACAGAATTCTCAAATAACATTTGCAGTAGTAGGCCATTATCATAAGTATGCTACTTTAATGAAGGCTAAATGAAGATAGCTATTTTGTTTATCTTGATAGAAGGCGAGATCGTATTTCAAGCAGGACTCCTCTAAATAGTCCTTTTAACTGCCACGCAATGTTATGAGAAAGCCAAGCATTTCAGTCAATACTGCATGGCAAACTGATAAAAAGTGGAAAATCAGATTACGCTGTTAGAAAATGAGGGAAGTGAACAATTTAATGCTGGATAAGAATTTAGTTTCATAATTAACTGTGTTGGATAAAGTGCAGCAGGATGACAAAGTGGCCTTCAAGACATACATTAGTAGGAAATAACATCTTCTGCCTTTTTCCTTCAATTTAAACCAAGCATATCTTCTTCCAAAATAAGGGGAGACCACACTGTGCTAGGAATTGGATTTAAGTCTGAGATAAATTCCATGCATTGGTGGTAGAATGCTTTACATTTACATAAGAAATACTGTATTGTATATGTAAGCACATTATTAATGTTTTGGTTGGTTGCATGAAGGAAAAAACAAAGGCTTGTTCTACATCTGTATGTTAGTCCTCAATAATACAAGCAAACTCCGGCTTTAACAAGCGTAACACAAATGAATTTCAGCAACTGAACTTTGCAGTTTAGCAAGAAATAACTGCAACTGCTTCTCACATGTCACGCACCACGGTGCCTACATTATAATGCATGCTGTGCTGTGAAGGATTATTATTAAGCTCATTCACTTGCACGTAAGCGCACTATGGGCAGTGTAGAAATCACCAGGACCACATATCGTTGGACTGAAGGAGGAAACCAAACAAGGGGAGATCTTTCCAGTTCGACACAGACAGAGCCAGATTTGAAACCTACTTCCAAAAACACAGCCTAGGTGTTTTGAAACACCATTCTACAATATTATATTAAAATTTTAAAATAAGAAATGTAATAAAATGGAACACAACATATAATAACAATAATAATAATAATAATAATAATAATAATAATAAAGACAACTGTCTGCATTGCTAACACGAGGCAGTGCTTTTGTGTATCCCTTCAACCTTAAAGACAATATACTCTATATATATAAATATATTCATTTATTTAATAACAAAAATAAATCTGAAGTCTAAGTAGAATGGATTCAATCTGGCACACCGTGGACTGTAGTGCATTGCCATGGATAAATGCTCACAATATTGCATATGTTAAAGCACTGAAATGTGTGTGAATAAATGCAGTAAAAAGAGATCACTATAAAACGTGGTCTGATAGTCAGCATACATTCCGTTCATTTATTTTCTCTGTGTCATGGCATGTTTTTTCTGTTATCCCAACTGTATTTACATCATGCAGTCTTGAGGAATTTGTGGCATCATCTTTGTACTGTGCCGCTACCAGAAGCAGATGGATATTACTACTTTAGGAAAGGAATTTGAGTTTGGGGGGGGCTTAGGGGACTAAGATCCAAACATATGCCCCCCATGCCCCTGATGCCTTTTTGGCCATCTGTTTTTGGATCCCTTGCTTCAGTTCGCCTGTGCAGGCGTCTGTCTATGGTGCGTGGGCAATCTTGCGAGATGCCTTTGTGGCAGAAAATTAATTTAAGTTACACGAGACCCTTCCTCCATCAAACAGACAGGAGGAAGCGTTCGACAGAACACCTTTATTTTATCTCAGTGCTGAGGGAGAGTCCCTCCACCCAAAGTCTGAGTTTAGGGAGTCTCCTCCAACAAAGAAGCTCATACATTGTATACGTTACACTCGGATCTGAATAGCTCATGATCAGCTCTTGTTGAGCTCTCGACTGGATGCACAACTTGTCTCATTTCTGTTGGCTTAATGGTATCTACGCCTAAAGTGTCCATCACTGTAACTCAGGTGCAAACCAAGAACGTTCACACACTTTATCTCTCGCCTTCACATCCTTCCTCCTGTCTGCAGTTAGCTTATTGCATCCTTGGGGTCCGGATATCTCGCGCAGACTGTTTTGCAGGCTTAACAGCAACTCTTTCGTTTAGGAAAGGAAAATTTATTCTTTCACACCTTGCACATAGAAGACAAACGTTCATCTGCATCGTCGTCGCAGCAACTGTTGGGCTAGGCAATGGCACACATGACCAGGCAAGCGCTGTGGCTACTCTGATTCCTCCTGCGTCCTCCATTGCACATGAGCCTCTGAAATGGCGGTGGTAGGTGGTTTCTTTGCTGCTCCCCTGGGATCCAGCTGAAGGCAGTGGTGTCAAAGGAGCAACGGTGTTATTGTGATCACCACCAGCCAGGTGCGACAAAACTGAGTATGGATGGTAGGTTTCCTGATGCTGATTCCTCCTCAGAGTTTAAACATGACTACTTTGCTTCCAGTTTGGTTAGCCTCCATAAATTCATCTGGCAAATGTAATGTGTTCCTTCACAATGCTGGAACCAGTGTCATTTTCAGCAGGACTGCATTGCACTTGACAGTGACTGAAGAATGAATGACTTTAAAGAGTTGACGAAAAACCCATTCCCGCAGGAGACGTGGTTGTCCACTTTCCTCGCGCTGTGTGAGCTGTCCAAACAGAACAAAGACTGGCTCATGGGTGGCCCTGAAATGGCTCCAGCTGTGTTTGGAAGGAAGAAAGCGGTATTGGTTTCCTGCTGTCAAAGCCCCCGTTGGCAGACATGAGCAATTCTGAGTGCCCACCTGACTGATGAGGCTCTTTGCGCAACTGGTTCCATCTGACCGTCCTATTCGGCGGGGTGGCCTACAGAAAAGTTGGGCCATGTCCTTGGGTACAGTGGGCTCACACCTGCCAAGGTTTCTTATGCAGCAATGAGGTGGAATAAAAAAGGCAGCTTTTAGAGAGTCACACAAAGATGGTGCAACTAAAATGTTTAATACCTTCCTCAGTACCTTGTACATCGGTGCACAAGGGGTCATTTAGATGCCTTTGCATCTCATTTAATATGTAAACGCTCACAAAATGTTCATTAATCTGGTCCCTGTGGAACTAGCTGTAAGCCTTAAGTGGGCATGAAGCTGTTTTATCGACAGTTTTCTAATATTTGCTTGTTGGTTTGTTTGTTTTTTTTTCCTTAGTAAAACCTTCTTTCTCGACGTTTGCTTTACACATGACACAATCGATCTCTGTTAGGCGCCGGAGCCGCTTTATTGGTGAAAGTCGAGCGAGTTCGGTGACCGCAATGGGGCTGGTGTGGTGGGGTATATTGAGCCATTGAGGGGAGAAGTGGGTTTGTGCATGGATTGCTACAACATCCGTCATCTGTGAAGACAGAAAACTCTAGGAGAATTAAAGTGGCTCTCAGGTGGGCGGCCTGGGTTGCTGGGTGTGGGAGAGGCTAGGGGCGAACCAGCATGAAATCTATTAAACAGGTGCCCTGATGTACATTTCCCTGCTGGTGGCTGTAGCATGATGGAGATTCTTACAGGTTTGCAAAATTTTCCTTGTAATTTTCCAGTCTTCTCCCTGGAAGCCATGGATATTTTGTCTGCATTTTTTCTGAGATTAACAGTGGGGTCTGGGGCTTGTTTATTGACAGATACAAGATGTTACACTGATAGTGTTGAGACATTCTAACAAGCTACCACACATTACATTTTATTAAGTCAGTAAGCTGGCCTTGTTGTAAAAAGTAAGTTGCATAACTTGCAGGGTTTTTGTCGTAAATTTGTTTTGCATGAAGCAACGCATCTTTGTAATGCTACAGAAATTCTTTTGGCATTTGAACAGGCAGAACTTTTGGACCTTAATAATTTTCATCTGTCCGTCCATCCATTATCATTAACTGCCTCTTCCCGGTCAGGGTTGCTATGGTCTGGAGCCTATCCCAGACGAATTTGGTGCTGGGCTATGAAACTACCCTTGGTGGGACACCAGTCCATTGCAAGGTGGCCACACATTCACACAGTCACACAACAGGCAATTTTAGAGTGCCCAATTCACCTGAAATGCATGTACTTGGACTGTGGGAGTAGACCCATGCAGACACAGGGAGAACAAGCAAACTCCACACCCAAATAGCCCAGTTCAGTAGCTAGCACATATTTTTCAAGTAAAATGCATTTTTTTAAATATGTGACATGAAGTGACCTGTACACAGATTTGTTTTTAGAACATCAGATAACTAACTTGCAGATTCTAACTCATTGGTTAACCCTCTGGGTTGTTCTGTTGGCTGTTTTCCACAAATTATCTTCATTGGTAGCGATTATGATGAAGACCAGATTTTGAACTGACACAGAATTATCGGCAGTTCTCTGTCCCTCTGAGTTCCATTGTAATTAATCATTTCAAACTTGTACGGATAATAAAGCGCAAAAATTTGATTTGGATAAATACCAAATATTTTTATATTGTCTGCTGGCTTATTAAAAATAAGGGTAAATACAGAATTAACTAAATAATGACCCACATGACAGCAACAAATTTTGAGGAAGCTGTTTTTCTTTCAGGAAACAATCACATGAACTCATCCAACTGGTCTAGACCAGAGACTATAAGTCATGGAAAAGCATTATGGTAATGAATGCCATGATAGAACATGTCATAGTAGTGAGTACTGAAGTACTGGATAAGCCAGAAAAGCCAGATTGTCCTAAGAATGAGTTACATTGTACCAAAGGTGCAGAGAACCTGGAAGATATTGCAGCTTCAGGCTACTTCCCATATCAGCTTTGAGCCCCTCTGCCTTTGACTCATCCAGCAGTCCAAAAATTAGGCTATAGGCCTAGCCTAAGCCTAAGCCTAAGCTTAACCCTAACTTAACCAACAAAAAATATGCTTAATAAGAAAAAATTGCATGGAACAGATTTTGTGGTTTATCAATTTCTTACCTTTATATCTCTTGTTATAGACAGCACACAAAGCGCTGGCAACATATAGGTTTTCCGTGACAGCTGTTGGATCACGCCCTCTTCCAATATTACTGAACATTCAGACAGTTTTTCCTGAAAAAGCAGAGAAGAGCCACTGACAGATCTTTATTTTGTGCCCACAAACCCTATGCATGTGCATGGCTTTATCTCCAGCCCAGCCCAGCTGAAGCCTGGCTTAGTATATGCTCAGCATATTCAATATATGTGGCCCGCATTCAGCAGAACTGCTCAAACTCCCCAAAGAGACTCACAGGCTTTATCACAAAGACTTCATTTTCTCCCTACCTTCCCAAAAAACACTGAGCCTCACTGCTGGATCAGCCAGTATTGTCCACTGAGGTATATTCCCTCCAAGACAGATGTCTCTTCAGGTGGGGAGTCAAGTCTGTCTTGGTTAAGCAATGAATTTGTTAAGGGAGGCAGGGTGTTGAGGAAAACAGCAAGCTGTGAAGAGGAACTGACACTGTGGCATCTAAAGTTGCTGTCAACTTTGTCTTCATTACATTCTACCAGCAGCCTCTGCTTGAGGGAACTGTGTGGTGGTCACTGGCACAGTGGGGGATACTGTGGTGGTGTCTTAAGTCCTGGGAAAGAAGAAAAGCATAGTGACCTTTGACTCAATTTGTAATATAAATGAGCGCAAAACATAATGTACCCTCTGCAAAAATTCTTCCAAAGACCGACATCAGTTTTTATGCCTATTCAATGGGAAACAGCTCTTTATTCGGCCTGAATCATAATGAAACGCTGTCTCCATGCTAGGCCAAGCTCAGAATGGCTAATGTAGCAGATCATAAAGCCACACACATCTCAAATCCTGTATATCACCAAACATTTCACCTTATAGACAGAACTTGTAATCATTTTCTGCATAATTCAAGCTCTTAAATATTTAGAGTCAGAGTCTGCGCAAATGGGTGGCAGGGTGGTGGTGGTGCACCGAGTGGTGCTGCCGCTTCACGCTTCTTCCAGTGCTGACGCGTCTTCCGTACCCTCCTCCCACCAGGATGTTTTCATCCTCTGTAATGAGAATGAAGCTTTAAGACGGACTGTTATTCAAAAGCATTGAGCCGCCGAGCTTTTGTCTGCTATGTTATAAAGTGATGTCGTACAGATACAGTTACTTACACTCGCCCGGCTTTTAAAGAACTTCTGAAAGGTCTATTACATGGAGCTACAATAGCAGCAAGGATCAAGCTGGCATAAAAACACCGTTTTTGAACAAGGGTTTACTTTTAGCGGCTGACCTTCTGGTGTCTCCTCTTCCTCTAAACCCACGAGCGATACCGTCTTGTGTCTAAACTCCACAAACTGATCCTCAAAGGAGAGACAGATGGCTGCCGTAATCTCTGAGCCCCAAGTGCTGTACCAGAATATTCCTCTGGCAAAGTCATGTCATTCAAGGATAAGTCTGGTTCCCCTCACCCCACCCAACCCCCAGGCCAAACATTTTGGCAGACTGGATATAGAAATGGCCTAAACCTCTGTGCTGTTTGACGATTCAGTGCTGGTAACCACTGGATTTTTACCAAAAAAAAAAAAAAAAACCACAATGTGATGTTGCCTGCTGGTTAAGAAAATTCATTTGATCGGTTGCAGGTTCAAAATTCAACTGTTGCAAATGGGTACAGCATAAAACTTCCCCTAAATTGCTTCGGTCAGATACAGGCCTTTGTATGAATGGGGGGAAATGAATGTAAAATAGCGATGTAGGTCACTTTGGAAAAAAAATGGATCCAAGTATGCTTGATTATTTGATCTACAGCAGGTTTCAGCTCCTTTTTTTTACATCCATTTTATTTGATCTCTCAAACTGCTGTTGTGAATTCTTTCATAACTTTTCCCCCCACTTTTTATAGATCCAGAGGCGTTGTCTCCCTGGTGGCCAGTAGGTTATTTGTATTGTTGTGCTCTCAATTATAAAGGGGCTGTAGGGATTGTCCTTGTAAATCATGGCCATCTATGATTTTTTTTTTTTTTTTACAGTACACACACCTTCAGAAAAATAATCCTAAAGTCCACGGGACATATTTACTGCTCGGGAGGGGTGGGGAATTGGATTAGGGCACAGAAAAAAAAAAGATAGAATCTTTTTACAGCCAAGAGGAGAAAGATCCGTCCCGTGAACAATTTCCTCCTTCAAAGAGGCATTAACACTTCCATTAGAGTCCTGTCACCCCTTTCACGTGTGTCTGCCGCTCCGAAGAAAGGGGAAATCGCTGCCATTCAAATGCTAAGCAACTTCCCTCGGTGAATATTAGAGGTGGCCACGCTAGTCCATCATTTGCGGAGCCTTCGTAACGTACAGCTTCTGAATATTCCCCACAATCAGAGCATCTCTTCTCGCTGATGACACAGTGGCTCACTTGTTGCCCGCCGGGCGCGGCGAGTTGTCGGCCTGCGTTAAGAGCGCAGCGCTCGTACATACGTGTAACAATGTTCGCCTGCACACAGACCCAACGCGTGTGTTCATACATTTAAATGAGAAAAACTGCCTAATACTCCGAGTTTTATAGCCTTTAATACGTATTCTGAATCTCAGTCTCCTTTTAAATAATTTACTGATTGTACCGCTCAGCGAATCGATGGTGTAATTGAAAGCTTCGTACAGAACGTTGCCTGAGGGTGAAGTGCTATAATATATTTACCATCCGTTTTGCTCCAAAGATATGCATTTTTATGTATGATCTGTGTTCAGCCTGTAGTAATAACTATTGCATAGAGTATCAGTTAATTATTATTTTCTTCTGTTTTGTCTTGAAGGTAATGGAAGGAGGCACCAATAAGCAGAAAATTTTCACCTATGATGCTATGTTTAATACCAATTACTCTCATATGGAGGACTATCGACGACGTGAAGACCTCGTGTACCAGTCGACGGTCCGGTAAGCGTTCTCCCCGGTTCTGGCCGTGCTTTCGTGCGTGATCCTGGGCGAAAGGGGTTCGTTTCACCTACAGCTCCTTCCTCCACAGTCTTTTTATCAAGAGCGTTCCACAGTGAAACACCCTTTCAGGTGCTTCGGGCTTCTTAGCCTGAAGCAACTGTCTGCTGCAGTGCCACAGGCCAAGGATGCCGTTAGGTTCTGCACCCAACTGAAGTTTTTGAGGTCATTTTGATTTGAATTGTATCCTAAATAAAATGATAAAATTGTATGTTGTAGTTAACATCTACCACCGATATGTGCACAGCTTAACAAACTTGGTTAACTTGGTCAGATAGATACACCAACGTATTTTTTTCTTATTAGTTACCGTAGTCTTTGTACACATACTAGCTGCGTCGCCTCGTACTGTTTGGGCTAGAAGGTGGAAATATATTAGCAGTTTATCACCAAACTGTATTATCTTTAATCATATTGCATGACCCGAGTGCATAGGTCATTGTTAGTGTTTTACACTCCTATACTTCAGGGATTTAAGTTTTTTCTTCTACTTACGAATTAGGCACTTGTCATTAATGTCTGTTGCACTGCATGCGTGTGTGTGTGTGTGTGTGTGTGTGTGTGTGGCCATTGTGTGATAGACGTTTCCCATCTAGGGAGTGGTGTCCTAGCTGAGCACCAAGTGATTCGGGGATAGGCTGTGGACGACTGCAAACCTGACAGAGATAAGTGGTTCAGTATAATGGATAGTTTGTTATTTATTTATTTATTTTGCTGGACCTCAAGATATATAAACACAAGCACAAAACTTTTATATAGGCACTTAGAGTTAAGGATAAGGTAGCATTTAACTATTAATCCTTGCAGGGAAATTCATCCATACACCAGCTAGACCACAGAACATATAAAAGAAGATTTGCAAAATAAATAAAAGATAACATAAGAGAAGTTTCAACTGCCGTAAAGCTAGACAAAAAGTCTTATGGCTCTGGGGTCACAAGGCTCCTTTAGTGTAGAACAGCTGACAGTTAGCAAGTCTCTGTGTTGCATTTTGGAGGCGGATGGCCGCTGGTAAGAGGACCCTCAGAAGACGTTCTTAGTGCACAAGAGCGGAAGGTGATCGCTTCATGTAGGGGATGTGAACCATTGTCCATCATGCACCGTGGCTTACTCCTCATCTTGGTCTCCGCCACGATGTCTCCTCACTAAATCAGGGCTCTGACCCATGACAGACCACGATTTCTTATTGAGTTGTTCAAATACAAGGAAACAAATTTCAAAATGCTAATATTTTTTCCTGTTGTAGGTGTCAGATGAAAAGTATGTACTACATGGTCAGGCCATGTTGCCCCAGGCAGGCATCTAAGGGTATTAACCAGTTTGCAGGTACCTTGAGGAGCCCCAGGCTCTCCTTTAGGCACAGCTTCTTTGCCAATGTGTCTTGCAGTGCCCAGTCCTGCTGTGTACACATGACTTGGAAGAAAGAGAGAGCAAGAGAGTGAGAGAGGAGTAAAAGTAGGAGAGCATCATTTCCTTCTGGGTAGACTGGGTGTGTGACACCCCTCTCCCCCTCTCCTGCACCCCTCCCATCTCCCTGTCCGTGGTTCTGTTTATTTCATGACTGTCTTCTTTCTTCACTCCATCCGTCTATCCTCAGCTGTTTAGTCACTCCCAGCGAGAGTGATCTATGCTAACAGCCACGCCGTAGCTTCAGGGGGAGCAGTAATCATTGAAACTTAGCCTTTCACAGTTCCAGCACTTTGCCTAATAGAGAGGAGTGGATCAACCAAGACAGACAGTCTCTCTCACACAGACACACACACACCAAGTGATTTAAACAGAGCAATACAGGGGGAAAAAAAAAAACAGCTGCAATGACACGTCTGTCTTGGGCAGCATTTAGCCTGTTTCAGTCAAGCAGTGAGACAGCGTTGCTGCTCGCAGTGCCGCTGAGTGTGTGTCAGAGGGCGTCCTCCCCAAACTCTCCCTTCCTCCCCAGCTGCACTGTGCCGGGCAGCAGCCAGAGAGAGAGAGCCTTGATCTTTGCAGGGCATAATCTTCGCATTTCCACATTAAAGCCCCAAATCTTCACTGTAAAGCTGTGGCATTTTGACTTTGGGAAAATCGCAGATCTGACCGGAAATGAAAAGCAGAGAAAGAGGAGAGGAGAGAGGGAAGGTGGGGGATTCATGGGAAAGTCAGCAGATGGCTTCACAGAGATGATCCCTTTGTGTGTTGAGATCAGGGCAGAACCACACTGTGCCCAGAGTCCCACTGTACAGTCTATCTGAAAGATGGAATAGAAAATGACCCAAGGCATTATTATTATTATTATTATTATTATTATTATTGTTGTTGTTGTTGTTGTTGCTGTTGTTGTTGTTGTTGTTGTTGTTGTTGCTGCTGCTACATTGCTGCATATAAAATAAAGCTCTACATATGTAAATGAAGAAATTGTTCTTGATCAATAATTCATGGGATTTTAATGTTTTGATGGGTGGAGTGAGGTTGGACTCAAGTGTAAAGTTTATTTACAAAGTGAAAGACGTGCAAAGGTCATCATTGGAGGGTCAGTACTGCAAAGAGGTTTGAGGCCCCAAGTGAAAAGGAAAAAGCAGATTTGAAAAACACAGCAACCTGGAAGCTTAAATGATATGGAAAAAAATGAAGAAGGGAAGGAGGTACAGGGAAACCAGGAGCAGTAAGCATTGGTCAGAGCTACTCAAGCAAGCAGGTGCACCTTCTGGCACTATTGGAGAATCCATAACCAGCCTGGTGCTAGACTCTTTCTCATAAAGTCTGGGTTATCAACCTGAATGACTGAATGACTCATATCAGCTGCACTAGGATGTGCTGGATTGCTCATGTGAGGACTTTTGCTGGCTGCCGAACATGGCACCTGAATATTCTCTTCATTTTTCTGAATTTAACTTAATTTAATTCTATTCTATTTTATTTTAACCCATAATTTAATTTTAATTCAGATAAGTGTATGACTACAGCATTTCCTCGGTGTCTGAACATATTTGCCCCACTTCACCACATTTATTGCCCGTTTCATTTTATAAATAAACCTATTTATTTAAATGCCGGTTGTGTGAAACAAAGAGGTGAAGCAGCAGGTTCTTTTGATACACGTCTTTATTCCCTTTATTCAACATCTTATAACCCTGAACTCAGGCTGTGAACCCCACCATGCGCCCTCTCATCTCCCGTGTGCAATGTAGTGACTAACATGTGAGATGCACTGTACTGTACACTCTGCACCGCAGTATAAACATGCAAGTCAATGACAACATTAAGTGTTTTCTAATTTTGTAACTGGTGTTTATAGTGTTTATCATGCTGAAGTCGTGGGTCGATATATAGGTGTTTTCTAGTGGACTGGGAAAGCTTTATTTATTTGTTTTTTTGTTTACCCCCGCCCCATTTAAAATAATAGGAAATAAGCGCTCGGTGTTCGAAAAATTTGGGTTGAATTACTGTATGTACATTGTTTGGGTATTTCCTCACGAGTCAGAATGTTTTAATTTAAATGGACTCTCATGCCATACACGGTGTACCCTGCCTCATGCCCCATGCTTCCGGTATAGTGCTTGGACCCCCACAACACTACATTAGACAAGGAATTATTCATAATGCATGGATGACTGGATGGATTGTTAATTAGATTTTTTCAGGTACTTCTAACATTGGACACGCCTCCACTAGCAACACACTGCCTTTGAGACCAAAATGCTGCTTTTCTGGGCTTCTGTGGTCTGCATATTTTTAAAATAAAGATTGCAGAACACTGACATTTCCCATGTTGCATTTATAGATAATGACAGCGTAAATTGAAATTCAGTGTCTTTTCCTCGTTGCCCTGTTGCACTTTGGTGCTTATAAGGAGAGTGAAGTTGTCGGAGGCACTTGAAAAATTAATGTAATCAGTCCGAATTTTTGATTGAAGCCATTTTACAGTGTGACCTTCTCTCGAACTTGATGGCCTCGCTCTGTGTCACGAAGCTGCCAGACTGCGTAAGCTGAGCTCTAACCTGTCAGATAGCGAAAGCTATACCTCCAAGGATTTTTGCGAGCCACCCCTCCACCTATTTCTTCTAAATCGTCTATGCCCGGGAGTCTCTGTGACCCCTGCGCTGAAGCTCAGAGTGAACATTCTCACGCACCTATACACAGGTCACCAGGTGCAGGATGTGGTTGAGAATAGATGGCTTGACAAGACGAACAACTTCAAGACATTAAAAGACAGAGGAGTAAAATCACTGCACTTTCACCTAAATGCAGAAATGAAAGCGAGTTGGAACTGGCTTTTCCGTTTTTACTGTCCAAACAGTGCAGGAAGTGATAAAACTCTCCTCCATCTTCACTGCTTTGCTTGAATCCTGTTAGTAAGTGGGCTCTTCTTTTATTATTTCCTCTATCACTTGTACGAGCAAGCTGTAATGCGACACACTGCAGGCCCTTTTACACGGCGCTGTTTAACAGCTAGGTACAGCGCAGCGGTGCCGACACACTTGTTACCGCACTGCGGAGATTGTCCAGCTGTGCTAAAACACGCGGTTTTTCGCAGTGGTCTGTCAGGTCCTCTCCTGCTCTCCACAGGAAGTCTGTATGGTTTAGGGAAGGGAGGCCAGGAGCTAAACTCTTAAAGGGAGCGCTAAATGGGGTATCGATCCCGTTGGGTTTCATGCTGCTGTCGCTGCTCCTCAGAGCATAGCCATCCACATCAATCACCGATCCCCCACTCCCTCGCGAACCCTGCCCGCCAGCGCGTGCGTTCACGCCGGTGCACGCTAGCCTTGGCGCACGCACGCTTCTCGGCCACGTTACATGCCTGCCACACACAAAAGGTTTCCACAGGCCTCCTGACTGCGCCCAGCCTTCCAGCTTCCCACTTGCCCCCACGAACTCCTTAGCGTTAATGACCTTTTCATTGCACTTAAATGAACGACCAGAAGGTTAAAGACAGACGAGGTCCATTTGTCAGTGCCTCTCGAGCAGCTCCAGGAGCCAGGACTGCAGCAGGTCTGCTTCTAGTCCAAAGAGTAAGGGGGTGTCAGTAGACCACGGTCATCACAGTCAGTGTGCTTTCCAGATGAAGCGGAGGCAGCCCGGCACCAACGTGTGTCATGGAAAGCACTGCGGGCGTTCACCACATCATCATAATCGAGGCTTGTCAGCTGGCCCAGAAAGCCATCATCATCATTGTGAAATTACAGGTATCTGTAAACAGAAACAAAACCCAGACACACCTCTGTACTTATCCATCATTACAGACAGACCGTCGTAACACAATCTGCCACGTACAGTATCTCACGTCATCGCCTGCTTAAAATCCATGTCATCCTAAATGGGAATATGTTAAAGCAAAGATGCAGGTATTCTGTACAGACCTCCTCTCCTCTTCAGATATAAAAGCAATCGGTGTGCAGAATTGCACCGTTGATCATTTTGACCTCTGGTGGGTTTTGTTTGTACACTGCAGTGCAAGAAAGAGCCAATAAAGGAATGTAAAGGAACAGCTGGAGAATGACACTGTTGAGCTAAGGAGGTGCAGAGTTTTCTCGAGTGACTGAGGCAGTCAGCTCTCGCTTGGCTGGCATCAGCAGTTTGCATCTTCCCTTCCCTGTTTTTGCAGATTGCCGGCTGGGGGGGCGAGGCCTCGAGGGCTGAGGAGAAACACGTACTATCGCAGAGGACTGGCTATTGTATAAAATAAAAACGGCTTTGTTTCATACCTCTGACCATCAGTATCTCAAGCCATTATTGCTCAGAATTTGAGCCTACTGCAAGTGGCCTAAATGGGTGGCAAGGAGAGTGGTTACTAATAAATTCAAACATCTCTGTGTTATTGGTGATGTCTCATTTGCAGCACTGGTGCGCTTACCTTTATAGCAGAATTCGGACTGCGCTCCCAAGGTACGAGAAAGCGTGAGGCAAATCACGTGGGGAGGTTTGCAGTTTCACCTTCAACTGAAACATTTTTGCATGCTGTGTTGGGTGAAGAACTTGGAGAAAGGACCTAGAGTAATAATAGTCATTATTATAATTATAATTGGAATTATAATTATAATTGTCATCATCATCATCATCATCACAGATGGGGGGTTTTCTGTAGTGCTGAAGCCTCATAGGTGCAGGCTTCTCCCTGTATTCCAAACACATTTGACTCCAGGGAACAATGCTGCAACAAATGTCAGGTCACTTCCCATAACCAGTTTTATCGGTACAGTATTCCCTCAATATCCGAATATAATATAACACATCGGATATCAGATTTGACCGAGTGCCTATTTCCTGTTTTATATGGGGAAATAAATATAGGTGGGCATTAGCAATACCCAAAAACTGAATATACGGTAATTTCTCCTGAATTTTTCAGATAACAAGTGCCTATTTCCCATTATTTTAAATGGGAAAACAAATAAATAAATAAATAAATAATGCTTCCCCCGGCCCATCGGAAAACACCTATGCAATTATCAACCCATGACTCCAGCATGATAAACGCTGTAAACAGCAGTTATCTTATTAAAAAACACTTAATGTTGTCATTGCCCTGCCTGTTTGTACCGCAGTGCAGTGTACAGTACGGGACATTTCGCTTAGTCCCTCCGTTACACATGGGAGATGAGAAGGCATGTGGTGGGGTTTGCAGCCCGAGTTCAGTGCTATGAGATACTGAACGAAGAGAACAGAGACGTGTGTCAAAGTGAGCTGCCGTGTCGCCTCTTTGTTTCACACAACAACCCCAGCATTTAAATAAATAGGTTTATTTTTTTTAAAAATGAAATGCGCAATAAATGTGGTGACACAGTGCAAACGTATTTAGACAAAGTAAAATAGGTGGAAACAGCTGGAAACAGCCTTGCATCTGGCTTTTGTTACAGTATACAGCAGAGTTTATTACAATACGAGCAATATTATTTTTTGCGCTGCACTGAACATTACTATACAGTATTTATTTGTACATTTTAAAATTCATTTCCATTTTTATTTGTTTTCTGATTTTTTTTATTGTGGATAAATTTCAGATAAAAATTCTTTGTAGCAAAAGTCTCCATTCAGATACCAGTATATCGGTGTTAATTTTCAAGACCTGTTATAGCGAAAATTTGGATATAGAGTTTGGATACTGAGGAATTGCTATATATATTGAAATCAGTTGCCTCAAACATTATATAAAATACACAGATAAATGCATGATTGAATGACGTATAAGCAGAAACTTTTTGCTGAAGCTACCACCTGACTGGACCACATCAGTATCTGCTGGGACTGGGAACTGTCATTTCTAGTTTCCAGTACTGCTGATGTGCTGCTGATGACTCGCTTTGGAAAAGAAGAAACCCATGACTTTGTCCTCCTTGAACCTAAAATTGTTTATATATTGGCATGTTAAATTTCTCAATATAATGTAATGTCTTAGCTGATCCTGAAAGACAGTAGCCGTTTCTACAGAAGCTCCTGTAGTCTTTGCTCACGTGCAAAAGAAGCATGATGTATAGTCTGGCCATTTGCTTCTGTGAATGTTCGTTCATCTCTTTTATGAAGATCCTCAGCCAATGGTAATGGTTAACATTCTTATTATATTTTTCATCTGCTGTAGCTTACAGTTTCCCTCACTAAAGCAAGAGAACTTTCCTGAAGGTAAAAGTTCTAGTGTATACAAAAGTTACAGAAGCTACAAAAATGTAAAAAACAAAAAAAAAAACTCTAAAGTTCCACTTCAAAGAGGGTTGCGTTTATTTCTCAAAATATACCATTATACTTCGCTGTCAGTAAATCCTACTCTTCACTGTAAATTGAGAGGTTTTGACCAGTATACCAGCACCGCTGTCTTCCGTGTCATTTCTTCCTACCCATCTTTCAGACACCAGCTGTCACACTTATTGAGAGATGGATTCTTTATTTTAATTCAACTGCTGAATTCATGCAAGTGGACACAGTCTTCTTCATGAAATGTCTTTATTAATGTATTTCACTCAAGTAGGTCGACGCATTTAAGTGCACTCAGTCTGCAAGGAGTCTAGACTGACTTGCCGAAAAAAGCCTGTGTCCGGTTGTTTCTTCTTACGTTAGAGTTACACATTTAGCAGAAGCTTTTCTGCAAAGCGACATACGACGCAGCAAAAAATGTTTTTTTAGATGCTTCGTGCTGTCTGCTGTGCAGGGAGGCATTGATGGCAGCTTGTGCAGAGATGCACACTTCTGTCAGCCAGCTGTTGTTTGACAAACTCTGAGCTGCTGTCAGTGGCGGAGCTACATATCATTCAAACCCATGTAACCATTAACTCGCCAGAGATGCCACCTCTTTCTTAGGTCCTTATGCATCCACTGCTTAAATTTATCCTCTCCTTCCTCACAGGACATTATAGATCATATTTTCATCATGAGCAGGGAACCATTTAAATCCTTCGAAATTTCTAAATGTTGGGTTCAGTTTAGAAAATGAAGAGAGTTCTGTTGTTTCTGTTTATTTGTTCATCAAGTGACTACAGTTTTTGCTTCCACGTGTGTGTGTTTGATTTCACCAGGACGTTAAGGAAGATTAAATATTACATTCAGGACCGTAAATAGTCTTTTGACATGTAAAAATTCTGCGTGGATTTCTTTAAACTTCAAGTGCAAACTAGCAACCGGTTGTATTAAATTCCAATCTCCGTGTGTTGACCTTATGACCCCCCCTGTCCCCTCAGGCTCCCGGAGGTGCGAATTGCAGACAATGGGCTGTACGAGTGTCACGTGGGCATCTACGACCGGGCCACTAGAGAAAAGGTGGTCCTGGCTTCGGGGAACACCTATCTCACCGTGTACGGTGAGTGATGTCACATTGTGATGGGTTGGTTGGGAGCCCCCTGTGGTCAACCACACCTGGTCCGCCGCAAGCACATTCCCGTAGTGGTCAGCAGCACGTGATCCATCGAAGCACTGCTACGGACGTTGAGTGGCTCCCGTGTCAGGTACCTTATATCTTCCAGCAAACATGGACATTTCAAGGTTGGCCAGGTGTGATGCACAACCAAACTGAGAATAAAGCAATATGGGTGGCAGAAAAAAGAAAAGTAATACCTAATGTACCAACTGTTGTTTTATGTTCACTTATACACGCATATGGAGTCGTAGCTTATGTTGCATGTATCGGAAGGAATCTGATCCATTGTACCTTTTAGTGCTTCATTACAAGCTTCGCTGGTTACTAAGTACATGGATCCTACCGGGTTCACCAGCAGGACTGGCTGTTATTTCAAACAAGACCACGGAGAAAGAAATACCGAGAACTCAAGCTGTGTTTCGACTCGGGGACTCATAAAACAATTATGCCAGTGGGAACGATAAAAAAATATATATTTTGGTGAACCGTGTACAAGCATGCCTTCGTACTGGTCTCATTTGTATTTTACTGCATGAGATACTGGGAGGAACATACTGCTTTATGCGTTACAACAAAAGGAGAGAAAGAGTGGAATCCATTATTTCCCCACCATCGCACAACGTTGCCGGAGGGTGTGATGTCCGTTCTTCCAAGCAGAGGAGAAGTGGAGCGTGGCCTTGCTTCTCTGCGACTGTCCGAGTGCATAGGTGATGACATTCTCCTGGCGGGGGGCCCTCAGTGGGAGTGCTACCTCCGCTCCGCAAAACACCGGCTTTGTCCTTGCTCTTGAGCAGCATAGTTGGCTTAACAGCATGGTGTGGAAACAGTGTGCCAATGCTGGGCCCTGCGTGGACGCTGTCATTCTTTGCCACTTGTTTCTCGGTGCATTTAAAACGATCAGATCAGCAAATGAGCCACGACTTCCATCCCGAATAAACCGTAACGCGCGGCTTGTTTTTAATCCCTTTAATTCAACACTTATGGAATTTTTTAAATAAGGTAGTGGTAGAGCTGCTCGTCTTCTTTTGGGAAAGACATTGCCGTTAAACAATTTTTTTTAAAAAAACCCCATAGACGTGAGCCAACAAAGAGGCATGAAAGCAGGCACGTTCTCTGCCTGCCTCACCGGCAAATTAGCTTTTATTTTAGGGTCATTCATTCTTATTGCTTCTTTTGTGATTCCATGCAGATTCTGGATTCTTTGCTGTGCTTTTTCACTGTTTCGGTCCAGATGCCTGGGTCTCCATATTTGTACGTTCGTGTGTTGTACGTTTCCTTCTGTGAAGACGTCAGCCCATCGTGACCCCTTTGGGTGCTGGGTGTCCTTTAGTGCGACAGTCACTTCGCTTTTTTTTTTTTGAATAATTTCAGTATTATTTGTTCTGGATACAAACAACGAAGGAGAATGCGAGAAAGCGCGGCGGAGCGGCTGGAACACGAATGATTTCGCCGTGCGCCACCTTATCCTGTCCTTGCACGCAAATTAGCACGAGTGCTAACAAAAGTGCATTTTGAAGTAGGAGAAATTTTTTTTTAACTTACAGGGAAAGGGCAGAGCCTTCGGGTATCAGAGAAACTGGCACTCGGCAAATTCCCTTTGCTCGCGTGTTTGTTCTTTTAGCGACTGCTCCAGTTGTCAAGCAAAGCTAAGACCTGTGTGTGGAAAACATGGGGGTGCTGTGTTTGTCTTTCGATCTGAAGCGGTATAGCTTCCCCACAAGGGGAGAACTGGTGACTTAACCCCTGAGCCCACAGGAGCTCGCAGCATCGCAGGGGAGCTACGCAGGTGGCTGCATTTTGCCCACATGTGCACAAAAATGCTGTGGTAAAGAGTAAGAATGGCCTCTGGCTTCAGAGCTGAAACAGAATTATTCATGACCTATTAGTGTGCCAGGTTCACCGGATAGAGGAAAACAACAGCATATTATAGAAAGAAAGAAAGAAAGAAAGAAAGAAAGAAAGAAAGAAAGAAAGAAGCTAGTCAATAGGAATGGCTTTACAGCCCAACTGTCAATCTCACAGAGGCTTTTGCAAATGATGGTATCCATTTGGGAAAAAAAGGATGCCATTCTGTTTCTATAAACCAAACTTAAACCTGAAGGCTTGTGTAAAAGTTTTCTAGCTGACTTATTTTACGTTATTGGCATTTAAGTTATCGAAAATTCCTTTTCAGAGGACCATTTTGTAAAGCCATGGGAGACCACCATTACCCACCAGCATGCAAGAAAAAGGAAAATGTTTCCAAGGTGAAGACTGGCGGGAACAAAAGACACTGGCAAGCACAAATAAAGAAAACGAAAAAAAAAAAATCAACTCGGTCTACAAAAAGCTGTCAGAGTCCAATGCACTCGCCTAGCTAATGCAAGAAAATGAACAAAACAAGAGGGCAAAAATTTAGCACAACACCATAAGTTGCAGGAAAAACACAAAGCAGGAAGAGAAATACACACATTTCCATAAAGAATAGCTACATTCATATTGAGCAAGCTAATCCATCTCTTCGGAGCTTTTTTAGCCTTACGCGGTAAGTCAATTTGGACAGAGGCGTCAAATGAATAAACGATAACAATTTCCTAACCAAAGTATAAAACTATGGAGAATGAGGGTTCTCTTCCCCAGTGGCCTAAAATTCACGGTCAACCCCAAGTCCTGGTGTAGAGTTCTTCCCAGGAGGTCGGCAGCATGCAGCAACTGACTCCCACATAGCTCGTCTGGCACAACTCCACGCTTCGCAAGGAGCGAAAGTACTGTATGAATATATTTTGCGTGGAAAAAAGTGCTTATCAAAAATTACCTTCAGAAGTTAGAACATTTGGAAAAATCGTCATGGGCCCCTTTTGTTCGCGAACCAGGACCCGCGTGGTTCGGCCGCATTTGAATTTTGTCCGTCGACCGGTTCCTGCGGAGAACTCCCATCTTCTCCCCGTGTTGTCCAGACAAGCTTCCAGAACTAATTTGTTGCTTAATGATATGAGTTTCACACATCTCTCCAGGTGTCAGTCTTTCACACCGCCGTTGCACCTTCAGGTGTCTTTTCCACCTTCCTTCAGTCGGGCGCTGCGGACGACCTTGAAACAACGCTAAATTAGTTCAGCTAAGCGAATGATTAGATCAATTACATTAACTGAGAGTCTCGTTTGCAATGAAAATCAGGGGTCCCTCGGGCCCCCGAGGTCTGCGCCAGTGACACTTCTGCCTAATCATATTACAAGAATCCATTTGTTCGCATCTAATCGCCGATTAACTGTGTGACGCAGCAGTAATTCGCACAGGTAACAAAGGAGGATTCAAAGGCGTTTTTGGCCGGCAGTGCCTTCCACTGCCCAGGACAGTGTCCGTTTGCTGGCCGCGGAAACGCCAGATTACAACGGGGTGCATCCCAGCGACAGCCCCCGAACCTGCTACATTTGTACGTCGCGGCACGTAATCCTTGTAACCCCTTGCTTCACCCTCGCCGAAGAAAGACATGGTAATTGAGAGAAGAGTTTTAATAAGACAGCTGGCTTGTGTTTTGATACAGGAGGAGATGAGCTGTAAGGTGTTCTGGGAGTATTTATTCTGTTGTACCATAAAAGCTGGATTCGCTGCAATTACGTACACAGTTAAGCGGCTATTGACAGAGCAGCGTACATGGCAGGATCTTCAAAGCTAAACACATGCTTCCGCAGTGTCACTTGGCAGGGTGGAAGTGGTGGATAACCAAAGGGCACCTCTTGCTGCTAGTAGCTACCTTATCCTGAGCTTGTTAGGTTAGCACGCAGGTCTAAACAGCCTGTTCCAGAACCAAATCTAAAGGGCAACAGCTTGAGAGGAAAATATGGTTTCAGTGGATCTCAAGTGCAGCACTGACCTTTCCGCATTTATGTGCAAACTTCTCCCTGTCTGGCAACTATCATCATCACTGTATGCTGCTTTTTTGTCCATTAATCCTTCTCGCTGGACCCCTTTTAGGGGAGGACAATGATTCACTCAGCCCAGTCCACTTTACTGCTCTTGGGGAAAAAGGATACCTGCTGATCCCCACTGGCACTCTCCCTATGTCGAGTCACTTGGAGTTAGTGGCTGCCGCTGATGTTCTGCTGTTCTCGTGAATAAAATGCGCCCCTGTTTTCTGCGTATTTGCAAACCAAACCCTGTCTCGAAGATATATTTTTCATTTCTAACGCAGGACGTCGCGTTGGGTGCGTGAACCCACTGCATGTCGCATGACTTGAGTCGCCTCTTTGGGTCACGTAGGAACCGGTTGGTCTTGCACGTAAGAATTGGGGCTAATAACTTGGGGAATAAAATGCACGGTACATATTGAAGGGAAGATAAATGATTTAGTTTCTAACTGAGCAGGAAATCGATGGCTAAAAAAAAACAGCAAATATATTTTACGCAACTTCCCATTCATATTGAAAATTAGGACTTACAAAATATATGTAATAAAATTATTTTTGAAGGATGATATTCTTGTGGTATACTGAAGAAGGAGAATATTTCACACAAGGTCTTCCAGCAGAAAGGGAAAAAATTAGTCTTTAGGTGTGTAGACACTCCTTAAAGTGTATAGTCTATTCATTTGAATGCCACTAGACCGATACTTGCACGCTGACCAAGCTTCCCAAACACCAAGCTGCACAGCAGCATTTGTACCCCTGTCTGAAACACTGCAGTTTTGTGTTCCAGAAAGGTCCGTGTCATTGTACCCCAGGAAAATATCTTAACCTGCGTGCAGAACAGAACGAGGTGGGATGGATGTGAGGATTTACTGGAGGTGCAAAACAGGGACTAGAAACGGAATTGAGAAGGCGGGCGGGTCACGGCGATGACAGGGCGCCGTTCGCACGGGGATGGGACGGGACAGGTTGGGTCGGGATCAGGCTCTTTTCTCTTGCTGTTCTTTTTGCTCCTCATCTCGTTGGACTGGTGTCTCTCCTCACTCTCTTCTCGCCACCTCCTGGACCAGGAGAGCTTTTTAAAGACAGATAAGACAGGTGACCCGTCGGCGTCGATCACCTGGCTCCCCATCCCCTGACACGTGAGGCCAGTCAGGTTAAGTCACTTCACTGTGTTATTGTGCTAAAACCTCCAGCTCTATGCACGTAAGCACTAAGCTGCTTCAGAGTCAACGTATCTCCAGCTGAATAATGCAGGAATAACAGAATCGCACAAAATTAACCATTTGTCTCCAGTTTCATTTAATGAGTAAAATAAATAGGCACAGATGCACTTAGTCCTTATTTATTCTGACAAGCCAGCCTGTTGTTCAGCAGTTCTCTGCTGCTGTGCATGCCAAGCCTACAGACAATCTGCTATTCTTTTCACAACATCAGCCAAGGGCTGTTTATTAAAGCCTGTAGGGCACAGCCTCCTGAAATTGGCCATTGTTAATCTTCGACAGCCTCCCCCTCCACCAGTACCATCCACCCCCAGCTCCCTTGTTCTATCCAACATGGCCACCCGAGCGCTCCCCTCTGTGAAGATGTGAACCAGGAAGCTGTAGAACAGCACTACACATGATCGAAATCACATTCATCCCTAATCCCAAAGGGGTAGCAGGGGCACCTGCTCAACAGCACAAGCATCTCTGCTACACCTGTAAACCAACACTTTCAGTCTCGCTTACTTATTTTGCTGGTCCTTTCCGTAGCCTGTCTCAGTGTGGGGTAGCGTTCAGTCATTTGACTGGCACGTACACAGCTGCCTGCTTCTTCTCAAGTCTCTTTCAATTTGGCTTTCACCGGAATATGTGGATTGAAGTTAAAAGCCCTTGCGCACTTAGGAATCAGTGTGACTTTCCAGCGCTCTTCTTCATTTTAAAGTCCAGAAGCTTGTCTAGATCCATCAGCGTTGGGTTTTTCACCACTTTCACATCTTATCTGATCTCTTTTGATGCTTCACACATTCTTCTCCAGCTGACATCCTTTCTTCCTCTTGCATTCTTTGCAAACCAATAAAGAGCTTGAAGAATATACATTATACTGTATGAACTCTCGTATGTGTGTTGTTAGTTCTCTACTAAGAGTGATTAAATGTGTAAAAGATAATGTAATACAAGCTATTTTGTGGCGGATAAAGCTTTTATGTCACTAATCGTACAGTAATGAAACACCCATGCTGTTACTAGCAGAATGTTGGTGATCGTGGCATGAAGTTATGCAGCTTTCCCCCCCATGTGGTTCCATCCTTTATTTTGCTTTGCTGTTCTGGTTTTGAATGACTCTTTTCTCTGGCCATGTGTGAGGTAGTATCTTCCAGTAGAACTGCTCTCTTTCTTCCATCAACTATAAACTTTGTTTTGTACCTTGTATCCTCACCCTCCTCATTGCTGGTAGTAGTTCTCCTCTCACAAAAATGGTGGTGTTCACTGGATTGATACTCTGATGGATCCTGTAGGGAAAAAAATATGTGAACTAACTCACTGACCTCTCCTGTAAAAAATTTGTCAATGTGGATAGAAATTGTGCTCTGCCAGATGGTGACGTCCGGTGGCCCTGCAGTGCTTTTATTTAAGCACCTCTTTTTTTACAAAGTTAATGCAAATCCACTTGAAATTATTTGGGGCTTAATAACTGGAAGAGTCACAGGTGGGCCTGGAAAGTTTTCGGATTCAGAACAAGCTTTTTTTGCTAGAAAACATCAACTAAGTTTTTCTATATAAAATACCCCATGTCTGGCTTGAGCTATCAAGGTACCATGCTGAAGCAAAGCAAGAACATGTGGGATCTTAGAGCAGGAGAGACAACCCAAATAGTCTGGCGTTTTAACAGAGCAGAATGCCCATTCTGTCATGTTTTAATCAAACGGAAGACCCAAAAAAGCTGGCTTTGTCTGCCAAGTCAAGCCCCAGACACAAGAGGCTTTCTGGATAAACAACCTTCCGGTGTACTTTATCTGTGCAGACAGGCCAAGTGAAAAGCTTTTCAGTGCAATACAGTTAAACTGTCAGAATTACCAAGACATTTTGTTTCCTTTTGTTGCTATTAGTGAACTAGGTCAGCCTTCAGGAGTGGTGGTGTAAAGCTGCCAAAGTCCAAACCCAGAGCCTGTGAGTTCCGGCCTAGCTACTATCTGGCAAGTGTTTTCACCCACATGTCCTCTAACTGCACTGTGCCGGTGGACGCCAGTGGTGGCAGGTGGAGTCATAAATTGCTGCAAATCAAAAAACACAAAAGCTCCCGAACGCAGCCTATAGGCACGCAACCAGCAGATCTGCTCTCACCATTCTGCCGAGTAGAATAAAAATCAGTGGATATAGTATGGAGATGCGGGAGGTTGTTTAGAGTAGAAGGGTCTTTCAGGGGATACCTGGCAAAAGGATGTAGGATGCTGTGGAATCAGGCGTCGTGTGATGCAGGTACGTGGATAAAAATCCAGCTAACTCCTATAAGAGTACTGCAGCGTCAGGGCTGGAAGTTGTGTAAAAAGAATAAGATCAGAATCTCAAGTTAATATGTTTGTCAGATTGTCCCATTTGTAGTGACCAGACTCAGTAAATGATACCTTATCTCAGGCCATGAAGGCCATGGTGCACAACAGAGGTAGTTGAACAGGACACGTTCTCACTCCTATCGTACAACAACTGAATAACTTGGAAAAGGGACAGACTTTCTGGTGGTCCAACCTCCTAAACACAAATATATACAAAACAAACACCCACTTAGTGTCCTTAAAGATTATTTCTGTAGTTCTGCAAAACTTTGGTATCAGATTGTTTCCTTTCATATTAAGGCAGAAAAGTATAGATTCAGACTGTGTTTCACACACATACTATAAATAATGTGAAAGACTGAAAGAATGAATGTGCCATAGCATCTATTCACGCAGTACTCGTTGCAGTCAAAGGTTAAGTCAAAGATGAAATATGCAATATTTTGCGCCGTGATGGTGGTGGCCGGAGTTTTAAGTCTGACCTCGAGCGGATGTTTTATAAGATCGAAACCCAGAGTTGTGTAACTAACCTTGTTCTCGCTACAATTACAATCAAAGCACAGATGAACGGAAGAGCCCCGAGGAAGGTGGACTGCGGCGGCTTTGCTGGTGGCTGATGGCCAAGTGTGGCTTTCATTTCAGCAGCACTTTCTGCTGAGCAGGACCTATTGCTTCATCGACATCGAATGAGCACTTATTACTTTCGTTGTTGCTAACTGACACCTGACACCTGCTGAACAGCACGCTCCCTCTCCAGGAAATGCAAAGATTGATGCCTGAGGAACAAATCGAGTGGCGCCTCCCAGAGAGGCTGAGCAGCACTGGGGGTAGTGCCACCTGTTATGTAGCGTCACATTCACAACCAACGTACGCATATGTTTCCGACGTTTGTTTTTCACCTCACGCGGTTTTGAGCGTAATTCTGGGCGCCCAGCCTTTCGAAAGGCTGCAAGCTGAAACCGGGCACAGGCATCTTTGTTGGAAGGCCATGTTTTTATTAATAGGAATAAACCCCGTGCAATAATAGCTGGGTGATTGTTATACATTTTTCCTTTTGACTCTTTGCTGTTGTCATTCTCATTTACGCTAAAGATTCAGAGACAAGGTTTACTCACCAGCTGAGTTATTTCCCCATCAGCAGGAACAAGCAGAGAGGTCAGTTGAGGTTCATTTATGTTTGTTCACACAGAATCCATTCATCAGCTCCACTTGTCAGTCTGTGATAATGGCAGCTGGTGACAGCTTCCACACCTTATGTGTTGGTTTTGAGAGCGGTGAGGGTAATGAGGGGCACAGGATCATTAATTTTTGTCATTGTCTCTACTTGAGGAATAGACAGCATGAGGTAGAGCTGTGCACAGAAACACAGATTTGCTCGAGAAAAATTACCGGGTTGTTGCTGGGCTTTGCTGTCCTCTCCAAACAGTGACACATGTATCACTCTGTGCCGAAGGACACTGGGAACAACATTTACTCCAGGGAACCGAGAAGATCTTTTGGGAATGTTTCACCTTTTCGATTATCCCTACGCTTGAGACTGTGCTAAAGTTAAGAAGAGCATTAAGACATTAACATTTGAGCTAAAATATAATGTGACCCAAGGCTGCACTGGTTTAAGCAGATGTCATAACTGTGATCTTTGTCCTTATCTATGTAGCATTTGTGCCTCATTCTTCCCACGGATTGTAAGCCAGCGCTTTTATGTACGCATGTCAGGAGTTGGTAAAAATAACTGAGAAACGACAATAAAGGCTTTTGAACATTTTTAATGCGTTGAAAAAAAAGAAAAAAGATTGTGAATGAGTTGGGTAATGAAACGTGGCCTTGACCAAAAAAAGGGCTTTATATCTGGAAACAATGTTTTCAGATTCAATTTAGGGCTTTTTTAGCAATCTCCTGAAAGTGAGATACCTCAAGTGGAAAATGGGAGTTTTGGTTCATAATGACCTGCTTCTGAAACATTTTTTTCTAGGTCTCATCATCAAGCTCTCATTATTTTTTTCTTCCTTTGCTAAATGTATTCATTATTGCATTAAACATGCCAAGGATTTGATATTTTTAAATAGTTGTGAATAAAAAGCAACAAGTAAAGTAATTCCTCTGTATCTAAATCTAGTTTGTCCCTGAAAACACATTGTGTTTCCGATTTTTCAGAGACCGAGTTCCTCTATCCCGTTATTTTAAACGGGAAAATAAATAAATAATGCACTCCCAACCCATCTGGAAACACCTATATAACTATCAACCCATGACTCCAGCATGATAAACACTGTAAACACCAGTTACCCAATTAAAAAACACTTAATGTTGTCATTAATGTGCAGGTTTATACCGCGGTGCAGAGTCTACAGTACAGCACATCGCACATGTTAGTCACCGCATGACACATGGGAGATGAGAGACCGCGTGGTGGAGTTCACAGCCCAACTTCAGTGTTATGAGATGTTGAATAAAGGAAATAAATACGTTCACACCAAGTGGAACAGGTGGAAACAGCTGATAACACTTGTGCATCTAGCCTTGGATAAATCTGTAACAGTACGCCAGAGTTTATTACAATGCATACAGTGTTATTTTATACAGTGCACTATTTATTTGTACCTTTTTTAAAAATTATTTTTATTCACATTTCAGTTTCTTTTATTATTAATAACCTTTGGATGAAAATTCTTTATAACAAAAGTTTTTGTTCCGATATCAATATAGGTATTAATTTTCGAGAGCTGTTATGGCAAAAATTTGGATTTAGAGGGTTGTGGATTGCTGTACTGTACTTGTGGACAAACACACAGACCTTTTCCTTCATTCTCCATTTCAGTTTTACTTCTCCATTAATCGCAAAACACATCATGGAGTGCAATTAATTATAGTGCTTCATTTATATTCAAAAGCAACTATATTTACTACTATATTTGTTATTTGATAATTTTTTATCATTTTATTTAATCATTCTGCAGGGTTCCATAAATAAACTGCTTTCAAACAAAGTCTGTGTCATATACTGTACATAACCACTAAAGAGAAGGAAAGCCGATACGTTGATAACAAGATGTCTTGGGCAAAAGGATGTGTTTGATTATAAAAATTGAATTTTTGTAGCGAAACTTGTCTCTAAGCTATTTTGGGGTGTTTTTGCTAGGATTCAAGGATTCAAAATAGGACATTATTAAAATCAGCCTAGGAGTTAATACACAAAGGTACAGTACATGGGTTTAAACAAAGCCTTAATCCACAATAGAATAAAAAGTAATTTAGAAAAGCAGGGATTTTCAACACTCTAAGATGAAAATGGCAGATCAGGCTCTTTATGCTAACATACAAAGCCCAAGTTTTCATACAAATTTTTAAAAACAGGCACTGAAACAAAAAACTCCACATGCAAGGTCCAGAAAATTAAATGTTAACATTGGTAGTAATGAAACAGATGTAGCGTGAAAAGCTATGTTTTCCCTGAATGCGTTTTAACTACTTAAATACTAATGCGGAAGCACTTTTATCTTACTGAATATTCTCCAGAAATACGAAGGTTGCTAGCTATTTAAATAAAACAAGGAAAATCTGCCCAGCCTGAAACCTCGACCTCACCGTGAAACCTCTGAATCAAGGACGTCCAGCAAACGGTGTTTTTCGGACCACGTGCATCTAGTCCGTCTTTATTGACTATGAAAACTGTGTGCTGGTGGAGAGGCGTCATTTTACCGATGAGTGCCCTTAATACCCTAAAGGACTTCAGCGCTCAGCCACCCCCCCCCCCCACAAGTGGTGAAGCCCCCTCACCAAACCCCAACCCTTCTCAGCGCTTTCACCTGCTGTCACGTGGCAGGCAGCTCGCAGGTTTCGCAGTCCGCCATTTCCATCCTTCCCAACGTGCGCTGAGCCTCCTCTCCGGTTCGCTTTCCTGACAGTTCTTTGTGTGCTCTTTCATGACAAGTCAGGAATAAGCAAACTGTTTTCTTGACCTTTTCAGTCAATTAGAGCAAGAAAAAAAAAGAGGAATATGAATGGCATTTTTGTCTCGGTGGCTTTCCACAGCTGGCAGTGTCATTTTTTAAGTCAATTTATGTTTCAGAGCCTCGGCCTCAGAATTGATGCACTGCAAAGATGCACATAATAAATCAAATTAAGCAATCCTCTTTATTCAGAAGATCTCAGTTGTTTTTTTAATGGCAATTGCTTTACAGTGAAGGATTTATAAATATTTGCCTCACACAGCAATTACTGTTATGTAAATCTCTTTTACTGTCACAGCAACAATAGTTTCGCTCCTTTCCAGATATAATTTACAATGCATAACGGCATATTTTGATTTTTATAGCTAAGGTTGTTTTTAATGACCATCAATTTGGAGGAGTTCCTACGGGATCGGAGAATGTATAGCTTCCCGTTCCACAGTAGGTAAATAAATATGCCGTTTCCACAAGGCTTTAAAAAACCTGGAGCTTGTTTTCTTGTAGTCCTGAGGGACCCGGAAAGTTGCGGTAACCATCACAATGTAGGTTTCGCAGCTAAGCACTGAGATGGTCCAGCTCTGGATGAAGTAAGGCTCCTTCGCAGAAGCTTGCACAATGTCTGCAGTCCTGCAAACTTTGCCAAGAGTGTCGAGAAAGTAATGGGTTTTCAGCCACATCGCATGCATTCCCCACACTTGTTAATATTTGATATGCTTCATTTTCAAATTTCACTAGACTAGTGGTTTGTTAAGTGTTTCTGCGCACAGCGCTTCAGGCTCTGTTGGGAGCCTCCAGTGGGAAGAGAGCTGCTAGCAACAAAAGGAGAAGTCTTTCTCCATGTACAAGGCAGACAGACCCTCTCTGAAGACTCCCTACCCCTGCCCCCTGCTGCTTGAAGGCACACAGGAATGTTGCCCCTCGGTGTTACGACCAGAGCCATGAAAACATGACGAATGCTAAGCATCACATCTTCCACTGTCAGCGAGTTAAAGTATTTCTTTTTAGCCCCAACCTGAAGCTTTTGGTAAATTAATGACCTCTTCAAAAAGTAATATTGTTCTAGTCATGTTTCCCGTGTTTATTTTGCCGTTAACTATGATAAATCCACGTAACCAGGTGCTCACTTTTTTTTCCTGCTCTGTAGTCTAAGTATATTTAGTCCGATATCAAAAACATACTGAATATCCAGTACACATTAACTTATGTGGTTCAAATTCAACATCACACTGTTAAGATAAATGGTGGCGCTAAGTGCATAGTCTTAGCCAACTCTTCTGGTACACGATGCTGTCAAAATGAATTATATCTGCAATTATGAAATACTTTTTCCTACTGTGTGTGACTTAGGAAATCAAATTTAGAGCTGGATGATTCTTGATTTG
The DNA here is from genome assembly GCA_900497675.1 of Arapaima gigas. Classification (NCBI taxonomy): domain Eukaryota; kingdom Metazoa; phylum Chordata; class Actinopteri; order Osteoglossiformes; family Osteoglossidae; genus Arapaima; species Arapaima gigas. Next base: position 319,499 of record UFQX01000205.1, on the reverse strand, counting down.
GCTCCCAAACCAGTATAGTCTTTGGGATGTGCTGTATTGGAATGTACACCAACCCTGAAAAAAATGGCCACACCCCATCCCGCCATCGGCCCCCCTGGAGCCATGCTTGCATGTGGTGGCTGCTGGATGTCACTGACCATCTGTCTATGGGCCAGAGAGATGACCCTTCTCTCCGTCAACCAAGCAGGACCTCAGCTTAGCTGGGGAGTTAATGATGGATTCCACCAGCCACCTTCACCGCACTCACTTTGGCCTCTTACAACTTTACAGCCATCATTGACCACCCCCTCATGTCCTCAATAAATTACGTGTCATACAAAAGTAAGCATGAAGCAGACCTGATGACCACACTGATCAACCAATTTGTCAATGACATATCCGGTGCTGGGGACCATTAAAAGCGCTGGCGTCCTCTGGGTCTATAAATTATCCAGCAGACCTTGAGAAAGACAAACCCTCACCACACTGTGCAAATATATCCCCCCCCCCATAGTGAAAGGGCCAACTTGTCCTGCAAGGTTGCCAGTCACAGCATTAGAAACAAGGGACTGTGAGCCACATTTCCATCTGCTGCCATCTGAGGCCACTAAGATAGGCTTAAGTCTTAGTTATGAAACAAAACTATGGCTGAAGAAAAACCTGTCTTACACCCCCATCCTGTCACTCTCACAAAACCTTTTTATTTGTGTTCCAGCTCATTTTCTGAAAAATAAGATGATCCCAAGTCCCAGTCACGGCTTGCCTTCCTCAGAGAGCCTAGAAGGACAATATAGCGCCTGTATAGCCTCTGCAGAGCCTTGTGCTCATTGCAGGAGACCAGGTGTGATTTAGTATCTTTTCGAAATGAAAGTGCAGAAGCTTCTCAACTTACAAACACAACTGGTTACTTTAACCTTGAAGACAAAACGCATTGAATACAAACTTTCATTATTTCATTAGCAGGTTAAGTTCTGCAAAAAACCCAGGAGGGGATTTAAAGTATAATACATAATAAGACTTTTGACTTATCTCTCTCCTACTGTTGACAGCCGCTTATCAGGAAAGTAGGTGTCCAGAGTCTGGAGCATCTCTATGGAGGGCAGGCTTGGCAGGGTACACCTGGGCAGGATACCAGTCCATCAGAGAAAATGAGACAATTGGAATAAGGTCCACCGTGCACCAAGCAGTAGTTATACTGCTGTGCCACTGGGCAGCTCTATTACCCTCCATTTGCATTAAAAGCAAACACTAAAATGACTGAAAATAAAAATGTGCCACAAACCCCTGTTCAGCTGTGTGCAACATTCTTTATTTTCATTGCCATTGTGATATTAGACCTCTTTCATCTCTGTTGTCTCTATCTAGCATTTATCAGACAGGATTAAAGTTTAATAATGCTTCTCGGATAGGCACAACAATGCAGTGCACGGCACCACACCTAAGCTGTAAAGAATGTGGAAGCAAACTGAATTAAGGTGGTCCCATACTCTCGTATTTTGCTTAGGTGGTTTTCACTCCAAATCGATAGGATAGGATTGGATTCTGTATAGCAGCTTCACACACAGGACACATGACACTCATAAGACATATTGCAATAAAAAAAATAATTGGAAAAAATATCCATCAGTCCTTTCTTCCATCATTGTTATTAACCACTTAATCCTGAGCAGGATGCAAGTTCATTGCAGGGTGGTCACACACACACGCACACAACGGGCAATTTAGAGTGACTAGTTAACCTGAAACACGTGTCTTTGGACTGCGGGAGTGAACTGGAGCACACAGAGGAAATCCACTCAGCCTCAGGGAGAAGATGCAAACTCAGCAGAGACTGAGCCACATTCAAAGTCATCTCAGCCTGGGCATTGAGAGGCAACAGCGGTATTGCTACTTGTAGCCACCATATTGCCCACCTTTGACAAAATAAATAAATAAAATACAAATAAGATTTTAAATCTAATTTTCAATTTAAAATTGATAAGCTCCCTTGTGCTCCAAGCTGTACCACTGTGCCACTGGGCAGTTTGTTTTCATTTTAATTTAAAATAAACTAAAAAAACTACATAAATAACCAACAAATAGCAGTAGTAAAAACAATCCAATATTTGACTAGTCCTTGTGTGGCATTGTTATCGACAGCTCAGCTGGCCACTTTTTCCGACATAAATGATAAAAAGTGAGTGATTTTGTAATTTAGCATAAAATTTAGTACGGATGTTATTGCGGGGGACAAATAAATACTTGCAAAAATGTTTGCATCTTTAAACATTTTTCTGTCATTCGTTGCCATTAACCAGTTAGAAACAAACGTCTACAGTGAAAGCACCGCAAAGACGGGGGGGGGGGNAGAAGGTCATGGCCTGTATCAGCTGGAGTGGTTGGGGCACTCTTTGCTTTGAAAGAGATCAGGGTATACTAAACTAGGGGGGGGGGGGGGGGGGGCACCCGGGGTTTTTCGAATTAGTGCTGCCGGCCAAGGTTCAAGACCAGTTCAGGAGCAAGCATGTAGAACTCGTCTGCACTCTTTGGACGGTCCTTCCGGGGAGGGGAGCTGTAAGTTAAAGCGAAATTGAAAGACGCGCACGGAGAGCGAAACCCACGTACCGGAACACACACACACACACACACACACACACACACACAGATCGCAGCAATACAAAACCAGGGTATGATTAATGGCTCCATAACTGAGGAATCTGTAAAAATGCCACTCTGGTTTTTGTCTCCACATGTCCTGCCTCCTTTCTCTCCCTGACAGTTACAGGCCAGGCCGTCTGTCCCCCTCCTCGCTCCTCAGCTGGTGCACCCCAGGGACTTTGATAAGAGCTGACAGCGCTGTAATGACGAATGCAAATGAAGTGGGCAGGGGCAAATGCAAATGTTAAGAGCACAATGGAGAAGTGATTAAAACGCACTTTGGTGCCTTTTATCTGGTGGCACGGCTCGTCCTGGGAGCGGGATTTCAAAGGGCCGATTTAGGCCTCGGAGCCTCGCGCCAACGCTTATTTTGAGCACGTCTTTTCCTCTGCCTTCCTGCCTTTGATTATTTCCCTTTTTTAAAGCTCGTGGATGCTCACTTTGCATCTACCGTGGCAGTCTGTCTGAGCTGCCAGTTTCGCTCCGAGTTTGCCGCTTTCCTTCCGTTTTGTAGCAAGAGAAGCGGCAAACTTTGTTCCAAGCCCTTTGCTTCATTAGCGTTTCCATGGCAAAACCTCACAGCAAAGCTATCTGCTTTAACCTGTGCTTGCCTGACTCCGGAAGGCCCCTTTCCCCTTTACTCCACAATTATTTTCTTTTCCATTGGATAGATAAGCAGTCCCATCACTGAAAGGAATTCAATCGCAGTCAGGCCTCGCGTTGCTCCTGTATACGCGGAAATTCTACCGCAAAAGTGCTTGAAATGTTGGAACCTAAACCTTAAGACTTGACCCCTTGAATCTGTCTGTGAGGTTCTGAGCCTGAATAGAGGCATCCCGGTGAAAATCACAGCCTCCAACGCTCCCCGCAGCCTTCAGAAGTTATACAAGCGCTTTGATGGCATCTCGACTCACGTCGGCACAGAACCACGCGGTTGAAATTCTAACGTATGTGAGTGACACTCACCAGCTGGTTCTTAACCCTTCCAATGTAAGGCTTATTTCTTAAGATGAAATCACAGTTGCATCATTATACATTCTGAAATCTTATTTGAACTCAAACGGCTGCAGTCCCCCTGTGCTGTCACCAGCGCGTGCCACATTAGCGGCGCGCTTTATCTCATCCGTTTGCTGCTGACCGCCAAGCTCTCTTCTGTGTTCTCGATTTAAATGTAAACCTGTAAGGTGATGCTGTGGTGTTTGGCTCTGGGAACATGGCAGCTGACACCTTGAGTCAGTGAGTCAGTGACAGTGCGGAATAACCTCTCCTCTTTGCACAGTCCTGGGACTACTTCATAAACCATTGTTGGGGGCTGCACCGATCCTATGGACTGTCACCATCACTGTGTGGATGTCCTACCTCCTCTGTGGAGATGGCAGCTGCGAGATACAAAACAAGGCGGTAGAGGCCAAGAAATATGTTCTTTATGGTTCTAGCATAAAATCTCTCTTTATCTAGCTACCTTCAAGGTTAGGGACCAAAACACTGGCAGTAGCTGCACCTTGTATGCTGACCACGACTGAATTAAACAACGTATCTTTAACTGATGATCCTGGTCAGAGTAACAGCGGTCCGGAGACCAGGATATCCCAGAATAGCAGTCTGTTGCTGGGTAGCCACCCACACACACGTAAATGCCCACACTACAGGCAATTTAAAGTGACCAATTAACCCAAAACTCGTGTCTTTGGACTGAGGGTGGAAACCTAGAGCACATTTGTTCAGACACTTTTATTTAGAACAGCTACCATTTGGGCATTTTAAAGGGGGTAAATATCCAGAGAGACATGAGCAGAATAGGTGCCTCCACACAAACTGAGCCAGATTCTAATGTACACCCCAAAAAGGCCAGGGGGCTGCGAGGCACCACCGATGGTAGTCTATAATAATATTAAAGCCGAAATAACTCTGCAAATAAGAAAATAAACACGAGTGTGGCAAAAGGAATGGGAAAAGCCAAAAAAAATTTCTTTCTTGTTAGAGTATGTCCACCTCTTGGATTATTGCTCAAAAGTGTAACCTCAGGAAGGGCAGAAAGTGCCGTTTTGAGTGGTCTTCTGTTTTTTTTTCTACTGTTTTTTTTGTGTTTTTAATAACAGAAACCACCTTGTATCACCACACGTCTGGTCAGATCCCAGCATGTATGTTTGCAAATGATGAAAGAACATCAGTACAAATTCTGGTTGCGAATGTAAACAGAGCACGAGTTTCAGCGAAAACATACTTATGGGCGGAGTCCCTGCAGGAATGTTATTGAAAATGGCCTAAAAATGGTCCGGTGATAAAAGTACACTGCGATTAACCGTATTCGGCATCAGCCGGACAACGAAGGTCTGCAGATGAAAACCTGGAATCTTCACTACCTCACCGTGACCTACATTTTCAACAGTCCGTGGCTTCAAATAGCAGCGCTTTGTTTACACCCCCGCAAATCCATAGCAACCGTGTTGCCAGGTAGTTCAGCCCAATTTGGCTCACTAGTAAACCAGACACTGACTTTACTGTGGTCGCAGATTATGATAACCGTGTAAGGCGGGGATTTATCGTCGGGGCGATTAAGTATGGTCCTGCGAGACCACAGAACATGTTTTTTCCTCTATTCCAAACACACGCGGCACCCGTCGGCAGTTGCTTGTCGTAACTCCTTCTTCTCGACCGAAGACTTTAAGCCTTCTGCATTGACCTGTTGACGCTCAGTGTGGTCATTTTGCTGTCAGCTGAGTTCTTTAACAGCCCCCAACCAAAAACGCTGTTGAACGGTGTAAACCATAAGGTCCCATCGTAAACATCAGAGCAACGTCTTCAAGGGACCAGTTATGCGCTGGACAGTTTTTTTTTTTTGTTGTGCGACTTTACTTTCCGAATTCCTTGTGACGCAGAAAGCCAAAACCTTCGCGTTTAGCGCATCGTTTATTGTTTTCTGGAGACAAAATGGATTTTTTTGTTCCTGCAAGCCAGTCATTTAAGCAGTTCACGGCCAGCTTAATTTGTTTCTTTGTGTCTGTTCTCTGGCTTCTTTCAAGTCTACTTTACCTGGAGCTGGTATCTCTGATGGCCTCTGGCCTCATTCTCTCAGTCTATTCAGTGGAAATTTAACACATGCAATTATATTTTGACGTTTGATGTTGCAACGTAGCGATGTGTGTATTTCTTTCAGGTGAACATTTTTGAATAAAACCAGCCCTAGAGTCGGCCAGTGATAACATTGACTCGACTGAGAAGTCCAGGTTCAAAAGATGTCCTCAGACTGGTTGATGCAGGTTGAATGCTTTGTGGATATTACCCCCGCAAAAGATAGAGGGTTGCAGGACCTTATAATTAAAAGAGTACAATTTGAATATTTCATTAATAAGCTGCCCACTAAATTACATCCCTTGAAAAGGCGCAAGTGGTGACCTTCAAAATTATCACTCTTTCTGGACCCACAGGGCCACTGTGGACTGCCATGGCTGAGTAAAGGACTGGCGGAAGCCTGCTTCTACACCCAGACTCTACAAACACGTCAGACTCCTTAAGTGTGGGACGTCTGTCTCTCCGGAGGACGGCTGGGCACAGCCATGCTGCTCACACGCAAAGCTCCCATTTGCAGTTATTTTTAAAGAAAGTGGGGTAATGAGGCTTGTGGCCCCTTTCACCCCCGAACCCACATCACCAGAACAAGTCACCTCAAGTTGCTCACAAATAGGTGCAGATTGTGGGCATATGTCCTTAAATCTGGGGGTGTGAGGGTCCGTTCACCTGGGCGGGTCCCACGTGTTCAGCGACGACGGGAGAACGTGCTGCACGTGGATGACTGGGAAAGCCCGAGGCAAGGTGAGCAAGAGGTGCTGCTCGCATGTCGACAGTGGAAGGCAGGTTTGACGGCCTTTTCCGTGAGGCTGCTGGTTTGCAGCACACGCGCCAAGGCCACGTTCAGCTTCACTCCTTCACGAACTTTGTACTGTGGAACAAACGCGGTGGTTTTCGATTATATCTTTCCGCTGCACAGCGTTGCACTTCCCAAATTTACTTAATACACGGGAGCAAGACACAGAATTCACAGCCCATCCTACTGCCATTCAGGTTCTGGTTTGAAAGTTAACAAGTCTGCTTGCATATGTCCAGTACGGCCATGATTTTTTTTTTTATTAAACCTTTGAAAAGAAAAAAAATAACAAAAATTAAATATTAAAATATGGCCTCCTTTTTGTGTTGCGCAATGCTGGTTTCTCTCCTGTGGACATCTGCTCTCGAATCTGTGAAGAAGGCCGTCATAAAGGCCTGATGGCCTTTCACACTCTTTTACATAATCCACTTGTTTTTATATATTTGCAGCCGGTGAGTCGAATTTCACCCTGACTTCATGACCGACACTTTTGCTCATACTTGTTGTCAGTTGAAAGTTCGGCTCACCAAACACCGTCACGCAGTCGTGTCGTTTCCGCGATAGCCTGTCAAACAGAGGTCAGCCTAAACACAAATGGACAAATATACTATTATTGTGACTATTACTCTTGCTTAGAGACTTTTATCCAAAGTGGGCACAATTTGGCATTTTAAAGAGGGCAAATGCCAAGCTTAAGGGCTGAGGTTTCATTCAGTAAACCTACATAAGAAGACGTGTCTAAACGGACGTGTGATGTAAATGAACGCGATGGAACATTAACAGGTTAATGCCGATACTGTAATACTGATAGCAGTACTAGTTTTAGTTGCTGTTAATAGTTAACAGTAGTAGCTGTGTTTTTATTATTCCTTGTCTTGTTTAATATAGCAAACTGCAAATAAAGTAACATGGATGATGTGGTTCCTGGGTCCTTAGCGGATGTGGGAGAGAGCAAGAGACGCGGTATGAGCACACAGTGACGCTTGTAAAGTCCCATTAAATTGACAGCGAAAGGCTGAAATTCTGTCACATTGAGCCAGGGTGCTAATCCTAAAATGAATAAACAGGTACTGTTAACACCGGCCTCTTTTATTCCAAGCGTGGCAGGTCTACGTTTTAACCACAGTAAATATTTAACAACCCCTATTTCACCACGCTTGGCTTTTATTCACTAATTGAGGACCTCAAACAAGATCTCTTGAGCTTGTAAAAAAATCTAAATGTGCTCACTGAAGGTTAAAAGAAGGTAGCAGAAGACCCACAGCATGGTCTTTTCGGGGGGCCATAAAGCGCTTATTGTTTGTTTATTTGAAGAGGTGCATTATTTTTATTGCTGCTTTGGTTATTAGTGGAACCAAATTCGCGGTTATCAGCCACGTAGTTAATCCAATTCAGCCTCGATATTTTACAGACCAGTTTTAACCGGAGCAGCACGAGCTGCGATCTGAATCCACCTGAGCTAACCCCTTTCCCATAATCCCTTTGGTCAAATCTTTTAATGCCACAGCGACGGCAAAGGCTATTGTTCTTCGTCCGAGTCCTTCATAAGGTCCTGTTGTACTGCCCCTCTAAGATGGTGACTTTTAGCTTTTAGGACACAGTTGCACCTTCATAATCTCAGCCTCAAAGCAGCCTGTTGTTTTGCACTTGGATTGTGGGATCCTCATAAAATCCCTTCAATAATTACCTTCTTATAGGTTTTCCGGGCCATACTTCGCTGTATGAAGTTTAAAATGAAAATTCTGGAAAGTGTTTAAAGGTTCATCTAAGCTCCTGCCTGAGTCCCACTTGCTCTTTCTTTATCCCCTATTTATTATGATAAACTACAATGCCCTCCTGGGATCGCCTCATCCCCTGGGCAAACAAGAACCGTTCCGGCAGCTTCCGAGCCAAAGACGGGCGCACACTGCAAGAAGTCCCAGTGCAACATTATCTCCTATTTCTCAAATCTGAAGAGCATAGAAGAAGGCGCTTTCTTTTCAATCTCTCATTGGGTTTTCAGTGTTTTCCAAAGTTTTATCAAGTTGCCAAGGGCAGCTGCATGACATCATACTGCAAAGCTGTGTGTTTGCATCTGCTGTCAGTCTAGTTCCTGTGTCATTTCCTTCCTTTTGTTATTCACACTGCTTTATCAGTTCTAGCTGTGGAAGAAAAAAAAATCTAATTAGAAATGATCAAAGAGAACAAATTTGTTCTCAGAATGCTCCATATGAAGTTACTGCTACAGAAATGCACAATGCTGATGTTTATTCAAATTTTTCTAATGCTTATGTGTTATTCATGAAACAGTTGGAGTCGGTCATTAAAAACTGTTTTCCCTGGGTCTCGGGCTCTTGATAGAAGCTCGTCCGATGACTGTACCATCAAATGATACAGCAATGATCACAACCCAAGCAATTCCAGACAGACAAGGGTTATTCTGTCACCGTGGCTTACGGCATGCCTGGCGCTGATAGCGGCACATTATAATGAATTAAAATATAATGGCATGTAGCGAAGGGTCGTAATAAAAAGGCAGATCTAGTTGTTGCTTAATGAGACTTGACCATCCATACCCACTATAAGAGCCGCAGGGGGTCTGAGTTCGTCATGGCCGGTGTGTTAGAGTGCCTCATTCAGCAGCTTCAGAAAACTCTGTTTTCAGATGTTGACATGTTTAATTCTGTCGTGGGTTCAGCGGCTTGATGCCGCCGCATCGAGTGTCATGCACGGGTCACCAAGTGCCTCGCTTGTTAAGCTCCGTCCATCAACCATCCATCTTGAGAAAGACCAGCAGGTGATTAAATATGTTTGTTTGGCCTGAAATGATTTCGGCGTTGACGCTTTTTCAGTATTTCACACATCTCGCGCAGAAAAGCGGGCGAGTACAGACCGGCCCGTATGCACGATACATATATAAAAGATGGCTTCAAAGATCCTGTGATGCAGATGTACAGTACTGTGCAAAAGTCGTAGGCATGCACTTTGAATGTGTGTTGAGAAGTACAGGTAGATTCTTATCTACCATCAGGGAGGTTTCTGGTTGGTCCCAAATTCATTGTGCAGCCTGAGAATGACCTCAAACACCCAATCTCAGTCATACACAACTATCTTGAGCAAAAAGAAGGAATCCTGCAACAGATGGTATGGTCCCCACAGAGCCCTGATCTCGACATGATCCAGTCAGTCTGGGAGGACATGCAGAGACAGTCAAAGTGTGCAGAAGAACTGTGGCCAGTTCCTCAAAATGTTTGGAAGAACCTACCAACCTCTACCTTAAACTGCATGCAAGTTTGCATAAGAGAATTGATGCTGTTTTAAAGGCAAAGGGTGGTCCCACCAAATATTGATCTGATTGAGGTTTTTTTGTCTACTGCACTTTTTAGAAGGTTTATTGATTAATAAGTATTCATGGCATTATTTCTGGAACCATCCTCACTTTATAGCATTTTTCCCACAGGTGCCTAAGACTTTTGCACAGTACTGTATCTTTGAAGACCTGTAATGCAGATGTTTGAGAACGTGGTAAATAATAAAGCTGCAGACCGTCTCAGGTTCCCACACTTTTTACAGGGCGTTTGTTTCAGCCTCCACCGAGTTAGCCTAGTATTTGTAAGAAATTCTTTGAGAGGAACGGTGAAGAACTGTTCACTCTGAATTTCTTGTGTGCTCCGTACGCCACATCATAACCACGTCGTCGTTGCTCCACATAGAAATTTAAAAGCCTACCGAGGACCACTTTGCTCTAATTCAGTACTTGTTTGTATGTCGGTGACAAAATGAAATAAGCATGCCACATTATGTGCATTTTTATATAGTTTATCCACAGTAATAAAAAGTGTTTTTGTGCTGTTTTCTATATCCTTGCCTCAAAAACCAGACATGTTTAGATATGAAACAAATACAAGTTCAATATTTCCATGTTTTTGCTGCTCTTCGAAATGTTTTACATTTTTTTGACTAACATTTTACACTCTCAGAGTAGCTTATTACTGTTTTGTGATTTTTTTGAAACGTTTGCTGTTTCATATTCATTTGTGCCTATGACAGAAGTGGTTTCGGGAAAGTCTGTGTTTGTCATCCACACCACGGGGGTGGTGTGTAAACACAAACGCAACAGGAAGTGTTTTACGTGTATCTGGCACCACTGGACTACCCAGCGCCCGCCAGCCAGGAAGGTTGCTGGTGCTTTTTTGACCTGCTGAGCGCTGGAGTTCAGCTGAATCATGTCGACTTTAAATTCCGTGTCTCTAATCCCTAATGGGTTTAGTTGTTCATCACAGATCAAAACAAACAGTGGCGGACTGTGGTGAAGGAGGGGGTCCTGGAGTGAGACTTCCATTGCAGAAAGGCAGATAATGCCCAGACAAGTTCTTCCTCTCGCTGGCTTCCTCTCCCACGTCTGTGGCTGCTGTAGATCCAGCCCCCTCCTTCCCCAGTAGATGAAGAATATCATTCCTCTCTGTAAGGTTGATGGAGCCGAGGAGAGGGGGGCTTCACATGTTCTATTCTACCCCACCAAGGAATAAACTATAAACTTCACACTGGTTTCTGTTTTATTACTTTAAAAAAGTTGCAAGGAGAGTTGAATTATTATAAGGTGCAGAAACGGTATTAACTGTATGTTGAGGAGCAGGGTGGGGGGCAAGATGTCTGCTGCGCCAGATGTGTTTTAGGTGCAGAAGTGAATGGTCATAAGACTGACCTTTACCAGCTGTAAGGTCAAGCCTGGGTTATAAACAGCAGCAGCAATGCTGTGTACGCAACACGGTGGCCTGGTCCGGAGATGAGAACCAGAGCCCATCCCGTCCTTTCAACAGTCCAAATGCAAATATGTCCTTCAGCAACTGACTCTGGGTGCTTTGATGGGGGAAAAGAAATATTGCAAATCAGTTTGAGACAGAATGGTAGTCAGAGTTGCGTCTTCTGCTTCTAAAGCACGAATGCTCTTATTTTTGCCGTAACCATCTACCCTTTCTCCACAGCGCCTCCTCATTCCATCTCCTTAGTGGCTGCAGACACTCCAGCACCATTCAGCCGTTACCAGGTCCAGAACTTCACTTTGGTGTGCAATGTGTCCGGAGGCAAACCCGCTCCTGTGGTGAGTCCAGATACTTGTTTGTAAAGATGCTTCTTGAGCAAAATGTGCCCACAGAATCTGAAAAAAAGTGCACAAACACACACACACAAGCCTTTAAACAAGTTATAAAAGCCTAACCAGACAAAAGAAACACTATTTAGTTCAATGGACTTCATTAGAGTTTACGCCGAGCTGTGACCATACCTTGTGCCACCAGACAATTTGAGACGCGCGCAGCTTGAGCTACGCGACTTGCTGCTAATTCCCGCCAGGCCATTAATCATTATGTAGAGGTGTATGATAATGTATTCCGGAACTATCCGTGAACCCATCTTGAGCAATTAAGAGCACAGTGAGAGGTGAACACAAGGTGAAGCCGATTTCCGCCTCCCTGCTTCTGGCGTTCTGCACCAGGCCCCGCGGACCCTAAAGATGGTGACTTGACACCCATTGACCGCCGCGATCGCCGACTGCCACGCAAGCGGCGATGCGCACGCTGCGGCAGCCGCATTTTCCTACCCGAGGCCGGAGCTGGTTTCGGAGTCCCCGCTGATCGTCGACGGAGTTTCACTCAGAAAGCGTGCGAGCCTGAGACGGACGCGTCGTCGTGAACCTTAACCCCATCTGACAGCTGCGGCGTCTGCCCAAACGCCGCAGTTGCGCTGGGTTTTGCCGCAGGCCGTTGCTTTGTACTGTGGGAAGGTCACGTTTGGAGAACCAAAGGTGGGGTGTCTGTCAATGGGTATCCATGGCAGCAACATCCACGTGGCACTTTCGACATTCAGGCAGTTAAGGCCATGCAAAAACGGACATTTGTTACAATGTGAAACTGCCCGTCCAGCAGCACGACATTTGTGAGCCTTTCGGAGAAGGGAAGGTGGGTTTGCCGCAGGTAATATCGCCTCGTGTACGTTGAGTTCCTTTAACTTCATTTCATTTAGACGATGAAGGCTTTGACCAATTTTTAGCGCTGTTAGTGCTTTCCCCCCTTTAGTTTAAGCAGTTCCCAACAAACACATATGAAGTAGACAAAACGAAAAATTAGAGCAGTTTTTAAAAATTAACACGACGACTCTAAAATTTATTTTGAAACAGAATCGAGGTCATGGTGAAATATTGCGAAATTCAAAAAAAATGCCACCTCTTCGGACCGTGAGGGACCTGCTGGAATTTATGAAGCACCACTAAACGGCGTGAAGTGCTGCCGTCTGTGGGCCGCAGCGTCACAACCAGCAGCGAGCACTGCCAAAAAACCTATAGAGCGACACACGCCCTGTCATTTTCGACATTTTTAGAGGACAATGAAACGTTTGCTTTCGGAGCTAATCTCCCGGCTTGCGTGTTTGAGTGGAAGGCTTGCGAAAAAAAATACATACATTTAAAAATAAAACAGCTGCAGCAGGGTATCAAACAGAGCCGATCTCCAGAAGTGCGAAGCTGGGACGGGGGAGTAGATCCAAGCTGGCGAGGTGGCGGCAGGCTGCCAGAGAGAGCAGAAGCAAACACGATCTGACACGGCGCAGTGGCGTGTTTCATCACCGGAGAAGTCTCCCTCAGCCCCTCCGGTCCCATCCTTCCCTTTAATCCTTGATGAGATCGAAAGTGCGAGGGTGGTTTAAAGCTTCCGGAGTTAAGCCAGGCCCTGTCTGGCCGGGAGGGTTGGCTTTGGGTTCACCCGGACGCTCGTATGATGCTCGCCAGAAAGGCCGTTTCCTTGCCAGGAACACTTGAAGACTTATTTAGGCTTCTGTGGGATTCGTGAGCGTAAATCTCTTTAGAGACTGGATGTGTCGGCGGGTGGGGAGGTTCACCGTTGAGCTACTGGAGGCTCGATGAGGGTCAGTGTTGCTGCTCAGAAAGCAGGGGAAAATGAAACAATTGCATTCTGCGTACAAAAACTAAGACCGTGTGGCGAAAAAATCGTCGGGCATCTTGTCGCTCTGTTGCGTTTCGCCGTCCCGTTGGACTTGGCCGCTGCGTTATTGTTATCGTACCGAAGACGCGGCGCTTAGGCAAAGTCTGGTCAAAGCGCCGAGGGCGAAAATTCTTTAAAATCTACTTATTGATCCGACAAAGAGTAACGGACATCTATCTTACAACAAGAGTGGAAGGTTTCTGACATGGGCATCCTTTTGAATTCAGTCCTCATTCTTTATGTCTACAGTCATTCCGCACAAAAGTTGCAAATGCAATACGGCACACTTAACTATAACCGCATCTACGCAGTTAGAATGGTAACTGAACTTTTCACGGATCCACGCACTGTAAGCTGAACTAAAACTCTTTTCTATTGTGCCCATTTTGCTTTAATGCGCTTTTCTCTTTAAAAAAAATACTCGGCCAAGTTTCCGAATGTGTTAAATGAACGCAGAACAACTGTTTTATTTCTCCACTTCTGTCTACGCAGCAGCAGGAATATTAGAAGTGTATATCTGTTTTTGCCAAGTTCAGAACTGGTTTCTGCTTTATGCTAAGAAGCGGCTGAATGCAGGTTCACAGTTGTTTATGATAATACGCACCGTCTATTGTCTACTTTGAGACAGCAGACAGTGGCGACATTAAAGCAACTTCTGCCATTTTTCTGCTGATGAAGCAGCACTGGGCGGTTCAACAATGAAGGGTTCTTCTCGCCGCTGTTCTCCTGTCTGTGCACGCACATAAACGGGGGAGTTTCAAAAAGAAAGCGAAGCGTTCGTTCTCGTACCACACCAGAGAAAAATCCCTTTTCGCAGCCTGCAATGGATGCTTGCTCACCAGAATGTGTGTTAACTAATCCATTTCACACTCTCAACAAAGACAGCGCCATTAACAGCTGTTCATTTCCTGGGAGACAACAGCCGGCAAGTCGAAAGTGCGTTGGGCGCTCGCAGCTCACGAGGCAAAGGTGATACGAATGAACAGTCGGGAAATTAGCCCACAAAAATGCTTCAAAAAGTAGTTACTTACCCAAAGTGTAAAAGGAGATTATTGATGCTTTAGATCGAATGCGATAATACACACGGCTAAGAACGGGGCTTCTTTTCCGCCACCGTCGCAGCATTGGAAAAAAAAAAAGGAAAAACAAGAAAACAATAACAGTTATTACCTTATATGAATTCCAAATCGTCTGCCACCCAAATGACCAGAGACTGAGAGAAGAAAGAATAAGAAACTGCGTGGCCGGAAACCCGCAGCAGCTCGGGTCTCGAGCCCCGCAGCCGCCGCCATAAACAAGGTCCCGTCTCACGAGGGGAGGGGCGCTGGGCCGGGAACGATGGAAGGGTCACTGGCAATCTTCCGCACGCGGAGGGGAGCGCAGGTGCTTTCATTAGGGTCTATTCACGAGGCGAACGGGGGAACGCTTTCCCCAAGTTCCGCAGGCCTTGCGCGCACAAAGCGAAGGAGGCTGTGTTCTCACAGTGGTGTCGTCGCTCGCTTGCCGCTTCCAGCTGAGCGTCGCTCGTGCGGCTGTTTCAAGCGCCCGCGATGCGGCACTTCAGAGCCAGCTGCCCTAATAGCGGCACGCTTCTCAGCTGCTTCATTCACTTCCTTCAAGAGTGCACTAGATCGCGGCAGATCGGCACGCGTTTGACAAGCTTTGATAGAAAATAAGTCATTGGAATCTCTCGTGCCGTATTTCAATGCTGCAAGACAAAAGGCAAACGTTTGCTGAGGGAGTAATGCATTTTCGGGCGTTATAGAGCAGCAATGGAATTTTCCCAAAGAGCGTAACATCGCTTCAGCTGCTCCAAACCTGTCGTGCACGGTGCGACGCCGCGAAGGCCCCCGATACAGTTTATTCAATTGCCCGCCTTTGTCGAAACCCTCCATCCTTTAGACAGGGTTGTCAAACCCTGCACCGGGGTGACGTTTGTGGCGCAGCGCAGTCACGTAAGCCGCCGGGGGTGAAGGGGGCACTTGCTGTGATTTCTGGAGGCCGGACGACACGCGCTTTCCCTCCTCCGCAGGGCCGAGGTCGAAAGCCTCCGAGTTTCTCCAAAAGGCCGCAACGTTAAACCGTGGCCTAGTGCACCGTGTCTGGCGAGCGTTCACGCGGGAGGTAAGAACGCATTCGGGCAAATCCTGTAGAAATTAGCATTCTATTTAGGTGGCATTTTTATGTTTCCTTTGTTGGGCATTTGTTTTGAGTTTTATTTTGCCAATATTCATTTTGTAAAAAAAATATTGTAATCATAACCATGGGGAACAATGGAATACAAAATAAAAATGTCACAGGTGGGAAAGTGCTGCATCACGCCAGATGCCCTCCACCGTGGAGCACTCAGTTTGTTCTGGAGGATGTATAGCGCCACTCTCTGGTCAGGAGCAAGTACTGCAAAGGCTGGACTCGGTTTACTTTCAACTTTTTTTGGGACGCGGTGACAAGCCGAAACGTAGACTATGTGGAAACCGAACGGCGAAGCTGGAATTTGTTCTTTTTTAAGACTATGTGCCTGCAGCACAGATGTATTATAGTAATATAATTGTTTTTTTAGTGGTTTAATCATGTCTTTCTCAGTATTTTCAAAGCAGGGGTGATAATACGCACGAGGAACCGGCTCTCCTTGCAGAAGACATGCAGAGAGTGTTTTAAAGATCAACAGCATCCATAAGTCTCTGGATTAGGAGTATAATGTGATCGAGGTTTTAGTTTCCCCGTGCGCAGCGCCTCTGGTCAGCGCAGATCAGAATATACACGTTGCTCGAGGCTGGTCTGCACAGGGCACCTGCAGAATCTCCTCGATGTCTTCTTTGTCAAAATTAGCCACGAGTGAACTGCGGTTTCACGAGGCTCTTTGTCCGGAGTAGAACGCAGAAGAGGCCGCCGACAAATCTTGACAGCGTGAAATCTTTTATTTCTCAAAGTAATTTTCGGTGTGATCTTCAGGTCTGTGGCATCACACAAGTACACTCCATGTTTTTAAAAATCTTGGCCTGAACCAGATTCACGTCCATAGAAATAAAACGTCTTAAAAGTCGGCGAGGTTACGCGACGGACACACACAACGACGCTCAGCAAACTTTTATAAATTAAACTTCGTAAATAAGACGCCCTCCATAAGCCCAAGGATGAAGCGGCTTTACAGGAAGGAGTCACTAGTGTCCCCGTCGGGCTCCTCTAAGGCGACCGAGGTGTTCCCACCTGAATCTCGGCCCCCCTGTAATCCCCAGTCACGACCTCATTAACAAAACAGGCCCCATTAGGGTGGGTCTGCGTCACACTTGCTTACGGTCTTTAGTTATTTACCGCACTCAGCCAGTTTCCCTAAGGTGGTGTGTAAAATCAAAGCAAGCCATAGTAATTCACAAAGAAACACACATTAAACTAATAATAAAGTCAAACTCAGTTAATGTACCATGTCATGTAAAGACACTTTGATGCTGAATGTTGGAACCGAGTGCACGTATCCAATCGCTCCTCAACGATTCCAAAATCCTCATTATTCATTCTTTTATTATAGCAATTATTTTGACCGTTATTTCATTGCTTTCGCTGCAAGAATTTTGAGAAAGAAAATATCTGAAGTATGAAGAGCGCTTTAAAGAGGCACCTTCGCTACACGTAGAGTCTCCAGACAGCGGTACAAATAACCAATACATATATAACCCGTACAGGGTGAGCCAAAAGTCTGGCACCACACAAATGTTTTTGATACCTGAAGTGGGACTGGTCTAATTTGTACCGTTTTCCGTCACAGCAATTTTTGTATCTGTGAGATATGTGTGAACACCGCTCTGTCATCTTGAATTCAACTCAATAATTCCAAATGGAAAGGGGGCCATGTGCCCACTGTAACGTGCTTAAATTTTCAAAAGACCCTCAGCGGTGAAGTACATTTTCTCATATTTTCATTGGCTATGAAGTCTGACCCGTCACAATGCAGACATTAAGCAACCGTGATGCAGGGATACAGGCAGGAACTGAGACGATTTCACAGAACGTGTTCCGCAAGCCGTCCGTTTTAACCAAGGCCCAAGTGCAGACATTGTTCCCAGTTAGTCTGAACACACGGAACTCCTATTTGGATGCAAGCCCAAGTCTCAATGATGCGTGTCTTCAAATGGTCTCCGTTGTGGATCTTTGTTGCACTTTAATTGTCCCCCGAGGTAAAACTCAAAGGGGGGGTTAAATCAGGGGACTTAGGCATCCATGCTGGCCAATCCAGGGCCCCTGAGAACTGCATAGCCAGCCAGGTACCAACTATAGCTACACTGTAGCGAGAGGGTTCGCTATCTTCTTAGAAGAAATCTAGCAACTTCCTTATACAAGAAAGTCATGACGGTCTCCTGTAACATGTTCAAGTCAGTGTCAGCAGTCAAATACCCCTCAATGAATGCGAGTCCTCCCAGGTTCCATGCTAAGCTTTCACTTTGAGTGCAACTTGGAAATATCTACCCAGGGTGGGTTTGCTTCAGGCCAGCGCCAACTGTTTTGTCAGGTTAACCTCTCCAATAAAAAAAGTTTGCCTTATCATTGAATTTTGGGTGGAAATGTCAGATCACCATGATGTTGGTGGACAGCCCACACACAGAATTTTGCCTGCCTGTCTGGGTCATCTAGACCAAGAGTTGCAGTATTTGACTTTTTTAAGGATGCCACTTGTTTTAGTGGAGCCACGCGCACGATGGAGCTTCGACTGGGCCCACATTCCTCTGCTGACCGACATGTGCTTTTCTGAGGGCTTTTAGCAAATGTGGCGAACGAGGAATCTTCATCTTCATCTTGATCGTCCAATTTGCTTTTTTTCAACATTTCCTGTTTCTTAAAAATTCTTCAGACGCTTCCCACAGAACCGTGGAAGACAGGTGAAAATTCCGAGTACCGACGATTAAAGCCTGCTGCGGTTTCCCAGCAACGTCATCCACCCGCGAGCATCGCTTATCCCTGCAAATATCAAACACATTATTGTTAAATCAGACCCACATAAAGCAAGTCTGACAGGTCAAACTTTACAACCAGTAAAGATATCCAACTATGGACTTCACTGTTGAATGTCTTTTGAAGTTTTACACATATTAGAGTTGTCACTCGACAACTCCATTTTCAACAATTCCTGTTTCATGTGGAATCATTGAGTTGAAGTTAACATGGCCGCCTTCAAGATGGCAGGGGGTGTTCACCCTAACACTAACCCTCACATACACATCCATTGGTCTAATACAAAATGGCACTGGTTAGATCAGTCCAACATTAGTCGTTTTGAAGAATATTTGGTTGCTTCCAGACTTTTGAATCATCTGTATAGATACATTGATATAATTTTGGGAGCTGTTTTATCATTGAAGAAGCACAGTACTGTGCAAAAGTCTTAGGCATGCAACTTCAATGTCTGTTGAGAAGTGCAGGTAGATGGAGGAGGTTTCTGGTTGGTCCCAAATTCATTCTGCAGCCTGAGAATGACCTCAAACAACCAATCTCAGTCATACACAACTATCTTGAGCAAAAAGAAGGACTCCTGTGACAGATATGGTACGGTCCCCACAGAGCCCTGATCTCAACATGATCAAGTCAGTCTGGGAGGACATGCAGAGACAGTCAAAGTGTGCAGAACAACTGTGGCCAGTTCCTCAAAATGTTTGGAAGGACCTACCAACCTCTACCTTAAACTGCATGCAAGTTTGCATAAGAGAATTGATGGTGTTTTAAAGGCAAAGGGTGGTCCCACCAAATATTGATCTGACTGAGGTTTTTTTTGTCTACTTTTTAGAAGGTTTATTGATTAATAAGTGTTCATGGCATTATTTTTGGAACCATCCTCGCTTCATAGCATTTTTCCCACGGGTGCCTAAGACTTTTGCACAGTACTGTAAATCTGTGATCTGTTTTAACATCTGGGAATCCTAATTCCAAAAGGATGGAATGTGGTGTGTTCTTCAAACACATATTTGCACACTGCCACAAACCAGACCTGATCTGGTTTAAGTCGCCATGATAACTGTGTATCTTTTTAGGTTTATGATATGGTGTCTTTTCTCGCTTCTATATTTACTTTTACTCTAAGTCGTTTCAAAAGTTTGCTTCATATGAAACTTTTGGACCTCATAATAAAGGTTAAATGAGTACAATTTTGAAAAGCCAATGAAAGGAAAGCTGTATATGTTTTACAGAGCAACAACAGTGACTTGTATTGATACATCTTTAAAACCACACCAAAACGGTTGTCCTTGCAGGTGCCCTTCCATAGTACCTAAATTTGGCTTTCCTGTTTCTAGGTGTACTTCAAACGCGATGGAGAACCAATCGAGATATTTCACTACGCCCAGCCCACTGCTGGCAGTGAGGGGAGGGGCACAGCGGGCATGCGGGGTGCCCGGCCCCTGATCAGCCGGGATCTGGATGACACTAAGCTCCAGAAGTCGCTGTCTCTCCTGGACCACAATGGGAAGCCAGCTCGGCTGTACACAGAAAGCCCCGGGCGCGGCTACACCCCGGGCGCCCCCGGCTTCGAGGCCAGTCCGGCCACAGAGGTGATCCCGGAGACAGTGGTGAGCCGCGAATTCCCACGCTGGGTCCAGAGCACAGACCCGCTGTACTACTTCACATCCAGGCAGATCCCCCAGAGCGACGGCTCCGTGGAGGTGCAGGCCCGCATCACCTGGGCCCTCAATCCCCAAATGGACAACGACGCCTTGTTCAGCTGCGAGGTCAAACATCCCGCACTTTCCATGCCCATGGTCATGGAGGTCACGCTGGGTAAGCGGGGTATCTTCCGTGCACTTTCACACTACCACCTAAACATTAGTACTTCACTGAACATTTCTTTGCTTCCCCGGAAGGCAGGTTTTGCTGGAAACATTAATGCGGTTCACCGTGAAACAGGACCCCGGCTATCCCAAGGTGCTTTTCTCATCGGCACTTCTCCCACTTTTGTCTCTATCAAGTAAACATTTAATGTGGAATTACATTAAAAAGAGTTTAAAACAGTGACCTACCCCACTTATCATCCTTAAGTTGGACACATGGCATTTGGCAGCCCTGTGTAGGTTTGCTGGGTTTTGGCAATGATTTTCAGAGGCAGTCATGGACCGCTGGCTGTAGGTATATTAGAAATCTGAGGCCCTGTCCCAGACCGGGACTCCTCCCCCTTGCATAAATACGACTTATATTTTTAAAGAAATGCTCATTCCGTCTCGTATTTAATTGTGTTACAGTTCAGCAGATTGCGGCGCCGACACGGAATGAAACCACGAATGACTGACAAGGCAATTCATTGAGCTGGCTGGTATTAGATTGAGTTAACTCGGCTCAGTTATTGAAAAAGTCAACCCAAATCAAGGGGCTAAAATGAGAATTTAAACACGTCTGCATTATCGTGCCATTATATAAACCCTTTAGTGTCGCCACCAGCTGGCAAGAAGCATTAGGATTCCGTAATTTTCGCACATTTAACCCTGTGCCTCGGCCTCACACCTAACAGTTGGCAGCACTTGTCATAACATGTTTTATATTTTACTTGATACACAAAACATTTGTCCACACCTGCAATTATTTTTTTGTCGACTCAGGTTTAGTGTCTCTATGCTTATGCTTCTGGGTGGGTTAAAGTAATAAGGCATGTAGCACTGAAGACTTCTGCGAGAAAATTTCCTTGCTTGAAACTGCGGAACGTGAGGCTGATTTGGACTGAATTATTTATAAATCTGGGGCAAATCGTTTTTGGAAACCAGGCTGCTGCTCAGACTTTATCTAGCTGTTGCTTGTCTCCTTTAGGAGACGTTTGTGAGATGCCTTCAGAAAAAAACATTTGTGCGTGATTTAGCAGAAAAATGAACCGCGTCAGACTGCCGAAAACGCGAGGTTATTTTTTTCACGCTCGGCTTTTGGGTGGCTGTAATGTGGACGCAGAGAACAAAAAAAAAGCAAGCGAGCAAGTGCGCGTGACCTTCGAGACGTTTAGCCAAGCATGGGCCATTTTCCTCCGGTGCCTGTGTGTCTCTGTCGTATGAGCCAAAGGACTGAGCTCCAACCACGAGTTGTGTAGCGGTCCAGTGCTCATGTTTCTATCTAGAGGTACTGGCTGGCTGCTCACAAGCCGTCACACCACCACCAGCAGCTTCGTTCCTCCAGTTCTTCAGCGCGTCCGCGGTTGTTTGCTTTGCCAACACGGGCAGCAAAGCACCACTGGTGCAAAAACCGTTCCCACCAGTTCCTCCCCTGCTTGCTAAGAAACATTTTTTTTATTAAACTGCCACACGCCGTTGCAAAAACAACACACAACCCCGCAAGTAGACTTCCTTACAGTCGGTTGGAGACTTTTGTGTTTTGGCGAAGCTTTTATTTTGCCTCCGCTGCGATTCAAGCCACCAATTTATTAGAAGCTGCGCTCTTTGAACAGCGGAAGAATGCCTCCTCTGACAGTCTTTGTTATTACCCCAAGAATGCGGAGCAGTCAGGCGAGATTCGAGAGTCCCGAAAATGTGCTTTTTGTTGATTTTAATTGCGGTTCACTCAGAATTCAAAGGACCTCCCAACCTGTCTCGAGTAAGATATAATTCCAGGTGGTGCGCAGGCGGCTTGAGATCAGCCGGCTTTTTCCGCAGTCATCCACTTGGGCGACGCACATAAGTCAGGCCTCGTGTAGCGCGTGAACATGCAGGTAAATGAATACACAGCCATTCGCAACAAATCTTAACTACGGGCCCCAATTCGCTCCGTAAGAGTGATAACAAAACAGCTGCTTGAAATTAGCACCAATTTTGGGTATTCTATTTATAATTTAATTTTCTTTGCCAAAATGGCCGCAAGTCAATAAATACTCCAAAGGAATTGTGCCTGAAGAAACTGCAGTCTTATCTGGGTCACACTGCCTTTATTTAGTCTCCAAGCATCTTTCTCTATCTCTCAAATATGTGTTATTATAATAATTATGTTCTTATATTTAATACCTTAGGTAAGAATTGTGCAAATGAATTAAATTCTCTCTGCTGCAGTTTCGTTTTATAACTTACTAAGCTTTTATTATTAGTAAAATACATTTGGATAAATTTTGCTAATTGTTTCAGTGCATTTATAGAGTGTCATTGGGACGCTTATGCACGACGGCACCGGCGAGCCATTTTTATGTTGCGCTTAGAAGCCTTTCATAAACAAAACTTGCTTGACTTGGAGGGGAAATGACCCATTTTTTAAAAAATTAAACAGCTGTGTTACCATTTGTGTGTCCAAAACACTTTGAAGCTGTGAGATGTAAATTTGAATACAAGGACCTAATTCCCACACTTTCCTGAATCACAGCTTTCCTCCTGCAGGATGCTCCTCAGCTGCGGGCTGCTCTCGGACACACAGCCCACCCTTCACGTGGGAGACTAATGTGTGTTTGGTCTGCAAAATGAGTGGGGAGCCTAAGTGGTACCTTAAGTAATAAATCTTTCATTGATTTAATATTGCTACACAAGCCCAAGTGGCAGCCTGACAATGGTCCAAACTTGTATTACAGCTGCTGAATATGCATGAGCAGCACCGTGCCTGCGGTACAAATGGACTTGGATCAAGCCCCCCCCCCCCGAAAAAGCGTCCGCACCGCCGCACCGCTCCACTGCAGTTCTCCGCTNTCAAGCCCCCCCCCCCCCCGAAAAAGCGTCCGCACCGCCGCACCGCTCCACTGCAGTTCTCCGCTTGGAGAGCGAGCCGGAGTCTCTTGGAACTCATGAGCTCACTGTGCCTTAATAATTAAACCTCCGCTCAGCACCCTGCATTTACATGCCCCCGGGTTATTTCTTATTCATCCCACCCCAAAGAAATGGGTGTACCAGGACGCTCGCCGAAGAAGGGCCACGCCACCCCCCCCCCACCCGCTGCCCTGTCATAAGGAAGATAAACAGGAGGATAGATGACAGCTGGTTGGAACGCTTCAGTCATGCAGCACCAAACCGTTTATAAACGGGAAGATAAACTGGGGAACAATAAGTGATGCTGACACCTGGGGGGGGGCAGGCATCCAAACCACACGGATCTCCCCCTCGCCCCACGCGCCACCATCTGGAAAGGCACAGATCCCCTCCGATAATGTGGCCCTCGGTGCGCTTGGCTTTTAGAACAGTCCAAGGTAACAATCCCCACAGACCTCATTCTGGACCCGTTCAGGAGTTTTCTACTGGCTCCTTGCTAAAGTGTCGCACCTTATGCTCCGAATTTTACTGAAAAAGCAGGTCTCAGAAATGCAGCCTGTTGCCTCTTAGGATGCCTGCGAGGCCTGATTTATGCAGTGAGCAAAACAGAATTCTCAATACACATTTGCTGGCGTGAGAACAGAAATCATAATCCATTAACTGACGGCGGCGGCAGAATCTTTAACTGACTAAAAAACTGCTTGCTTCATTAGATGAGCCATACAGCTAGTGATTTGACTGATGGGCTTTAAAGCATACTTTCTACTACTCTCTGTTCTCCTTGTACGGGTTAAGCTGACAGTACCGAATGAAATATGTACTTTTTTAAAAAAATTAATTAATTTATTCATTTACTTTCTTTTTTTTTTGCATTGTCTCTTGCCAGTTATTAAATTAAGTAGGTGACACAGCCCTTTGGCACATCTCTCTGTTGCAGCGGTTTATGAAGCCTGACCATTTGTACATCAGGGTCAACAGCCTCCTTGAGTTGCTGGAAGGCGAAAGTGTTTATAGAAACGGGCATTTAACATAAGAGGTTAGCTATTCGGCGATTTAATCTCGGGCTGTCGGGGTTGTTCGCAGTAGTAAAAACGTGCCAGAGCGGCAGCTCGGCACGGTTCGCACTCGCTTCCCGCTATTAAAAGTAAATCCTCGTTGTAAACCATCTGCGGATGCTGTTCCGGATGTCCTGCGCCGTACATTATAGCGCAAGGTGGCTATTATCTGAAATGATGCGGAACCGACTGACAAGGTGCCGTGTTGCCGCATCTCTTCCCCCGTTCAGCATTCCGCAAGTCCTCGGTGCCGTCGAGGCAGGGGGACGCGCTCGCGGTCCTCGCGGGACAGTGATTTGTAACGTGCGGAAGTGAACCAATCGCAAGTTATCACCGCCGCCGACACACGCGGGACTCCACCGGCCCTTTTGGAAGGTCAGGATGCGATCCTTCCCCACCTCCTTCTTTCCCACTGGTGCAACGCCCAACATTGTCCAGGGGAACAAATTAATCCATCTGGGGGCTTCCGTCTTTACAAGAGCAGGGAATTAGCTTTCGAGGCGCTCCTTATCAGTTTGCCTCCACGCTGCCCCTCACATGCTCCGTCTCCTCTTTGGTAATGAGTATCTGCCCGATTTAGCTCCCCATCTCCCCCGAGGGAGTAAATCCACGGGGTGACCTTTGGATGAAAGGATTCCGTGCCTCTGGGGTCCCTTCCTATGACCTTAATTGATGGTACATGTGTTCCTTTCACCAAAAAAGACATCTTTCTACATCTCCCTGCCTCTACGCACAAGCTAACATTTTTTCTTTCCTTTTCTCTCTCTCTCTCTCTCTCTCCAACCCCCACCCTGCTACTCACCCAGCGGCCCCCAAGGGCCCCAAGCTGCTGATGACCCCCGCCCGTGCAAAGGTAGGGGACACGGTCCGCATCAGCGTCCAAGGATTCCAGGTAGGATCTCCTGGGGTAAGTGCATGGGGAACGGTTGTGAAACCTGGGCCGTGTTCAGTTCAGGATATGAAGAGATGGAGGGAAGGACAGTCAAGCCTGTGTGATGGACACAATGGACACTATAGTGAACGTTCTTACAGAACGTGGAATATACTGTGCACGTCTGCTGGATTAGTGCCCAGCATGAACAGTAAAAGATATTCAATTTAATCTTTTTTTTTTTTAGTTCTGAAAAGCAATGTCACACATTGCATAAATTATTTGTGATATTAAAAACAACTGAAACGATGGCGTATAGCGCAAAATCTGGAGCGAAAACAGCTTTGCGATGATTTAAGGGTTCGCTCGAACAGATGAGATAATCAATAAGACGAAAAGCAAGTTAAAAGAGCTAAAACGTTTGACATTAACAGGCCTTTATTCACAGAAATACAAGTCACCTGTATCTGACTTAAACGCCGGGTGGAACGAGCCCAGACGTGGTTCCCACCTTCACTGTTTGCCGCAACCTTCTGCACCATTCCAGAAGGGAGCTTTTGCTTCTCTTCCTCCTTGCCGTGAGCAATTGGAATATCCGACTAAAAAGTGAATCGTCTGCTGATGGAAGCTTTTGTTTATTTACGCTCTCTGCAGTTCTGCTTTCTTTTCCGCGTGCAAACTTGATCCTGCCAGGCAAATATGTATCTCAGTTCTATCCGTAAGCTGTTTCCACTCAGCTGGGTGTATTCCCAGCCCGCGGGGGGTGCTCCGCCCACACGGCGGAGAAATCCAGCTGGGAGATGGCCTTTGTTTAACTATCAGCAGTTACATTACCTGCTCCTTGAGAAATGTGACAAAAGCTTCCCAAGCAGTTTGGACCTGAAACCAGCTCTTTGCCTTTGATCGGTGGCAGTGGAGCTGTTGAAGCTGTCTGGTTAAATGTGTAAATGAAGCGCCGATATCATTTGCACCATGCTGACACGCTGGCAGATTTAGTCACGTATATTTCAGTTTGCGTTTAATGCATATTTGAAGTGTTTCTTTGAATAGTGTTAAGAACAGTCACTATAAACAGGCTTGACTGTACTGCAAAATACCAAACTGCTATTACAGGACTTTTGTGAATTTCCCTCATGGCCTCATTTGAAGGCACAGAAGAACAACAGATTCCGAGAAAAGTCTCTCTTATCCGAAACTGGGCTACGACTTTGGTGTTTCGATTTTACATTAAATCGTTGTACCTGAGACACGAGACAGAACTATGTCTCATTATTCAGTCGGCATAAAATATCCCCTTCGGTTCTTCACTGTGTTGAGGGCTTGTCCTCTGAAAGCGTTCAGCTGATGAATTTTTCCTCCACAAATATGCGTATTAGCAAAAAAATCTGTTTGAAAATCTGCCGTTATAGCGGCAGAGCTAACATAGCTACGTTCTCTGTTACCGACGGGGATATGTGCCCGGAAGGTCACCCTCGGTCCCCAATCTTTAGCAGAACGCAAACACATATAACAGCGCAGATGACATAACAACGTGACCGTGCCCACAGAGTGACGGCCACGAACTGGGGAACACAGCGGCACGCGGTCTCCACGACTCTTGACAGGTGTGGCAGACCGGCGTGATTTCGGCGCGCACGCATGCAAAGTGACACCAACACACAGTCCAAAATTCAGGCTGCCGGGACCCAAATGAGGGCGTCTCCTTCCAGCCACCCGCGGTTTCATTCCATTGCATCATGTGTTTCCTCAAAAACGCAATGCGGCCGCGCTCATCTTGCCAAGGCCTATCCCGCGCGATCAGTCGCGGAAACCGTGGCTTTCCGCAGCTTCGGCGACAGGGATCGACTGCCCTACCCTCCTCACTCATGCTTCAGAAGACAACACACCCTTATGTTTCAAGTCTTTTCCCGTTTGTGTTCCTGGCTGCTCACCTCCTTTGAATAACCGCGGACAGCCATTGACGCTGCCGTCTCTCGGCTGCCGACACGTTTGCCTGCGAAAGGCTCTCGTGCCGACGACGCTCAGAACAAGTTTACTTTTGGCGGTGTAACAAGAAGGGTGAAAGACGAAGCGCGTATTTCTCCAAGATATGCCGTCAAAGAGCGGAATGGCTCTGTCGGAATTAGAATTGCGTATTAAGCGCAGTTCTTGAGAGCCAGATGAAATTTTCAAATCCCTTTAACGTAAATCCGCATTTGCTAACTTGCTATCAGGGACGTCGCCTGGGTAAACGTTTTTAAGGCTCAGTAGCTCAAATTCCTTTTAGCCCTCATTATTCCCCTTTGGACTGTTTTTTTTTTGCCCTGGAGATAGACTATCCACCCCCCCCCCCCACCCACACACACCCCACTCACACCGTCTCCTTGGCACCCTGCTCTCCCCCACAGAACGAGGTTTTTCCTGAGCCCTTGTTCACCTGGACACGCGTGGGTGGCCGCCTGCTGGACGGCAGCGACAAGCGAGATGGAAAGGAGCTAGTGTTGGAGCGGGTGCCCGCTGAGCTCAACGGTTCCATGTACCGGTGCACCGCCCAGAATCCTTTGGGCTCCACCGACACCCACACCCGCCTCATCGTTTTTGGTGAGTAAACCACTCCACCGGCCTCAGGAGTCGGAGGAGGACAGGGCCCTTGGCTTCCTTTTGACAACCCCTTCCCCGGCTTGTCCGAGGGGGGCCGAGAAGTAGTAGAAGACCCACTGTGTAGATGTTTGCTGATCTGGATGCGTTGCAGGAAACTTCACTCTCAACAGAGTAGGTCTGTCTGAAGAGTTTTGTCACAATTCCCTGCTTCACTTCTGCAATTCTAGAAAGGGTGAGCAAAGGTTTCCTATTCAGTAAAGTTCTACCGTCCTCCAGCGCAAGGTAGGAGTTCCATTTTGCTTTTGAATTATTTATGGCTGATTAATAAGTAATAGTATTATTAAGCTCCTTGATAAATCCTCACAAAGATACAACTGAGTAATGACTTTGTAATTTATATGAATAGAGGCACCTTCGGAGGAGCAACGCCAGGGAGGGGCCGTGGAGAGAGACGAGATCAGAAAGCACTAATAATACCCCCTAATAAACACACAAGCGCTTGTTAATGCACGCAGACCTTCACAGGACGTGTTCCAAACACTTTTTTTTTGGATTAAAGGTCCTTGTTTTAAAGGGGTCGCGTGAATGGGCCCACGGTGAATCCCTGAGCCGTTGCTTATTTGTTGCTGACAACACAGATCGTTCACGGATTTGTCTGTGAAATCTCTGTCCTCTTGCCTTTAACGTTCCTCCGGGCAATTTTTGAGAGAAGGGACGACCGGGACACCGGCACAGATATTAATCGAAGACACCTTTTAGGAAATGATGAGAAACTTAGATTTTAATGTTTATTCCCGAGGACAACAAAAGGAATGCGAAACAAAGGCATTTGCCTTTGGCCGTGATGGGCTGCAGTTTAGGATTTAAAAGTATAAAATGACTAATCCTGTACATATGTTGTCTATTTTTTTTTTTTAGCTGTGATTTTGGATATTATCCCTAAGTATCTTTAATTTGTCCTTTGTTAGTAACTGTTTGTCTGGTGCCTATTAGAGAAGCGCACGGACACTAGGCCATCGCAGGGCGAGGACGATGACACGATGATGATTTTGTGAAGGACCTCGGTGGGTGATGCTAATCGTACTACTCAGTCATACAATTTTGGGGTTGTTTGTAGTCCCTGGACTACACATGGTGCAGGACCGCTCTGTCGATTCGGTTAATAATTCACTTATTACACGACGAACCTGCTGGAACCACACAGAAGGAGTCGGGAAACTACAGCAGCAGCAGTTAATAGAACTGTCTCTTTTGAAAAGGTGCTGCCCAGGGCAGACGTGTCAGAATGCAAATCTTGCCGTCCATTTAACACTCCGCACCCTCCGGTACGAACTGACGGTGGCGGGATGTAGTTCATTTGTCTCCATCCGCTGAGAAAATGACCAGTTTCACGGACAGGTTGGAAAAGCCCGTTGCCGTGATGGAGGCCCTACTTCTCCATCTGCCGGCCCGGGCATTAGGAGCTGCTCACAATGTGTCACCGTTCACCTTAATCATTCACCCTTTTGCAAAGTGCCACGAGAAGCAAGAGAGTGATGTATTCACTTGTCAGTGCCCTCTGTCCCCTGCGCAACAGCTGTCACAGTGTTTCTGAATACTTTAATATGATAGAATATGTGGGAAAGCCCGTCTTTTCGGAGGTATTTCGATGCGCCGCGCAGTTAAATCGCTTGCGCGTTTTACGGCGTGGATTCACCGAGTGCGGCGCACAGTTTGAGACCTCCTCTAATCTCCTGGCTCAAGGTCTTAAAGACAGAAGACAGACTCCTCATACTCGTGGGCTTCGCTGTGGTACCAAAAACGCGGGCATCTCGATCTCCCCCAGCACCACCCCAGCCTTCCAACGACTGCTTTTGTTCTTCCTTTCCACAGAGAACCCGAGCATGATGAAAAATACTCAGAACCAGAATAGTAAGTATCGCCGCCGGTTTCCACGCTCGGCTCAGGGTGCGATTTGGGACGGGGCCTCCTTCCCGTTTGCATATTCTTCACTGATTTGTATATTGCGTGTTGGGAGATGGAACACATGCAGCACGCAGAAAACAAACAAGACCAAAACCGCAGATGGCTACACAGGTCTCCTTCAGGGTGACATGTAATAATTTAATCTGGATGGAGAGGCTGAGGGCGTGAGCGTGTCTGTATTAAACTGGGTGGTGTGTTTTTTCACATACCTGCTCGAAGCGAAGGCAGATCGCTTGACATGTTTATCACAGGGTTAGTAACTACCGGG
The DNA here is from genome assembly GCA_900497675.1 of Arapaima gigas. NCBI lineage: Eukaryota > Metazoa > Chordata > Actinopteri > Osteoglossiformes > Osteoglossidae > Arapaima > Arapaima gigas. The sequence goes on along the minus strand of UFQX01000205.1, from coordinate 289,631 downwards.
TCAGTGCTGCTCAGCAACTTACCTGAGGCCGGTTGCATTAGAGCATTTCTGTTGAGTCCGGTGATTCAAGGTTGAGTGTTCAGTGCTCTTCTCTCCTTGGAGACAAGAGAGCACTTATTTACTTCCCAGTGTCTGCTCCAGTTCGCAATGACAAAGAGCGTTACGGGCTGTGGCTGGCGCTCCACGGAGCGCAGCTAGACGACGTGCCCCCAGCGGCCGAGGGAAAACGGCACACCGATTTATCGCATGCGTGTGTGTCGGTTTTTTTGGGCTGTGTAAGGACAAAGGTCTGCAGGAGTTGGGTGACTGCAAACGCTCTTGTCCCACCCAGCCGTGGATGTCAGCAGACGCCGATTTGAATATACAAATCCGCCAGTGAGCTTTAAAGCAGGCGTGGCCCAGACAAGGACAAAACGGGGTCGGTTTGCCAGCCAGGCATCGGCTGTGGCCTCCCTTTGCCGCCATCTTATGAATCAAAATGGTCAAAATTAAGTCCCGGCCCATGCACGTATGTTCGTTCCGTATTAGATGTGAAGACAGAAACCCGCGCACCCAGTTACGAACATCGTGAAAGGCGATTCGCTTCTCAGTGGTATTAATTCACTAAGCAACAACTGCCACCTCTGGGCCGCTTTTCTTCCTGATGACATGCGGGCAGACTTGTCATCGTGTGGCAGTGTCCCTAGCGCCAGGGGTGGGATTCTGTGTTCAGAGGCTGTGTGGGGGGGCGGGGATTCATATCCCACAGCACCCATCTACGCTGGTAAACCGGGGGAGAGGTTCAAACGACAACTTTCTGCAAGTGAGTGGGGTCATACCCCCCCCACCACCTCCATGTCTTCTGCTGTGAGACTTGCCAATTTAAACTTAAGCCCTTGTTCGCAATCCCGGCAACCAAAAGAAGGAAATCGATCCCTTTAATCAGACATAAAAGTAAATTCCTACTAGTAGACTGTCCAACCACCCTCAGAAAATGCTGTCAAATGAGGAGATGTACCAATGTGCTTGGGGCTCAGTAAAGACAGATGGTTTTAGCAGGAATTACCATGTTAGCTAAAGGTTTTTTTTTTTTTTTTTTGCATTGAGTCTTTGGGATGTTTTAAATTTTAAATTAGATGCCCAAGTGAGAAAGACAAGAAGGAACATGAGGTCACTGAGCTCCTGTACGGCTCAAGGGGAGCGGCGCAGATTTCACGTCACACTTCCTTTATGGCCGTCCTCCTGGTGATCTTGCTCGACACGTGTTTGTTGTATGTGACGTGTTCGCGACGTGGCGCCACACGCAGCTGTGACCGTGACCCTGGCCATTTCTCCACAGATGCAGCCTCTCATGTGGATGTGTTGGGACTGACAGTGATGACGCTGATCTTTACAGTGACGGTGGAGTTGACGTGAGTCTCGAGCCCAACTCCCCGAAGCCTTCGTGAGACGCCCCCCCCCCGCCCCCCAATAAAAACACAGCAGCCAGCCCTTCCCGCCTGACTATCCATCCCGTCTGCCAGGAAGCAGCACCTTCACCACACAGCATTACAGCTCCTTTTTGTAAGAAAAAGAAAAACAAAAGACAAAAACAAACACAAAACAAAAGATGAAATGATATATGAACAAAACAAACAAAAAAAAATACTTCAGTTAATGACCCAGCCCCTTGTTTATGTCTTCTTGTCCCAACTCTGCCTGTCTATCAATAAAAATCAGTTGTTTAAAAAAGGAAAAGAAAAATGGCTTTGCCTTGGTTTAATTTATTCAGACATAATGACCTTTGTCTTGTACAGTCAACTTTAAAGAAGAAGTGGAGTGTGGGCAGGCCCACCATATGGTCCCCCAAAAATACAGTCCCATCTTGTCTCATGTGTATTCTATGCAGAAACTGTAGGCATACTTTAACAATATTGTTCTGGTTGTATACTCTTGTTATATGGTTTTCTAAAAGAATTGACATTTAGGTTGGAATGATCATGAAGACTTTGCTCCAAAGTCCTGTGAATTGGTGTAATATTTCAGACAGAGACGTTGAACACTCCCCTTTTTAAATGTATTTTGTGTACATCCCTGTAAATAAATAAACAAAAAAAAATCTAAACTAAAAGTTCCGGTTGGGATGCAAAGAGCCTTTCTGGAGTGTGTGTCACCGTTGACAGCTTTTGCTTGTACCGTCCCCATGACCGTCGAGAGAATCAGCCATGGTGAAGAAAAAGCCCTCGAAGCAACGGCCGTCATTCTCGCAGTTTCGTGTGTTCGACCCATGTCTGTATGGCAGGTTTAATGGAAGAAAATAAAATGTTTCTGAACAGATTCGGGGTGGTGGTGCATGAGGTGTTTTATAAATCCTGTTTCTCATGTATTTCCAAATTCACTTGCAGCCTGTAATCTTAAAATTTTTACCTCCTCTTACCTGATATTCATGTGACCACTGCTGTGTACAGTACATAACCCTTCGACTGGATCACATCTGTAGGGTCACGTTAGATTTTTTTTTTTTTTAACTCAGATTTGCTGAGCGGAAAAGAGATTTGCCACTTTTTTCGCCTGTATTACAATTCGAATAATCGAGTGGCGTGGCTGGAATCTGTTTGGGGAAACTGGTGGTTTGGGGACACAAAAGAAGCACTTGAAGATCACTGAAGTTGTCTGTCTCGTGTTGACAGGAGAAGCCTCTTTCGGAAGTTTAATTTCATTGTATGTGAACTTATGCACAATCATACAATTGCGCATTTGTGACTGTTCAACTTTATTTGAATGTCTTATTAGATAAGACTATAAAAACTTACCAAAATACAAATTCATTGTATTTTCAAGTTGTCTGTGTCTAATGCCATGTAGTTCCTTGCATTTTATCACCAAAAGAGTAACCTTTTGTTTTGGGTTGGTTGACGCTTGTTCTCCTCACATCTTGCTCTGCAAACGACAGGACCACAGAAATAGTCCACAGTTACATTTAAGATGCCGGTTTTGAACAGGACCCTCAAGAACCAACATATCTTATAGACAGGAAATTGATGGGGAAAATTATGTACATATTGGATTCAAATTCATAAAACTGCATAAGTGCCTTGTAGGTTTGCCCCTAATAAAACATTAACCATATCGCAACTGTCTCATTCTGTATTACTTCAAGAGGGAATGGATATAAGTGAAGGACTATTGAAGAAGGGAAGGTTGAGATAAGAAGTTCCTGGAAAGGTCACACACTGACAGCATCTGCCGGTCACCTTTTTTATGGGCTGGAGCCACAACTTCAGAATGATCTTTCGGGTTTTTTTTTTTTTTAATTGAAATATGGCTTTCAGATAAGACTAAAACTGTTGTGACACGGGAATAAAGCTGCCCATCCTTGCGGCCATTTGTCTGGCATTGAGAATGGAAGCGATTAGAAGACACTCGTTCCATTCTGAGAAGTTCCATCTCTTTGTTATTCAGGAAAAAAAAAAACAAAAACAAAAACTGCAAGTTCGGCTATTCTAGACACACTGTGTATCAAAGGATTATGACTAAAACTGTAGGCAGCGGTGAAGATTTGTGGACACACCCTGTCAGATGCTACTTCACCTTGCCGTCGGTTCTCCGGTTTAGAGATGATTGCTGGATAAACTTAAATGTGTTTACTGTTCTTCTTCATGAGCATCCTGTCAGCAACTCACGGGACGTGCTCAGTGTTTCAAGTCATATTGATGCAGCGGTATCTTTGTATTTTCGTAATTAGAATTCAGGGTGTTAAGTACCACTGTTTACCCCATAGTCACATTAAAAAAAAAAAGTTTTTATGAGTGTTTGTTTTTGAATATTTTTCTAGTGGAAATGCAGTTCCTTGCTATTAATGATTCTGGGCTTCACAGAAGCACATTACTTCTCTTTTATGGTCACTTACCACGATGCGTGTGACGTGGTGACCACACACAGCACGGCCACCACCCGCCCGAGACACACAGACACACACATCCCTGACCGTGCAGGAGGGTGACCGAGTCTCGCAGCAATAAGTGAATATGCATTTTATAAAATGAAGTGTCAAATCCAAAGGTGGCGATCAAAGGGTCCGAGTTCAACGGCAAAATTTTGGCAAAGCAGGTAAATGTGCACCTGCCTGTGGGCTGCACTGACTTTCAGGTCTGTTTCTGTTTACCGCTTCTCTTTGGCCATGCAACATGTGAACGTACTCATAACCCCACACCCACCCCCCCGCTGGTACTTTGCAGAAAATGCCAAATGTGGACACGTTGTATAGCTGTATATATTATTATTCACACCCAAGCTGTTTACCTGCAAACCATTATATTTCACTATTAACATTTTTGAAAGCGCAGATAATGCTATGGAGTTGCAGTGTACAACAATGTGTATATCAAATAATTTTTCAGTTATCTGAAATAAAAAAAGATCTCTTTTTGTCCTAGTTTGAAATTGTGTGTGTTTTGTATGAAACGTCTTGCGCTTTAATATAAATAATACTGCGTACAAAAGCACAAATTGCAATCTATATTCCTCCTCTTTGACCTGATAGCATATTTTAGTGCTAATGTATGTCGTGATTCAAAAATTTTGTGTATTTGCATATTCCGTCCGGTTTCGAGGGCAACCGAGACCCCGAGGTCAACGCGGTCGAGTTTCCTTCGTGTTCACCTTGTGAGGGCAGAAGATTACCCGCGATGTCCATTAGGTGCGAAATAGGCCGTCCACACGCCTGCACAGGCAAAACTCTATTTCTTTGGTTTCAAAAAAGAAGACAAAAAAACTGACAGTTTAAAATGAATCGGTGATTATGAGGAGTACCTTTCCCTTCATTTTCTGGCTTTGAAAAACGTTTCATGACTAAGCAGTCTTTATTTGATTTAATCTCTTCTTTTTTTAATAAAGCTGAACGCAAAATTGTTGCATTTAAAGTTTAAAAGAATATTTATACTTAACATAAATGCCCCTGCAAGAGTTTTCCCCTTTTTTTTTGTAACCACAGATTTTTCTCACAGCACAGACACCAGAAACACAAACGTCAGGACAGACTTAAACACATAATGGAAACTGTTTGTCCGTGTTTTTCTGTTAAGGTAATTTCTCCAATTAGAAAAAAGCTGCTCGGTTTAAACTTCTGCTCAGTTTAACTGTCGGAATTTATCCACAATCTCTTACGTGTTACTTGTATCGGCAGTACTTCCATTTATATACTCCGGTTAAATTCACACTTGTTCTACTGCTTGCTTTTCTACTGTAAGACTGTTTTAAAAATAACACTTTCCTGATATTATTTTTTTTTCAAAACATATTTAAGTTCAGGAAACACAAGTGGTTAAAAGATCTTACCTCGGTACAAACAAATTTGCTCGCAGGCCAGAACAACAGAGCAACAGAGCAACAGCTGACTCCGCTTTAAAAGGCACTTCAGTTAAGGCCAGTGACTTTAACAGAATCTCCTGGCCAGTTTCCTACAGCAGGATCCACACAGGTGAACTAGTGCCAACCCAAAGTCTCTATTTACTTTTCCTACAAAAACAGTTTACATTAGTACCTGCCTGGCATACCCAGCTCTTCTTTTGCCATAAAAAGTTGAACTGTGTATACATTAACAGATGGATGGAGGATGGAACCCTCAGGCCTCGTAAAAGGAAGACATTTGCATTTATATACTCACCGAATCTTATACTGAAACATCAAACAAACCAACGTTTCTATCAGTCGCTATTATCTTCTGCAGCCTACTGTCAGCGTGGGGCCCCCGTCAGTCCGGGCTGTGACGGATCGTTCCGGATGTTGCAGAAAGTGCGAACAACACGGCGAAGGTAACAGCACGCGTGTAGGACGCAGTGCGTATTTTTACGATGTCGCTACACACACTTTCAAAGGCCAAAGTGGCTGTCTGCCAGCTGTTATTGCACGCCTACTGAGTCAAAGCAAACCGGTTAGGGATCGATGGGAGGTACAAAGTGACTACTGGCTGATTGTTAACCAAGGTTTGGACGGTTATGTCGTACCTCAAGGGAGAGACGATTGGCTGGCGATCGATGGCAGGAACTAAGAAGGAACCGGCGCTTTAGCAGGAGAACAACATTTTTGCCATTTTGATTCCCTCAAATATCAGATGTCCTCTGTCTGCAAGCAAATTGTAAACTGGTAAATGACAGCTAGACTTTAGCAGTAATATCGCGATCCAGGCAGCACAGAGTAGATCATTATTTTCTCACGGACTAACACACATGCAAGACACAGCCTAGGCCTTTGCGGCAGCTTTTCTGCCAAGCAGTCGAGGGGCCGGTGAAACGGTATTTTTACAACCAGGCCCGATTGTTTAGACTAGTAAGTGTAGAAAGGATGGCAATTCTGACTGATGACAGTCCAATTTCTATCTTTGCCTTAGGCCCCCAAACCATTAAATCTGCTGCCGCTCACATGGTTTCCTGGACAAGGGAAGGATGGAAATCTTTTGCCAGCACCTTCTTCCATGCGTGTCTGCAGGGTACAAACGCAAGGAGAATTTGCAGACTTTGCATAGCCGGAACCCCGAGCGCAGAAGATTTACCTGCCCTGCCACCGCATCCCATAACAGCAAATAGCAAATAATATTTTTAAAAGCGCCCACATTTCGATAACCGAGCTGAAAGTATAAAGCGAGATCACAACTTGGTGTAACATTACTGGATTTGCTGATGTCCTTAGATAGCACACTGGAATGCTGGAGGGTGCCGATGATGGAAAATAAAACCTTCGTGGATTTCAACACGTCCCCTCCGGTCAAGTGTCCCGTTTCTTTTTTTAATCCATCCCCCTTTTTGGCTCTCAGAAGAGGGAGGCTTCGATGTGAAATCTTAATGCCATTGTGTTGGAAAGTGTGGATGTACGCAGCGAAGTGTGTGTGTGTGTGAGAGTGGGGGGGTGGGGGCGTTCAAGCGACTGCAGCATAAATACATGCCTGACATGCCGATGTGTAAGCGTGTGTGGGTTTGAGGAAGCTGTCAGCACGGGCAGATGCAGATTAGGCGTGTAATGGCCGTCTTTCAGCCTGATCTCCTATCAATACACGCAGGATTTTTCATCACCAGTCCGCAGGTTCGACGCTTTCGCCACAAAGATGGATCAGTCGGGATGAACCGCTTTTCATGGGAGAATCTGTATGTAACCCTGCAGGGCTCAATTTTCCTGGTGGGGAGGGGGGTAGGACCCCAATTGGCAGCCGACGCAGCCGTGGGTGGCACAGTCAGGACCACGCTGAGCTGCAGTGTGTGACCCACCAGTTCCGGCCCCAGGTCACACACAGAGCTGCTGGCAGTGAATCTCACACAGTGCTCAGCCCCCTCATGCACAGGGCAGCTCAGATCTCACTTTGATTTCCGGGCGTTGCTTGTTTTCTGCTTTTATCTAACTTTTACAACTTCCCCAAAGGGTCTTCTTGCAAGGCCTCACAAAAACATACTGCTACATACTGGATCATGTCTGGCTCTGGAGGGACCAGCAGCATGAAGTCAAACTACTATTTCATGACCGCTGTTTGCATCCTACTGGCTTCTTTAATGTTGCACATCAATTTTGCAGTGTAAAGATGGGGAAAACTATGACTAACAGGTCCGTACCCTCAGGATCCGACATAGGAAACTAAAGGAGAATTTAAAAATGTAAAAAAAAAAATCACGAAAACAACCATCGGCGTCTGCGAGCTCCAACAAAGTCACAAAAATGAATCTCAGAAAACACAAAACACGACAATCTCAAAAAAATTAGCAGGGACAAGTTACCTTAAAAAAAACAACAACAAGCTGCTTCCGTTCTTCAAATCTTAGCCATTTTATGCAGGCACGTGTCTCTCACATCGGTGCTTTCCGATGAATTCTGACCCCCGACGTCTGCAACTCGGGTGCCGATGGGCATCTTACTAAATGGTAGCTAGACTGAGCAACTGAAAGACGTCCTCTGCGTTTCTCAGATGACTATATTTGCTTCAAAAATACAGTGGATTTGCAGTCAATCACACAGACATACGTCTGTAACCAAGAAGCTGCCCACTGAGCTCCCATAAGGGGCCTTGTTGTTATAGCATATAACTCTCAATCACTCAGCGAAATTCGATTTAAAGTGTCATCTACAAACGTCCCTTTGCATGCAGGTTTGTGGCTACACCCACCTCTTTATCTGCTGCAACAGGGTAAGAAACCCGGGTGTCACCATAATTTGGACGCCTTGCTCTTCTGCATTCCATCTTTTGAGAAAAGCACCTTCTGTGCAACTACAACACAAAATATCCGTCAGTCAGTTTTTCCACCCGCTTTGCTGAGCCACTTAATCTGCTTAGATGGAATCGAAGTTCTCAGTTTAATCTAACTTTAATTTGGCCTAAAACAGCCCATAGGCTGGTATATACATCTGCCTGCTTTGGTCTGGGCTCCACAGATATTGCTTTTTGTTTTATACAGACACCATCTTTTCTCACAAAAGGACGTGCCAAATGGACTCCTCGAAACTGCTCCGGTAGTGTCACTGAACGCTCCTATTTCAAAAACAAGCTGCATGTTAGTGGTTCTTGGGCGACTGGCCCTCTAATGCACAGGGGAAGAATAGATAGTTGCAGTACAATGTCTACAGCCTTTTAACCACTTGGGTAATTTTAGAAAATGGACCTGTGCAAAAAGAAACAAACAGATAACTTCATTGTTCTACTGCATTGTGAGAAACTGGTAAATAATTCAGAGAAAATTTGGGATTCGGGCTCAGGTTCCCATCATATGGCTTTGGAGACGCTACTATCCGGTGACCAAGCGGTGCCTCCGCGTGAAAAGGATCTGCTCAGATGTCCGAATGTGACCGCTCGTCCAAAGGGTCAGCATCTTGTTGCCAAGGAAACACCGTCTCCTTCCCGAGACTCCAGCTAAACAGCTTTGTGACCAGTTAGACAAATTTCAAAAGATAGATAGAATCCTGCGGTGATGCTGCATCTTTGGTATGATGCCACATGGTGATGCATTTGTCATTTCTCTGAATACGTACCTGATTACGGGCTTGTTTTTGTCATTGTTCTACAAAAGTTTCAGAAATACTTCATACCTTGAACACAAATTAGCGACCGTGGATTTTTAAGTGAAAAATGTAAATAAATGAACCGCATGATGGAAAAAAAAAGGAAGTTAAATCATTAAACATTTTCTGTGACTAAGCAAACAGCTACATCCTGGTCGATAGGTTGTTGCTAAATAACCTCTTTGCTTCCCACCCTTTGAACAAACTATATCTTCCATGTAAAAGTCATGTGTTTCTCCCATCATCTTACAGCCACCCTTAGAAACCAAGGCACGGATGTTCATTTAAAACTGATTAAACAATAGAGGAAAAACAATCATATCCCCCCTGCTGTCAAGCAGCATGGTGAGCCAAAAATAACTGCAATACTATACAAGCACCTTCATTTAATTTCATTTCAAGTGATTAAAAACAGCAAGCATGACAAATTGTGTCAGAAGGGCGACTCTCCCACCTTGCCTACAAATGTTTTTTTTTCCCCCTCCTGCTTTCTGTCAAAGGGCTTGCAGCAAAATGCAAAAAGCTCTTTACATTTTGAACTTAACCACAGCTCCACCCAGCTGGCAGAGGAATGCAAATTGAGGGGGGGGGGCAACCTGTCAGGTGTCAGGTTAAGGGATCCTCTGGGGAGGAGTTGTGGCACAAATCAGATGAAGGACAGACTGATACCAGGATGAGATGCAGACGGTCACATGCAGTGAAACTCTTTTGACGAACTGTGTGCTGAGGAACTGCCAGGCCCAGCAATGCCCATAGGGGACCTTCTGGGCGTGCAACTTGACTTGCAGATGGTGGACATGCAGATGCTAGGGAAGCTGACACTCTCGGTGGCTGCTGTGCTCTTTGTGTCCTGGGTATACCGATTCTACAGCTCCCGGAGTTGTGCTGCTCAAACCGGTCCACCGGGTGTGCCTGCTGACCAGGCTTCCCAGCTAAGCCACTCGGCAGCTTCACCGGGCTTGTGCAGCAGCTGCCGTGCAGAGCTACAGCCACAGAGTAAAGCCGCACCTGAAGGTATCGGTGGGACCAAGGTGCCAGAGGAGCATGATTCATCGCCTAAGAACACAGAGAGGGAGGTTCTGCTGCACAAGCAAACCCGTGCAAAGAATCTGACAGAGTGCCTACACCTCCATGCTCAGCTGGAAATAGAGAACAAGGACCAGGCTGTACTTCAAGGTGCTTCAGCAGAGGATCTGACACCCTCCAAACAAAAAAATATGGAACAACAAGAGCAGAAGCCTTTCATTCAAGATGAAATGAAGGAAGTGATTGATGAGTGTGAGATGGGATTTACTTCCACACCTGCTGCACCTGACTGCACTCTATTGGCACCTAACAGCAGTCCCCAAAGCCCAGCAGGTCGGCCTAGGTCACCGTGTTTGCTGAGGAAGTTGGAACCCAGCACTGAAGTGGCCCGAGAGCTCAGGCAGGACTTAGGCTGTCCAGGTTCCTTCTCCAGTTTCCAATCCAAGGCTGCCGTGATAGTGGAAGACGGGGACCTTCTGCTGCAGTGTCCTGGGGACAGACTTGTAGAAGTGCGCGGGAAGATCTACGACTACTTTGTTGAATCATCATCAGAGTCAGTTTCAGCCAGCGAAGGGCTGCCCAGTCCAAGATCCTGCATGGTGAACCATGAAGAGAGGGCTTCACGAGACCTGCAGCTGATGCAGGTGAGTAGACGCAACAGTAGCAGCAGCAGTGGCCCTGAAGCTGCCGCAGCTTCGAGCCCCTTTTCTTCACCTCTGATCGTACGGGACTTGGTGTTCCTGCCAGACTCTCATGAAGATTGTCTGTTGCCCATCAACAAAAGTCCTTCATCTCTTACCAAACCGGGGCTTATTCGGAAGGACAGTTACGTGCAAATCACCGAAAACGACGACCTTCAGATCCCTTTCTGGAACCCAAGGGCATCATCACCTGCAGATGGCATGTCCTGTTCTAGGACCTCATCTTCAGACAATCTCTCCTCCACCCCGGCAGGCCACATCATAGAATCCAAGGTCCCCGATGAATCAAGTGAGCCAAGTTTAGAAACAGTTTCCGGAATAAATTTTTTACAAATGCCTCTGGAGGGGATTGGCATCACTGAGTTAGAAAGTCTCGAGGGAAAGCTAGACTTGGGCAACTGCTTACAAGTGCTTAGCCTGGCCAGGAAGTACAGGCACGCCACCCTTGAGCAAGCGTCTCTCAAAGTCATGTCCGACAACTACCTGCAGGTTCTGAGAGACCCAGAGCTGTATGGGAAGCTGAGAGCTGGTGACAGGGCTCACATCCAGAAGCTACGAATGAGGGGCAAGCAGTACCTAATTGTGGCTGACATCGATCCACAGGACTGGGCAAGGACTCGATCTCAGACGTCCAATTTGGATTCTTCCCACACGAGCAGTGGGCTCTACTATTATGATGACTACAAGGACACCTGGCGCACCCTGTGCACAGTCCCTAAAGAGGCTGTTTCCAAAGGCTGTGCTATGTGCACTATGGACAATTACCTCTTCGTAGCCGTAGGCTGTGAGGGTAGCGACCTCAAGCCTTCCAGGAGAGTTTTCTGCTACAACCCAGTGACATCCATTTGGAAGGAAATCTGCCCGATGAACGAAGCCCGACCTCAGTGCAAGCTAGTGGCCCTGCAAGGCTGTATCTACGCAATTGGAGGGGAGTGTCTGAGCTCAGTGGAGCGATACGACCCGCGGACAGACCGCTGGGCCTTTGTAGCACCGCTGCCCAACGACACCTTTGCAGTGGCCCACAGGGCCGCCGCATGCCAGGGAGAGCTGTTTGTCCTGGGGGGCACGCTGAGGTATGCGTTGCTGCGCTACAGCCCCTTGACCAACACGTGGCGGCAGAGCCTGATCGTGGGCAGCAAGGAACGGACCACCGATATGGTGGCTGTAAGAAACTTCCTGTACCGCTTCGACATCAGCCCCTCCCTGGGTTTATCGGTATACCGCTACCATACTGTGGCTCGACTGTGGTACGAGTGCTGCTCCAGGCGCCTCTCACACTGCGTCGCCTTCCAGTGCGCCACCCTGGACAATATCGTCTACTGCATCAACCGGCAGTTCAACATGAGGTTTCTGGCCGACGAGGTCTCTCCGCAGTTTGTGGCAGACGATTTGAGCGTCCTGTCGGTGGCCAAAGGCATGTTGCTCCCTTTTATTCTTGCGCTTCCTGACAAGGACACGTTTCAGACCAGGGTGTAAGTGGTATAACTTCACTTGCTCGGGATACAAGACATGTCTGCTGCAAAGGCTGAGGATTCACACTGAATGCTTTTCTTAAAAATTCGGTCTTCAGACACTGATGCCACAGAATAAGAGGGAAAACACTCACCGCTGTGGTGTTCCTGAGGAAAAAAAAAATAACCAGTTCTATTTTTACTTCGTGAGCTAAAATCCTGTAGAGTTTGCGGGCTTTAACAGAATATGTTTTTACTGCATGGGATTCATTCCAGTTCTGTAGAGGTGAGGTCTGAATAACTGAAGACATTACCTGCATTGTGTGGTTAGGATCAACAAAAATTTACTTTGAGCCTGGAAATGTTTCATGATGTAAGTATCTGTAACTTGTATGGTTTATAGGAGTCTGAGTTTGTGGGTTTTGTTAAGAAAACGTGTTGCTATTTTTAAACCCCCCCCCCACCCCCTCGCTGTTTCACGCATCTCATTCGCATGGAAGATTTACTTTCTGCAGCACAACTTTTGTTCCAATAATTTACTTGGGATCTCTTGACCAAAAGCAAGGACAGACAACAAACTAGCACATAAATATGAAACTGGCTGTATTTTGTGCAAACGTTGTCGCTCCTAATACTTTAAATCCAAAAGTGTAAGTACGTGCAGTTAAAGTTTACTGTATTTTGTGGCTTCAAAGTAATTACATAAATGACGGGTCTTTTTTCCGCCTTCATGAGTAGTAACAACCTTTATTTAGATGGGATCAGAAATAATGTGCATATGAATCTGTGGAACGTTGTTTGGCTTCCTTGTTCCCGGCTACGGGCGACACTTGCCAGCGGAAAGAAACTTATGATCTTAAGTTAACCGGTAAAAATACTTTTGAAATGGCACCGTTTGACCCAAAGATGTGGTTATCCCATACAATTTTCATTTTTTATGTTAAATATGTCATTAGTTTGTTTGCTAAAAAAAAGTATCAGATTATTGTATAAAGGTGCCTAGTATACATGGGAATATATTTCGCCTCATAATAAACTTGGTTCGAGCACTCAAGTTCATTGTGTCTAACAGATGCGCAAATAATTTCTTCTGTTATATTTACATTCGTGAAATTTATGACCTTAGTGAATACATAAAACAAATATTAATGTTATTGCCACGAGTCTGTTATTCCTGCGTGCAGCTCTGCACCGTGCTAACATTTTGTCACTGACATTTTCAGTTGATTCCTTGGATTTCAGAGGAAGAATCACACACGCCAAACTGTAAATTGCGTGTTTATATGCGTTGTAAAAACAACAGACAGAAAAGTTAGTCAATAATTGACAAAACAAGCTTTCCGAGAGCACAGCGCCAAAAACGCGGCCCAGTTTGAGGACTTCAGGTCCAAGGCTGTAGTGCCACCTTGTGGCTAAAGGAAGAACATAAGATTTACTTCAAAATGGGCCCTGATGCAGTTTCGCAGAATGGAAACAAGTAGAGATACACACACTCGTACACACAGCCAGTTTAAATACTGAAACGATTATAAGCAGGACAGATATGGGCCTTCAGCCTTCATGAAGAGACATCGGCAGCAGTGAGTGAGATTATTCATGCTGGTGGGATGTCGGAGAGTCTATGCAGGCCTGTGGCTGGCTGACAGAAGGTGGCAGGGGGCGCCACGGGGGTATGCGGCACGGTATGTGGTCGGCGCGGGTAGGCCAGCAGCCCGCAGAGGTGCCGGGGGGGACGGCGATGCCACCAGGCTGAAGGCCTTCAGAGGGGCTGTGAAGACAGAAGCATGGACCTTCGTGGTTTGCCATAGGCAACTGTGAGCACACGTCAGCAGTAAGTCAACCCACCGTGACAGATGTCTAAGCCACGGGCACAAGCGACTGAATCATAGCTATTGAGACTTTATCAAAGGCCGCTTGTTACCTTTTGTTTCATAACAGACATTCTTTTGTTCCCTTCAGATTCAAACGGAGCTAAGACAACAGACAGTAAGACAATGTTCGGTTCATTACCAGAGGAACAAACATTTGACGCTTTTGCTACGTCACCCTTTGTTTTCTGAGCCCTTTTTAATCTGGAGGGAAAAAAAAACAAACACTGCAAAGAGTTGATAAAGAAAATTACTGAGTCACTCAGAACGTTTCTTGTGAACTGCAAACAGTCACTTCGTGGCACACGAAAGGTGGCCATGTCCTCCAACATACTCAGAACGGGGAGATCCGTTGTCCTGGGTGCCAACTGGTCAGGATGCCAGGTCTGTGTGATGGGCAGGGGGCCAGGAATGTGGCAGCCATACGTCTCACCGTAGAGACTGACCAGGTAATGAGAGCGAGGAGCACCATGATGGCCCAGGAGCAGCTTGGCAGGTAGTCCCTGTGTGGCAGACACACTTGCATGCAGACATCATGGATGTAGGACTCGATCTTTTGCAAGGTGGCGAAGGACTTGCACTTGTAAAACTGAGAGTTGCAGGATTGGATCTTAATGTCGTCTCTTCAAGCAAAGTCCCTCAGGTGAGTTTGTCAAATAAAAATATTTGCTAAGAAAAAGAAACTGGATTGCTTTGGACAAGTAAGGGCACTAAGTACAGAACAAATAAGTATTCAGTTCAATGTATTTTTATAGAGCCCTTCTTCTCACACAGTGACTCAGAGCCCTGAATAGTAGAACAGAAAACAAGCATACAGTGAAGCTATAGATAAAGCTCAAATATTAATGAGAGCAACTATCCCGGGTTTAAGTGCAAAACAGTAAACATGCCAGCAAGTTTTGAGGGAAAAAAAAACAAAAGACTCCCAACCGGGAGGTGAGGGAGAAAAATAAAGCTCTGGGGGTCCGAGTGCCAGCGGCTGGGGTACACGTGAATGAATCAAAGAAAAAATAAATAAATAAATAAATAAATAAATGTATTATGCTGTCGGACTGTTCAGAATTCTAATCAAATGTCAAGAATTTGACTTGCACAAAAGGAAAACTTGTTGTTTCGTTTGCACTTATATATAAATCTGTGCGGCGCATAAATTCTGCTTGTGCCATTGTCACACTTGTGACTTTCCACTGGTGGAGATCTGAATACCCTCCGTTCTGGGGACGATAACTAGCGATGGGCCATTACAAGGGAAGCGTCTGTGTGTTTTCAGCGGTGGGGGGGGGGGAGGGCAAGACAAAGCCGGCGTAGGTGCTGAGCATGTCACGCCCTGCTTCTTAGAGGGGAAGCGTGTCGGCTGTCCCACCTCTGCTCGGCGCAACATGGCTCTGCGCGTGGTGACATCAGGCTGGTGGTCCCCGTGTGGACAGTAGTCCTGGCGGTGGGTGCTGCTCGACACCCTGCAGTCCCGGGTAAACTGTTAGCAAAGGAACGATAATGACAGCTGTGTTGGGGACACCGGAGGGGATGGTGACTGGGGACTTAAGGAGGAAGAGCCCACAAGTCATCCCAGAACCATCCAAAACAGCAAATGATCTCTTTAATTTGTGCTTCAAACTTGGAGAGACGTTTTTAGAGTTACAGTTGGTGCCATGTTTTTAAAAAAGCTTTCCACAGTGTATGCGAATGGTCTGGAATTGTTCCTTTAAATATTAATTGATTAAATCTCTTGCTGCAATGCGGTTTTATGACAGTTGTCGGAAATAAACCGAAACAATGGAAGGCCTGCAAACGCAGTCAAATTAATCTAGCAGCAGAATCACTTTTGCGCTCAACAAAACCTATAAAAACGTAATAATTGTTCTTTTGCATTGGTAAGCATTATCTACAAAGGACATATGTCTCATTTTCAGTTTTAGTTTATGTCCCGCACAGCATGTTTCCTTGCAAGAGTTCAGTGTAAACTACAGCACTTAAAATACCCTTCGGTGCCATGTATCATTGACTGACTAATGATCTGTGACATGAGACATAAACACCTTCACCAGACCACGTGAACGTGACTCATTGGTCACACTGTATGTGTGAAGGACACGTCTCAGAACACGAACATTCGAAAAAGTGAAAGAAGAGCAAAAGAGTCCAGCGCCCCAAGAACAAATGGCCTGCGAGCGCACAAAACGAAACCCTATTACTATTATTTTAATTGTTAAATTATTATTATTAAATTAAAATGCACTTTATTACGTCACCAAATGAGTGGGCGAATCATCGCACCTGCAGCCTCTCTTCCACCCAGTTGCCAACGAGAACTTTGTTGCTGTACTTTTGCTCTATGTTCCATCCGTGGTTCATCCATTTATCGCAATCCTTTCCTCCGACCCCCATCGTACAACCCAGCCGGTTGTGCGTATCCAACTGATGGCCGTCGCTGCGCGCTGGCAAAGCTACATTTTCTAGCAGTGTGTGTGGCATCTGTGCGTTGCTACCGAGACACACGCTCTAATACACACACGGCGGGGGAGGAGCTGCCAGGGGGTTATGTTTCATTGCCATGAGCACAGCAAACATTCTATTCTTGCAAGGGAAGCCGAAGATAACGTCACCTTCGGTACTGCACCGGCGTTAACTTAAACCCAGAACAAAACCATAAACGTGCAAAGCAGACATTCCCTCCGCACCGCGTTGTGTTTCACGCAGCGAAGTCCAGGAATAACCCAGCTGGTCCCGCAGTAACGGGACGCTTGTGTCCCTGTAAAAATGGCTGTATGGCGATGCGCGGAATAACAATGACAGCTTTAGTGCAGAAAACGGTTTTTCGCCGAGCGCATTAAACACAGCAATAGTCGGCCACTAAAATTTGTCGCGCGCAAAATTATAGAAGACAAAGCACATGAAAACAATGAAAGATGATGCATTTTGTGACAGTCAGTTCATTCCTCTCTGTCAAAGGTCTTTGAAACATCCAGCTTCTGTTCTATTGTTATAGCTGCTCTTTCACTGTTTGAACGGCCATAATCTGTAAACATACGTTTCTTTTTAAAAGCCTTGAAAAGCTCCATTTTAACTGAGGAACCATCAGACTCCTTTATCTATCTGAGAACCTTGCAAGGGGGCACTTTGGAGGCAGAATGTCAGTGTTTGAGCAGCGCGGTTTATCACGTCCTTATTTTGCTAACTTTTGTTCTAAAGCAACTTATAATGTTAGTTTTGTATATTCAGTCTTAACTTAAAATTTCTCCTGCTCACTTCAGCCTCCGCTACCATTCTAACCCCCATCCAGTTTACTTTAAGATGGTCAGACTTTTCCACAGACGACATCAAGAGTGTCCTCCTTTCAGCTCTGTCCTCCTTCCTTGACTCCTCTGTGTTGCACACCGGCTCATCCCCCCTCCAGCCCATAGCCATCACACACTTTGTGCTAATAGAAAAAAATTCCACACTGCTGAACACATACTGGAAAAGTCTAAAAGTCTTACAAACAAATTTGGTCCTTAACCTTTGCTGTTTCCTCTGCAAAAGCTATAATTCGTTCCATAAACAAATACAGTCCAGATCCAGCAGTCCTCACAAACTTTTCACTTCTTTTTCAAACCTCCTTTGTCCTCCTCCTCCATCCTCCACCTTCACTGGGCAACATTTCACCTCATTCTTTAAGGATAAAGTCGATTCCATCACCAACACATTTTTGACATCTACCCACTTTGCCTATGCCAGGACTTCCAGCAAAGCCTCTCTCCCTTATTCCAACCCCCTTCTGAAAGTGAAATCTCTGACCTTCTGCTGTCACACCAAGGCACCACCTGCTCCCATCCTCCCTTCCTATCCTTCCTCCTCTCTTACAGTTCATTTCTCGACAACTTTGGCAGTTCTTCCCTCTCCTGTGGTTGGCTCCCTGTCTTCCTCTCAGTCTCTCAACTGGTGTTCTGCAGGGCTCGGTACTGGGGCTCTTCCTCTTCCCATACTTTTTGCCTCTCGTGGGTTCTACTGTTACCGCTTTGCTGATCATACGCTGATGATATCTAGCCTTTCTTCTCTTTTCCCCAATACTATAGACATATTCCCTCACATTGCAGCATGCTTCTCATACATCTCTACTTAGATAACTGATCAAAAGCTGCAGTCATCCAAGACCTGGATCATCTCCTAGGAGGTTCATCTGGCTGTCACAAGCTTTCTGTCATACTCTTCAGTTCACATTTGCTTCATGGGTCAAAACCCTGGGAGTAAAAATTGACTCAAGTCTTTGCTTGTCTCAGTACTTTGAAGCCATAACCTGATCTGCAAAACACCTCTCATATAACTTCTAGAGAATTTATCCATATCTTATAGCACACAACCTTGGTGACATTTTACCTGGACTACCACAACCCCTTCCTGACTAGACTTCTGTGCTCAGTCAAAGAGTTTGTCCAGCTGATCCAAAATGTTTCAGCACAAGTTGTGTTTGACCTGCTAAAGCTTTCTCACGTATCTCCTCTGCCCTCGCCATTTCCCTCTCAAAGATACCCATATTAAGTTTAGGTCTCTGGTTACAGCCAGTAGAAAGACAAAAGATCTCCAACCCAACAACTACAGAGTCTGACCATTTTTTTACGCTCCAGCAAGCCTGCTACACTCCTCCACCTCCACCTCTACCTGTATGATACGTTAAAAATCGAAACAGATTTAATCCGCAGGTTCTTGGTTTTAGCTCCCATGTGGTGGGAGGAGTTAATTGCAGAAGAGTTTCAAAATGCATCTCCTTTAGATGAGCTTCTCTCCTTAATTCAATAATCTCCATAAACGTGCACCTCCTCATCTTTTGTATCATTTCTGTATGCAGCTTCTTGTTTAATGTGCCACAGGAAAAACAGTGTTACTGGGCAGACCGACTCCGAGAATCACGTGTCTGCATCTATTCCACTGTTTTCACCAGATTTCTGCGGTGACCGGCACTTCTATTTGCTCTAAGCTGTACATTAACCATCTAAAACAGCCCTGATGACCCTACCATCCCTGAAGAACTCTACCCTCATTCAAGTCTGACATTCAGTCTTCTCCAATCCCATAAAACATCCAACCAGTTTATCTTTCTTTCCAGCTTCTTGACATTTTTTTTCACACAACTAGCCGTTTATGCAGCTGGTTAATTTTTACTTGAGCAATTTAGGATAAGTAAGTGTCTTTTTCAAAGGTACAACAGAGACAGCCAAATTCAAACCCTGATCCTCTGAGCAGAAAAGCAGCAACTGTACCCTTCTGCTTCTGTTTGATGTGATGGTTTGTCATATATTACCTGCTGTGTGGTGAAGATGCTTTGAAACAACCAGAAACCTGCTTGTTGAGAGGAAAAAAAAAAACTTGATCATTCAGGAAAATCACTTTTATTTTCGTATATTTGATTGTCAATTATTTTTAGTTTTCGTTTTTAGCAATTTAGTTGCAATGAATATGTGGGGACACAACAGCTTGTCCTAATCTCAAATTGCGATGCTGAAATTACAGGTACTCCAGATCTGAAGGTTTTCTATTCTCATTTGTTTGCTAAGGTCCCAAATAGAGCCTCGTTCATGCAATCCCCCCCATTCTTCCCCTTAAAGTGTTTTTACATAGTCCACAACGCTGTTTAGCACTTCCTTGGAGTTCGGGAAGGTCAGCCAGCCTGCATTGATGAACCTGATGATCCCGTGGAAGCTATCTGGGACATGGTGCAAGGAGACATCCACACCCACGTCCTGCAGTCGTTTGCGGTACAGGAACCCGTCGTCTCTCAGCACGTCATACTCACAGGTGAGAATGAAGGTGGGTGGCACGTGACGCAGTGCTTCATCTTCTGCCAGCAACGGGGAGACGGAGGGATCCAAACCTACGCGGGTGAGGTGATACACCTCTCCGTCGTGGGGGGCAGTCTCCTGACCCATGCCGCTTCGGCTCCGGGATATGAACTCAGGCGGGAGGTTATCCGGAGAAAGCCAACGCTTGTAACGCACCTTCAGGTCTGGCGGGACGTGAGCCCCATCCAGCAAAGCCTTGCACAGTGATGCATCTCCTCTGAGGTACTGCAGGAAGTAGAAAGCCGCACGGGGCCGGAACACAAAGGGCACAGCTTGGTTCTGTATGTACGAGGGCAGGTTGAAGTTGGCCATCTGCAGAGGCGGATAGATGAGAACCTGCGCGCACGGCAGTGGCAGTTGGCCTCGATCTCTTTGCTTCAGTTGCAGACACAAAGCCGCTGCCAGATTCCCCCCAGCGCTGTCCCCTCCCACGGCCACCCGGCGCGGGTCCACTCCAAATTCAGCCTCTGCCACAGACAAAAAGTGGCAGGTGGCAGCCTCACAGTCATTGAGCTGGGCAGGATATCTGTGCTCGGGAGCGAGCCGGTAGCTGCACAAAAGACACCAGTTCAGCCTCATGTTAAACCGCTTTAATCACAGCAGTTGTTCTGCAAAAAAACCATAAATAAATCATAACTTTTTACCAAGCCCAACATGTGGTATGGCATGCAGATGTTTGAAATCTGTTATTTGGATGCTCTGCTTCCACGAAGTGTATTTGCATGTGCCACAAAGAAATCGTTCCACTATAAATATCCTACATTAATCATATTATATATTTTAGTAATTAAACCAACTGTTGACTTTTTTTTTCACACTTAAAGGACTCACCCAACAGAGACGACCACAGTTTCCGATTCCTTAGCGATGTGTCTGCAGACCTCGTCGTACGTATCTGCAGGATTGTGGTTACAGAGCTCTGTCAGCACAAGGCCGCGTGTGGGAAACCCACATTTATCTCTGACAAAACTATTTGATTCACTAACAGGCGCACGCAGACAACACAAGACTCTCACCGATGCTTCCCATCAACCAGCCTCCACCATGGAAGTACACCAGGCCTCTTCTCCGACCAGTGGAGGGAGCTGTGGGCTCGTAGGCGCGAACTGGCACGTCACCAAACTTCAGGTCTTTGATGCGCAGCCCAGGGGGAGCGGGTCTCTTATGGATCAGTAACCAACCTGTTACTCTCCGGGTGAACACGACCTGTTGGCAGAGGCCCAGCCGATCCATGATCTGGCCCTGATGGGCCAGGAGAAATTGAATTAAGGCCTTTGCGATGCATCTGCGTCCTCGTACAGAAAAAACAGCGCTGCTTTATGTAAAATGACAAGTATTAAAGTGAAAGTGCAAAAAGTGACCCTTGAAATTGTTAGCCGAGGGTTAATACAGCAAGGCCTGCTTCTGAATAACACTGGCCTCTGCACAGAGGTAATATTTAACTACTCTGAAAGGGTAAAGGAATGTCTAATGGATGTGTACAAGGGGAAAATGTCAGCGCAAGCCAGAGTATTTTTTTAAGTAAACACTTTTGTGTTTATATTTTTGGTCACAACCTATTAGGGACAAAAGGAAAACCTTCACACATAGCCCATACGGGCCTTTACTGTACAGTTTTTTTTCCCAAAGAGAAAACAGTATGGTGCGAATAATGCATGGGCACAAAATAATGCTTTTAACACATTTACACTTGCATACACACGTGCCATACACACTCACAACCACCCTTACTCACCACCATTGCGATTCCCATCAGTGTTATGTGCACTAGGTGCAGTTTTCCACGGTATCTCACTTCTGGAGGGATATCTGAGTTCATGAACTCGGCATAAATAAGTCCGATTATGAGCAAAAGAAAGGCTGCAAAAACTGCAGCAAATCCTATTAGCAGAATTGCAACGCCTAAGTCCATTTTGCCCCCAGACTGACAAGACGTGTTAACAAAGCAGAGAACACAAATGGAACTGGTGTGTCGGCCCCCCGCTCAGAGATTCATGTTACACGTTACTACACTGAGCCTCTTGTGAGTGCCATGTGTGCGGACCAGTCAGTGAGGATTGCTGTGTCACGTGATGCCCCCCCCCCAGTATTTTTGTGTAACTGCTCTGAATATTAGTGTTAATATTTCAGGATATGTGATATGTTCTATGCCCCTGGTACAGCCCAAACACTTATGAACGTAAAAAGTGCACAAAAGGTTCAAATAACACCACAAATAATTCAAAGAATAGGATTTCTGTACAAATATAAAACATGCTATCTAGCATTTTACCTTTGTATAATCTACGCTCATCTATATTTATGTAATGTATAATTTGCAAATGTTTGCCATTAGTACCATTGGAACTTTTACTGATGATCTGTAGATGGCAGTGACAGCTTATAAAATATTACGACTGCTGTACCTCAGGACGGTACGAGTCCACAGAGATTTTCCTAATATTTCGGGCATGATGATCATAAAAATATTTTGCACTTTAGGTTGAGACCTTTAGACCGTTATGATTTCACGAAAGTGCATTATTTTTCGGGGTCTCCAAAGGTGGGTGCTGATGAAACCCGTGGTTCTGCTTCAGATGAAGTGGAAAACAAACCTTCTTTATTAATAAGGTTCTGCATGTAGTAACACACTGTACACACTGAGCAAGAGCAACATTTATTCATAGTTAAGGGATTTTCAGTCTTTCTCCAGCAGCTCTGAGACAATGTCATTCTCCTGATGGTACCATACAGCCATCGCTGCTGGCGTCATTTTATGATCAACCTCGCTTTGCTGGATGGCACTGTGCGACCTGGGAAATCATAGGCTTAGTCTCGGCATGAAACTCTTTTATACGTTCAGTTTGGCACTATAAAAAAGCTCTTCACCATGTCTAGTATGTTCCCTTTAGCTGGACTGGCTATGCCCCTCTGTTTTCAGACATCCAGTACATTTGGAGGTCTGACCCAGAAGATGCTTCAGCACGTGTGTCTGTTCACAATTGCATCCACATGTCTTTTTAATCCTTTCAGAGCAGAGAAGTCATTTAGGCAGAAGTTAATTTCTGCAACCTTGAAAGATCATGTCAGCTGTCTCACACACACAGACACACACACACCTGGCCTTGTCTCAGTTTCAGTCCCTCTTCATTACAGCCTGAATTCCCCCCCATAAATTTGTCACCTTGGTCTGCAGAGAATAGATGTTGAACATGTGATCACGGCAACAGACAACTGGGCCGCAAGTGACTGTTTTCTCACAGTAACTTTTGTGGAGGAGGGTCACGAGTTATAACAGTAAAACAGGCAATAATAATTAATAATTCTTGCGTTACTTTATTAATGAAAACACCTAGAAAGATTAAAGCAACGTTATTGTTCTGTCTCGGTCTTTCTCTGCATTGTCAGCCGTTCCAAATCTTTAAAATTTACATGTATTTTGCCGGTGCCATCTTGTCCCATATATATATGACTTTGACTAGGCCACTACAAAACTTTAATTTTGTATCTCCTCAGCCATTTAAAAGTACACTTGCTTTTAGTGTTTTGGATCATTGTAGTTGCTGCATAACTCAGTTTCTGGTTCCGTTTGGGAAATCAGCAAGGGGGGAAATACTGTGTCATAGCCCCCTATCTGACACGGGTTTAACCAGCTCTTTAAAAGTCAAAGCATATTTTCAATATACACATTTGTGGGTGTTTTATTGTGAAGGCACCAGGTGTAAGCACGTGTAGTGCGGCTGCTAACGCTGTAACCCAAAAGAACTTTTTAATACATAACTATAAATTATTTTAGGGTTTGGAAACCTTTGCCAAGATTACTACAGCAGAGCCCCTGCTGGGATGTGAAGTGATACCTTTTGAACAGGTGAGGTACTGTTTTGGCTTAAAACAGGCAAAAGTCAGTTGTCACCTTCTTCCCAGAGATCAAACAGACTCGTCTTGTCCTCATCTGTTCTTATTTGTTCTGGAAAACAGGTTTTCCCGGTGCCTGTAAATGCCAGACACGCAGGTAGAAAACCTCCTGGGTGCTTCTCCCGTAATGGCAGAGACCTCCACGCACACATGCCTTCTGTTCTCAGCAGTCTGTTCAGGGACAGGGGACAACACAGCCGCCCTTTCACACAGTCCCCAGCGGAGACGCAGGCACCAGGCGGGGAGTGGCAGGTCCTCTGCTGGGGGGGCCTGTGTCGCCCACCATGTGGCGCTGTGGTGAGGAATGACGTGAGCAGAAGGAAGGGGACTGTATTCCTCCTGCAGCCTGTTGCACAGCCGTGGGGTGTGAGGGGGGGGTGGCAGAGCCCCCTCACACGCGCACACACACACACACACACACACACACACACACACACGCACACAGAGCACAAGGTAGTGCAACCCCCCCCCCCCCCGCGCGCGCGCCAGCACCCCCGACACTTAAGCTGTCAATCAGGATTAATGGCCTTTAAAAACTGCCAGCGAGATCCGAGCCCGCAGACGGCGAGGAGCGGTGTCGCGCGCGGCGTTCGCGAGGAGAGATCCCGCGCCGAGTCCCACTGCGCGTGCAACCGCAGCGTCACTTGTGCTCCGGCGCGAACCCCGCTCCACTTCAGCCGTAACCCTGACCGCGCGCGGCATGTGATCGGCGGCGACACGGGGCCAGTCCGCGCGCTCCCGGCACCGCTCCTGTGCCGCAGCTTGAGCGCACTTCAAACCAGAACTTGTTAGAAACGTGTCAGAGTGAAACCTCTGACTTGCGAACGTACTTTTGGCAGTGAAACGCAGCGCGATCTTCTGTCTGGATATAACGACGATTTCGTTGGGCTGCGGCGAGATGAAGGAGAAGATGCTGGTGAAGCAGCTGGGCGCCGCGCTGCTGCTCTGCGTCCACATGGCGCTCTGCATCCTCAGGGAGGGGCTCCGCTGCCTGCTGCCCCGCGCCAGGAAGGACCTCCGCGGCGACGTGGTGCTCATCACCGGCGGGGGACGCGGCATCGGCCGCCACCTGGCCAAGGAGTTCGCCAAGCAAGGAGCTAAGAAGGTACGGACACGCACACGCGAGAAGCGAACAAACTTCGCCGAGTCGGTTTGTAAGTGCAGACGGCAGCTTTCGAGCCACGTCCTTCCGTTATTCTGCTGCTTCTCGGGTCTGCTGGTTGACTGCTGGATGCCATGAACTCCATCACTTGAGGACGGGGTTCTTCTTACGTGCTGCTTGCTTGTCAAGGTGCACAGAACGTGCGTAACAATAACAGTCTTCTTATTAGTAGTACTAGTAATATTCATTCCCGTGTTTGTAAAAAAGTAAAGGTAAAGGTAAAAATTTTACTTTTGCATAATTTATCCTTAAACTCGTTCATTGATGATTTGATATTTAAAACAACTCAATCGATTAAATGTTTGGTAAGATGTGCAACAGGTGTTGACTTCAGGTTGAGGGGAAACATTTGAACGTGTATCAGTTTCAGCCCAACTTGGGTGGTTTTGCGGTGTACTTTTAATGCTGAGGGGCATGGAAGTTGAGTTGGAAGTTAGCTGTTGCACGGTGCTTGTAGACCTGGGAGAAGATCAACTTGCACTTGGGATCACACGCGTAACCTTGACCGTACGGCGTAGTGATTGTTGGAGGGATGATCGGATGTCCATCACTGTGATGGGGGGGGGGGGCTACGTGTGTTAAAAACTCCCCAGGGTGCACTGAGCACAACTGACTGCTTTGGACAAGAGCTGGGTAATGTGCAGGTTCTGCAGGAGGACTCGCTGACATCCTTCTGCGCAAGACGGCTTCTTTCGGACAACTGGACAGGTGTGGTACAATTCTCCTGTGGTTTCACTGCAGTTAACACCAGATCACAGGGTGACTAAGTAAAGTATCTAGTGTAGTGTTCAGTTAGGTCTGACCTTCTACCCTATCCTTTACACTCTTCCTCAGTAACCTGTCATATCAAAGCTTGAAAGGTCCTAGACAGTAATGCACATTTGATTCTGCTCAGTTGACCCCACTACATTTCAAGCAGTTCTTTTTAAATAGCACTGTTGAGGATGTTACCTTCTGGGGGTGGGATGAGCCAATAAGGTTGAGGTGTGCTTCTCCTGTTTCTAGTTCACGTTGCACAACGGAGCAGGTCAACCAGCGGGCAGGTCTGGGCGAAGAAAGGGCCCATTCTGATCATCTGATCATTGATGTGATAAAGTAGACTGTCTTACATTCTGGCCTAGCGCTGGTAAAAAAAGTCCTGAGGGTCTTGCGGAGACAAACGTGAATGAGCTTTCGCTTTACAGGACAACAACCGCTAAGCAGCATTCGCATTCTAATTGTTTTTAGTTACATTACGTTTTAGTTTAGTTTCTACAAAGGCGCGGAACTCTAACATCTCTCATCTCATAAATTGTTTTACTAGTTCCGAAGCTCAGTGTTGCCCCTGTTTAAACAGGAGAACTGGTTTTCCCACGTATTCCAATAAGCTTTTGTCACAGGAAGGTATTGGCAGCGTTTGCATCATTTAGCTGTGCGTGAGATAAAATACAGTAACTCACATTTCACATTTGAGAGCTAGCAGCCCTGCCTGTCATCACCTGCTTTTACCTGCGGTTGCAGAACATACTTTATAGAGTAACACAGCAGGAGCACTGCTTCACCCAGGTTTTCAAGGCTAAAATGTGTGTAAAGCTGACATCATAAGTGCAAATAACAGGATGGATAATATCATAAAAGTAACCTAATTCAAATACCAGACAGTGAACAGCTCCTAAACGCACTTCACCCATGTGAAATCCTTCATGACCCGTTATATTGCCATATGTATAGGTTGAGCTCCAATACAGTGGGCCTCGAGCCTCACACTGTTTTAGATGTTTTCGTAATGTTCTGCTTCACCGCCAGTGCGGGGTTCCTGCGTGCCACTGAGCGAGATGTTATACTCAGCAAAACAAGCAATGAGCCAGATGTACGCAAACAGTCTCGACCGGACTTAACATCAGAAAGTGAACGTGACCGAGGTCTCACACAGCTCGCAACGCGTCTGCAGTCTGTCGAGTGGCAGCAGTGTGGCGCCTCAGCTGGTCCACCTGAGTTCCTGTAACAAAGCGCTTCTTCATGTCTCTGAAAGATTGACTGCTCCAGTCTGGCACGCGCCACTGACCCCCGTGCAGATCTCTGCACCAGAAGCCCTGCATGTGTTCTTTGGACCTGCTTGCTTTTAGGAGGGAGAAGTAAAACCCCTGCCTTGTGCGAATTTATTCTGTCCAGCTGAATGATATCGATCGAGGTCTGTTATGCAAAGAAAAAAGTAACATCTGATATCACTTATTGCTGAATTTTGGACACTGGATCCTTGAGGACTGTTATTATTGCTTAAAACTGAAATTGTTTTCTTTAAAGAATAGGCTGTGTCTTCCACAGACTCCTTTTTTATGGCCACATGTATGGCTGTCCTGGAGTCTGGGAACCTTTCATAGATCTAGTACATCTCAGTCCACCACACAATAGCTGGAATAGTCACCTTTCCAGAGATATTTGGTTCAGCTTACAGTATCGATATGATACAAAGACCTGGCACGTTTCCATGTTTTCGAATGCTTGTGGCAGGAATAAAAAGCTCACGCCCACTTACCCGTGTAGGAACAGCTTTGCTGAATGAAAGCGGTGGCATGGAGTGTGATATCCATAAGCTCCATACTTGGAAAAAGACGGGGCAACTAAGGTGTTTCGGTTCTTTCAAGAAGCTTAAACACTTTTCAGAAGTGAAATCACATTTCACTCAAAGTGAAATTCGGTCATGAGGGCATTTGTATCACAGAGGAAGCAGTACTTTGAATCGAAGGGCAAAGCCAACAAGGGTCAAAAGAAGCTCAGAATTCATGAAAAATAAATAAAATTAGTCCGGCTTTGTATGAAAAGGCAAATTTAAACTTAATTGTTACATATACATGGGTGGCATATCAAAGATCAGCCCATTATTCTATGTTTGGGATATGCTCACACAGTCCTTGGCCCACATCTGCATCACAATTTGCCAGGGATTTACACCTCGGTCAAAGGCTAACAAGGCCTTGCCGACAGATAAGAGGGTCTCCTGCTACAGGTCGTCTTCCGTCCTGTGTGGGGGTCAGAGGAAGGTGAAGGGGAGGAGGCAGCATTTCGCTTGGAAATTGCCACTCCAGTGGGGCAGTTTTGCATAATCCGTGGCTCCTTACTGTCCTAAGCTGTTGCATAAACACCAGCAGGAGTAAATATTTCAACAATGACCGTCCCGTTACGAAGAACCAAACGCGAGCTCTAAGTATGACGGCAAATAAGTATTTTGCCGTCAATAATGCACCTTCGAAAAGTATCTGCTGATTTGCATTTAGATGTTCGGGTCTTAGCAGAGTCGTTTTAGTGGTATTTTTAATGTTACGTTACGTCGCACATAACAAAGCAATGAGGAATTTCTCATAAGCCGACTATCGGGAAGAGGTAGCTGCTAACAGAGCAAAACTCTGAACTTGCTGAATTTGCGAAAAGGGTAAATAGAGTAGAATGAACATACATACACACCGCACGCGTGCCATCTTCTGACGCGGAAATGTGCCGCCTTCCTTAAGCCCACCTCCTTCTCCTTGTGTGTGCGGACGGCCGGCTGGGGGCGTGGCAGGCGGGCAGGCTGTGCGGATCGCTTACCAGATTCGGGTTCACTGGCAGGTCAGCCAGCCGGCCGGCCAGCCGGTCACCAGGACCGGGATGATGTCATCACTGTTATTGTGGAGGAAGTTCACGCACGGCGAGCCAGAAGAGGTGAACGACAAGGCAAACCAGTGAGGCGAGGAGAGCAGTAGAGCGGCGGTCGCCCAGGCCAGAGGGGAGCCTGTTGCTTGCCCGACTCTTTGCCCGTGTGCCAAACCATCACAGGAAGGAGTCGAGGCTAAATCAAACCATACTGTCCTTATGACAGTCTTCCCGACTGGCTCCTACAAGTGAGTCGGTCAGCATGTTTCGTGAAGACAAGCCCTGGTGCCTACAAGATCACACACGTTTACAATGCAGTTACCGGACAGCTGCTAAACACTTATTCCTCCAGCTGACCATCTTTGTTCTGCCACACGCACGTAATGCAGAAGTGTAATTCCGGCACTTCTTAAGTGTCACTTAGGGTCAAATGTGAGGTTTGTTGAAAAATGTGAAAAAAGTAGGTTCAAAGTTCATGATGTGAGGGCGAAAGGGTTTATATTGGCATGCATAAGAACAGGTTTTAGAGGTGGAAAAGCCTTTCCCGGGCGAATCTAAAGCTGAGAACAGGTTTTGCAACTCACGCTGACAGCAGCTTGATGCGGAAGTGAGTTTTTTATTCAGGGCCGGTTTGTATAGGTGGGGTGGGGGGTGGGTGCCGTGCTGCTCCCAGCTGGGATTCGACCCGAGACTGACCCCATTGTCTCCACGCTAACAGGACAGGCGGCAAGCGACTGCCTCGTGAACTCTCCGTGCCCTTTATTTCTCCTTTTCTCTCTCTGAGAACGGGCTTACCCCCGCCTCCCCCTCAATAGGAGCAACGGGAGGAGGGGACGCGACCTCTTGCTGAGACTTGCTGACGCTGCTGGGTACAGCAAACACACTCTACCTGACAGTCGCAGTTGACTTGGTTCTCTTCTAATTCTTAAGTCTTCTTCTTGAACACAAAGCAAATCCTCTGCATTTCTCTTGAGACGTGTGGACAGAGCAGCGCAGGAACCCGGAAGGCCAGGAGATAGGCAGTGATTTTATCTTATTAACTGCACTGTTGAAACAACTGCTCGTCTGTCACCACGGGGGGGGTGTTTGGAGAGGTGGTCAGTAGAAAATGGCTTGTTTACACGCAGAATCATTCAGTCCTGATTATGTTAATAAGACCTACAAGCATAGGACTGTATTATATAGGTTTGCCGGAGTGGTGGAAATCTGGCTGTCTGCTTTTCTGTAATGTTTACACTGTTTTGCACTGATCTCATTTATCAGGTAGGGCTGGTTGTCTAAAATTTCTAAAAATTTCTAAAATTCTAACATAATCATTGCACCGTTCATTTTAGTAGCCCTTCCATAGTGCATTAAGAGCTCAAAAAAAGAGTTGCAGTCACATCCCAAGATAACCCCATTCGAATGATGAAAAGTTACGAGTTGTTTCATTTCACACCCCTGCTTCAGTTTATGTGCCCTTTTTATGCCATAACTCACACGCAAACTCCACGCTGACCAAACGGGGATCAAACCCACGTACAATTGCCCAGCCTGGGTACTGCAAAATACCACGTTGTTCAGTATGAATTCATTGTCGGTTCTCTCCGATAAACATATTTCACTAATTTCTTTTGTCTTTACTTTTCCGTTTTTTTTTTTTTTTGCATTATAGGTCAAATTAATACATAAACATTGAGCATCATATCTATGTGTGTTGGACTGGCATCCGTTCCAGAGTGTAGTTCCATAGCCTCGCACACACTGACTCTGTTTCGACCCAGACCAGGGTAAAGCACTTAATATAATGAATGGATGTGTGTGCGGTTTGTTTGTGAGCTTTTGTTAAGTGCACAGTATTTAATAGCTATGAAAGAGCTGAGTTGAGTGCAGGCAGACTGGAATACAGTATTATAGGGTATTTAATGAAGGGGAACGAAGTACCTACCTTCTGGAATGGATAAACATTTTTATGACTGAAAGTAATGGTAATGACATCTTAGACATTGAGAATTTGCCTTGGAAAGGGTTTCTTCAGGAATGCGTTACCTTTGTGAGGTGGGGAAGGCTGCATCTGGACTTAGTCAAAGTGAAATTAGGTGGTTCACATCTTTGCTGGGATTAAAACCTCACAGGCGTAAGCCTCTGTGAACGGACGTAACAAAACCTGCTTGAAGATAGCGTAACGCGTGTCCATTCTAAACTCGAGTGAACAATTAATGAAGAACGATAAGTACAGATTTGTGTGCATCAGTTCAGTACTAACACAACATCAGTGTCCCCGATGGTAGCGTGTTGAATTTCAGTGGATATTGCCTCACTTAGGAAGGTCTTATAAACTGTGTAGATTCAGTTAATGAAATGGGGGGGTGGAAGGTACGAAGAAGAAAGGTACAGGACACACTATCCATGTATGTCTATGTGAACGCGAGTACAGACATGAACGTGCACGCCCACAGGGGAGAAGAAAGAAGGAAAGGTGGATCACTTTCCAAGCATATTGCTGACTGAAGACAACCTTATGCTGCTGGCGCCCGGCCAACTTTACGGCCTCCCCACTTCTACCCGCTGGTCTTCTCACATGTGTCGCTCTGGACTCCCTGACCACACAATGGTGGGCTTCATGTGCCCACCGAGCCGTGTAATCTCTTTGGGAATGTGTCCGAGAAAGCCTGCCAGGAGACCGCCCGCTCCTGTCTTCGTTACCTCTCTCTGACCCCAAGCACTGGCAGATCAGCTTGCCCAGTGGCTGGTCCTGTCCATTCCAGCCCACCCAGCGGGCCTGTGCCCTTTTCACCCCCTCTCCTACACCCCCTTTCCAGGGCAAGTCATGTCACATGTGAACCTCTCGTCTAACATTCCACAGACTGAGCCAGTGCGTCCAGTATTCATCTGTGGGCTGTGCGATGAGACAAAATCTTTATTATTCATGGGGCTGTTAAGACTAACGGGGGCTTTGCCCCACCCCAGGTCCTCCCAACAGGCTTTAAGTATATTTTATAGGATTTACTATATGCTCAGTGTCACACTTCGTTTTTGTAATAAAACCATAAGTACATCACATGGGGTGCTGACAAATATGGGGTTTGGAGCGAAGAGTTTTATGGTGCTTTAAAATGATTTCCATGACATTTATTCTGTGTGACAGTCATCTGCTTTATGTCATAGTCATTGGCTTGGCTAGGAAAGGGCATACCTCACACCATATGTCAGTCACTTGAGTATTTGCATCTGCTTTTACATCACAGTCTAGGTTTATTGTCCAGAGTCTAATTTGTTGGTCACACAATGTCTGTAACTGTGCAGTGGCAAATATGCCTTTCAATACACAATGGTGGCAAAATATTTACAGTGTGGGTGTGGCCCATACTCAGTGCATTTAAAGGAAGACAAGCAAGCTAATAACAATGCCTCCTTCTCCATCCAGGTGATCCTCTGGGGCCGCACTGAAAAATGCCTAAAGGAGACCTCTGAAGAGATCTCCCTTGGCGGTACGGAGTGCCACTACTTCATTTGTGACGTGGCCAACAGAGAGGAGGTCTACAGACAGGCTATGGTGGTGCGGGAGAAGGTATGAAGTGCAGTTAGGGTTAGTGCACCATTCAAGGGAAAAGATACATTCTAAACAGAGCCAAGACGACAATTTTGTCTTGAAGATTAGACTCCTGGTGTCCTCAAGGAGTGTATCCTTAAATGCAGGACCCCTTCAAATCCAAGTGAGAAAGTGCTTGTGAAGTGGGAATGTACTGAACACAAGGATTTTGTTGCAAGCACCAACTAATCTTTTTTTACAGGTGGGGGACATCACTATTCTTGTGAACAATGCTGCAGTGGTACATGGGAGAAGCTTAATTGACAGCGATGATGATGCCTTGTTGAAATCACAGCATATTAATACTCTGGGACAATTCTGGGTGAGTTTTGATTTCTACCCAAGACTAGTAAACATTTTTCAGCCAGGAAATATCTTAATGCGTATGCGTATGCAGTGTGTGTCACGTGACCTTTTCTCCAATGAGCAATATTTATCCATTCAGAAAATGAACAGAGCTGACTCAGTTCTCATCCAAACAAACCTGTTTATTGTAACTAGCCATGGCCAGAAAGAGAGTGTGTCAGGAAGGACTCAGAGTTCACCAGCACTCTAAGCCACAGATACAACTGTATGATTCTCAGCTTCACGTGATGAAAAAGAAAGAGGAATTCCAGATGATGATTTTAATTCTTGGGTATTTAGAACATCCTAAGAACTGGCTGAGTTTTTCAGGCTCGTGGGATCTTGCCTTTTAGAGTTTGTCTCCACATCAAACACTCACCTTGAAGCAACACACAGAGGGCCAGATTAAGACATCTGCGAAATTAAATGAAAGCCTCTAATTGGCCGTGGTTTTCCTGAAGGAAGGTGTTGCCCTGCTCCTTTGAGTGCTTTCCAGCCTCTTTAATAAACGAAATTGTGCAAAGGATTTTTTTGTGGATCAGTTCATCGCCTATTTCCCTTTTATCTTGCGAATCTTCCCCCAGACAACAAAAGCCTTCTTGCCTCGGATGCTGGAGCTACGTTGTGGCCATGTAGTCTGCATCAACTCCATCCTCTCCCTCTCCTCTATCCCTGGGGCCATCGATTACTGTACCTCCAAAGCGTCCTCTCTGGCCTTCATGGAGAGCCTGACGCTGGGACTACTGGACTGCCCTGGGGTGGCCTGTACTACTGTGCTACCTTTCCACACCAACACAGAGATGTTTCAGGGCATGAGAGTGCGGTGAGGAGATACAGACCGTCACAGCAAAGCAAGAGATGTGTTCCGTCACTTGTAAATGCACTTCACAAGGTGCACCACACGATTAAGTCTCAAAGGTTAAAAACAGCTGAAAGTCATTTTTTTGGGAATAAGGTTGGTACTGGAAAGCGGCTGAGAATTCCGGTAATTGCTACTTCAAACTGAAAAGAAATAGAAATATGTTGTTAGAAATATGAATTTATATGAAAGCTAATGCATTCCTTTTCCTACCCTCCATTTCCTACCCTGCCTCTGGGGTTGTAATATTTCAAGTGAAGGTGTTACATTGGTGAAGAGAATGAATGGCGAGTTTATTTTCAGCTGTAACACAAGTCTAAATAATTAAAAAGCCTAAAAAGATGTTTGCAGGCTGAAGGGTAACTAGTTTCTTGAAAGCACTTTGTTTTGACTACACAAGATCAATGGTGGTGAACTTTGACCTTATGTCATGTGTCATTCAGGTTTCCTCAGCTCTTCCCTCCGCTGAGACCAGAGTTGGTGGCCCAGAGGACCGTGGATGCAGTCCGGACCAATACGGCCTTTGTCTACTTACCCTGGACCATGCGTGTACTTGTCATGCTAAAGAGGTACCACTGGGTTAAAGAAACAGGGGAGGAAGAGGGATGGATAATCACTGAAATATAGTCACTCTGGATCCTCTACTGTTGTATGAAGAACATCATATTTTTAGGTAAGTTTTAGGTAATTGTGGCTAATATTTTCTGTTCTTGTCTCTCTTTTCTTCCTATTTTCTACAACAGCATCTTGCCACAATATGCACTTGAAGAAATTTACAAGTTCTCAGGGATATATTCCTGCATGAATACATTCAAGGGACGGACGTAAGAGGTTAAGACTGAGGGCTGTGGATAGAAAGTGAATTCCAAGACTGCCTTTCAAGATCTTAAGGTGGACAGTGGGTATCAGTGGAAGCCTTTTGATGTCATTGGGCCTCGAAGACACTTCGGCAAGAAACACGGTGTCTTTACATGTTGAATAGCTTCGTGTAACAGACCTGTCGAAGTTCACCTTCTGCTGTCCTTCCAAAGCTCCTTGATCTTCACATGCATTGAAATTCCAAAGCTGGAATATAATGGAGGGCAATACAGGGGATACAAGACAGTATTCATGTGAGCATGGCCTGCTCAGGTTGTGAAGGACTAGATCAAATGACATTCTCTCTTTATAATTGCTTTTATTTTTCATTTCTTTTCAACTCTTCATTTTTGTTAAAATTTTGATTTGTCATAATTTTCAAACAAAATGCGGTTTTTAAAAGAGTAGCACCGGCTCGAGAGCACGTTTCGAGAGGCGGGCAAGAGGGGTGACATATGTTTCTGTGCGTTAACCAAGGATGCTGTCACAGGCACAGTTGTGTTTTCCTTGGGTGTGTCGTCAACTGAGAGATCAGTCCAGAACCCGAGGCTGGAACCTGCGAGCAGTGGGGCCAAAGAGGGATTCAACACCTGGGGTGTCAAAGGGTTATCGAAGCTAGGAGAGAGCTTTTGGCAGACTCACAAAACTAAAAAATTGTGCTTTTCGCCAACGCGTTATTTCTCCACGAGAGCAGGTCCGTCAGGTTGAAGCCACTGTGTGCACAGACCGGTCTGGTGCCGCAGGTAAGCGATCACTTTGGCCAGAATTCAGTTACTGCACAGCTATCACCAAAAGCTGGCACAGCGCGTGTGAACCAAAATAAATGCCTTAACTGATCACCTCCCGTAAGAGACGTGCTGGGATTGTTTTCACTGTTAAACAATGACAAACAGTGATAAACAGGGGCGTATTGCAGAAACGTTTGGTAAAAGATTTAAAAAAGACACGTTATGTGTTGCTGTGTTTTGCACCCTATAATCTTTCATTTAGGGAAATAAAATTTGTGTACAACTGTATGTGGTGTGGTTCATTTTGACAGGTAAAAGCTCACTGAAAAGCTTTCAAGGGACACCGGCAGTTTAATGCAGACTTGGGCTTCTGTAGTCGTATTTGAAGAACACGAAAAAAGGGAAAGCGGTTTGGAAGAAAAGTAGAGCGCCTGGTCTTATTAGATATAATAAGAAACAGCAAAGGCCATGTCACAGTGCTGACAGGCACATGATATGTCTGATCTGGGACTGTTTAACTGCAACTCCAACAAAAGGTTTCCACTATTTGATTTAACTGCCATAGGAGTTTGTGCTCAAAGCTCATTTTCTTTGCACTCACTCATCTGATACATTAAATGGGATGTGTCTGACCAGGTTTTAAGCATCTTTTTGAAACAACCCTGGAAGACAAAAAAAGCGCAATCTGAATGACCTGAGAAGGTGTCACTGACTATCGTGCATTTTTCACACAGGACAATATGGTGGGCACCTTTTGTGTCCCAGCAAATTTTTTAAAGCAATGTAAAGCAGACCGTGCACATGATTGAGGGTGTCTGCGGATAAGGATAAGAGGGATGATGGTACAAGGTGTCACCAAAAAAGGGGAGATGTTGTCTTGGGCTAAAGTCAAAGCCCAGTCCTACTGCAGGGAGAAGTTAGAATAGGTAGTGCTGGTGGTTAAGGATCGCGTGCGCCCTCACCCTGCGCTTGCTCGGCCTGTATTGCCACAGCCATCTTTAAAGGGAACAAGCAGAAAGAGATGATCTGTCCCGTATCACAGAAGCTGTAAAATTAAAACAGCAGACTGTCTGATTGCAACATGTTCGAAAAATACCCGTACTTTCCTTGCTGTCCTTCTCAGAAGGTTAAAATGCTGAGTTTTGGTTTACAGACCCCTTTAACAGAAACACCAACGTAACTCACTTCCTGAGAATGCCGTGGCCCTTAATTCAACCCATCCCTACAGCTTCATTGCTCCACTCCAGTTTCAATTTGTCAGTGACATACCTCTGCATTCTTCTACAAATTCTTCCATCCATCCATTTTTATTAAGCACTCATTCAGGTCAGGTTCATGGTGGTCCAGAGCCTATCTTGGAGTCACGGGGCCCTAAGCTGGCAGACTATACACCCTGAATGGAATGTCAGCCCATTGCAAGGTAGCCACACACAGCCACTCAAACATACACACATGACAGCAATTTAGAGAAGCCATTTAACCTGAAACACGTGTTTGGACGGTGGAAGGAAACTAAAGCAACATATTGCAGACACGGAAAGAACATGCAAACTCCGCACAGACTGAGCTGGATTCAAACCCACACCCACACAACCCAGACACTGTGAGGTCACAGCACAATCCACGGCACCCCAGGGCCACCCTTAAACATTTCCTTTGGTGTCTGCAATATATAAATATATACATATGTCACGCAAAATGCATAGTAAGTTTGTTCGGAGACAAAGCTTGCTTGCTTTTTTTTTGGTATTCCAAAAAAAAAAAAAATTGAAGGTCCATCCACTGTAAACTGAGGNTTGTTCGGAGACAAAGCTTGCTTGCTTTTTTTTTGGTATTCCAAAAAAAAAAAAATTGAAGGTCCATCCACTGTAAACTGAGGTTGGTCTTCAAAAATGTCATATTTATTTGCAAAAAAAAAAAAAAAAAAAGGAATTGTACTCATCCGATCAAAAATTTAAAGAAAGCAGATCTGTTCCGCACTGCAACACTTTCCAGAGGAAGTGCAGACAGCCGTAAGACAAGTAATAACAACTGGCTTGAAGACAGCGCAACGGCCCAAGCTTTGCGAGATGCAGTGTTTATGAGCCAGCCACAAATGCCCTCCTGTGTGATTACTGTGTCTTTGCACGAGGACCGCACTGTGACCGATACATGACCCACTCCAAGGGGAGGGAAAGTAAGAGGAGATGTTGAAACTTTTGAGTGTACTTATCCGCTTTTTTTTTTAAACTCTGGCAGGGGAGTGCCTTTGGAAAGCGACCTCTTTCTGGGACCTCTGCTTAATCCAAGAGGGCTCCATTGCGAAATGGGAAATGTGTCACGACCGGGGCGAGCACAGGGGGCAGCAGGGGCTAAAGCTGAACGCATGTGCGCTGGAAGGAGGCAGCCCAAGTCTCAGGGGTTGAGTTCAGAGCGAGGTTAGCCAAATAGCGGATAAATCAGAGTGGTGGTGGGAGGGAGACAGACAGCTCACCCTGAGTTGAACCCCCCGCAATGGGAGTCATGCCGTTACGTGGGCGAAAGGCACAGGTGGAAAAGGAGGAGATCTTGTAAAAGGGCCGCAGAAAAGCCAGGAGAGGGCACAGGGGAAACAGTTTGTCCCCACGACGACCCACAGCGTGCCACACCTTCATGTTAACTACCCCATCCCGCAATCCTGGAAAAACTACTCATAAGAGCACTGCCCTGGTTCTTGTAAAGGCGGCAAACCACCCACTGAAGTCCTTTCCTGTGGGACTATGCCTCCCATTTGCTATGTAGGCAAATGGTGTCATAAAATGCAAGAAATACTGTCAGCTGGAAGGATTTTATGATTTTTCGACCTCAAGCTTAGACTGAATGGAGAAAAAGAATTGGTAACAGTTGTACAGATTGCAGTGCTTAGACCAAAAGAGAAAGATATGCACGCACTATTAAGGAAATATAGTACATATGTGGGGAAAAAAAGCTTCTTTAGGGTTTAAGGTTTAAAAATGACATGGAGTAGCAAACAAATACCTTTACCAAGAATATTGCTCGTCCTCATGTGTAAACAGCCAGCAGGTGTAGCTGGAGGGGTAGCATTTACACAACATCAAACACAGTGACACATCAGATGTCTATAAAATTCGTGGAAATACATGAGAAATCTTAGTTGACCCCAAGCACGTTGCAGTCGTCACATTCGAGTGCTGGGCCTCTGGATGTTGCATGGAGGAAAAGCATTATGCATTCAAGAAGAGGTGTTGTGGATTGAACAAAAGCCCCAACACCCCCCACCCCACAGACTACAAAAGCCTTCCTACTTTGGAGGCTGGAGCTGTTCAGGGGCCATGTGGTCTGCATCAATTCCATCGTCTCTCATCCATCCTCAGAAAACATCAGCCTCCTCCCTAACCTTAATGGAATCTCTGATGCAATGCATGCTGGAGACCTCTAGACAAACCCCAACAGGCAAATACTAAAGCACAAAATGTACAAACAGAGTTGGACGTCAGGTCATTATTGCAACTAGTAGCTAACCATTTGTTAAAAGAAATATAGCGGAAACCGCCCGCTGACCCTCTAAAAACAGTGTATTCTAAGCAGTAAGTGGAATCAGACAAGTAGTTTTGAGTGTCATTACTATTTTCTTTCCCTGGCAGTACAAGTGTTCTTGGAAGGGTTGATCTTGAAAATGGAGTTCAAAATGCACATTAAAACCTCTGCCCTTCAATTTTGTAAAGGGCAAAAGGGATTAAGAATGAAAGGGGGGGGAAAAAATCTGCAGTCCCAAATAAGATTTGGCTGGCAAGGACTCCACATGTTCTCAGGGGGAAAGGGGTGAACGCCAGCATGGCACTCAGGTCTGTAATAGCATCACAGCAGACGTGCTGGACTGAACAGTCTTGGTGTAGACTGATACAGAGCAACATCTGGTATATGCACTGGCTTCTCATTTCTTCTTAGCTTCTGGAACCACAACAGAAGGCTGGAGAGTCCACACCCCATTATTCGCCCCAGCACATCAGAGTCCCTGAGCCCACTTTCACTCTTCAAACTGCAGTGTCACCACAGCACATGGTTCCGTGCAAGTCAGGATTTACTGTCCTTCAAATCCTATAGGCCTGGGGATTTGCTGACGCCACATTTCCTGGCCACCCGACCCAAGCAGCTCCAGTCGAGACAGCTGACGCCCAAGAGTGAACCAAGCTTTAGCCCTCGCAATGGAAATTATGTCATGGCTGAAAATCTCCAGTAGATTCTGACAGTAGGCAATGCTGGCTCTGTTTCCTGGTGTGCAGCCTTCCGTTTTATTATTTTTTCATTATTTTTTTTCCAGTGCAAATGTTAGTGATAAATTCTACACTTTTACACTTAGGATGTGTGGAAAAGTAAATAGGTACACAATGCAATGCTTCTGTTTCTGTCCTTCTGAGAGGTCATTGCTTGGCTGACTCCAAGATATTTACACACTTAGTTCACATACAGAATCTCATTAGATACCGTGACCTTGAGAAGAGTGGTTGGATAGCTTTCATCTTCTTGGATTTCTATTTTAGAAGCATTCAGACCAATAATTCGACAGAAACTGTGTTGATCCAGGAAGAAATTGCACATATAGCAAAACAAGGAGTCAAACTCAAGTTCCCCATGCTGCACGTGGTACTTTAAACACTGCATCACCAGGACAAGTCAATACATGGTAGTATTTCTGACTAGAGGTTTCTTCTTAACCTGTCAATCGACAGGATGAAGTCCAAGAGCTGAGGGCAGGCAGTAGGGGAAGGAACCAGTAACCATGAAAATAGTTCTTCAGTTCTTTATAACCAGCACACGTAAATATTTTTTCCACTGAATATCAAAACCATTTTATCCACTATTAACATCAACACTGTTTTTGTTTTTGGAATCTGAGATATTTGGGGTGCAAGGTGTACAAAGCCATAGTTTATATCATATCTCAAAAACACCATGGGCTGGCTTCTTACCTTACAAACCAGACTGGACTGGAATTCTTTTAATAGCTCAATTTCTTCGTAAACACTGAGACACAACCAATAAAACCTTAATTATACAGGCGCACCTCTTTTTCCATGTCTTAGATTATGTAACGGCATGAAATGTCATTATAAATATAAAAGAACTGTGTAAGACTTATTTTATCACCTTCAAACATTGAAAATCGACAGGTGCTGTAAAAACCTTGTATAATGCATAGCTGTTTATTTATTTTTCTTTAATTAAGATGTTACTAACCTGGATGTACATTATCACACAAGTTCGCCGTG
This sequence comes from Arapaima gigas, assembly GCA_900497675.1. Lineage (NCBI taxonomy): Eukaryota > Metazoa > Chordata > Actinopteri > Osteoglossiformes > Osteoglossidae > Arapaima > Arapaima gigas. The sequence continues at coordinate 249,503 of UFQX01000205.1, read as the reverse complement.
TTTCATTTGATTATCTTGGGACTTGGGAACTTGGGAAAACCAGACACAAGCTGTAAACACTGTGGAAGTGAGGTGAATTAATGCAGCACCAAAGTCTTAAACTTAGTCCAAGTCTTAAAATCTTTGTACGGTTGACAGAGCATATGAAGTGGGGAATCTTGGACAGAAGGTATATAAGGTCACTGACTGAACAGGAGGAAGAAACAAGCAAGGTGAGTGATAGAGCAACACATTTGCTCTGGGGTTAAAATACACCACTGATATGCAAATAATAACACTGAGCCTGGGGTATTAAAAGCACAAACATGGAAAATCTCTATTTTGTGGGATGCAAATGACTTTGGCGGGCCTCTTATATCTGTGATCTCTGCAAATCTTTTTTCTGTCTTGTTTTGACTGCGGCATCACATATTTCCTCATTCACTACTGCTTGTTTGGAAATGTCACTGTTTGCTGGAACAGTATATCAGACTGGGACAGACAGAGTAGTGGTGCAGGTCGCAGGAATCTAGTGTGAAATTACATAACAGGAACATAGACAGAGGTAACATGTCCCAATACTTCACTCCAAACAACGTGCTGTAATGTATATATGTGATATAAGTGATCTGCACATTCCATTTTTTGGACATTTCAATCACTAAGTTCAATTACATCATTTTTATCAGTTTAAGCTTTGTGGGTTTTTCATCCATTATCAGTAACAGCTTGTCTAGTGCAGGGTCGAGGTCGTGCAGAGGTCATCTGGTATGGATAAGGAGTGAGGCAGGGTGCACCCTGGATGGGATGCCAGTCCATCGAAGAGCAATCACACACCACATACTTGTCCAAATATACGCACGCTAAGGGCAGTTTAGAGTCACTAAGTTTTCGCAGTCTTGGGAACAACCGGGAACATTTGGAGGAAACCCAGGTAAACACACAGACTCCACATAGACTGAGCCAGATTGAAACCTACATTCTAACGTACAGTCCAGGAGCAGTGAAGCGCCAGTTTGCCCCGCTGCACCACTGTGTTGCTGCTAGAATAGGATATATTTTGTTAAGTATAGCATTTGACGTTGTCATTTACTGTCTGTGAATTAAATCAGGAGCTGCAGAATCATCAGTTTATTTCAGTCATTTGGACCGATATCAGCAGTACGGATGACCAACACAGTTGTTTCTGCCATCAAAAAGCTAACGCTACTTTGAATAGAGATCTTTTTAGTTTAGAATGAAACCCCCAAGGACTAAACATACACTTATGCCTATCGGATAGCATAATAACATACTAGGTGTAACAGTTAATAAAAGGGACAATAAAAACTACTAAGAATTTTTTCCAGTTCGTAGAAGGTAGTAAAAATCTTTGCATTTTTCAATTAAACCTCATACACACCTGCACATGCGGACAGAAACATATATAAATACAGTCTGAAATCTTTTCCGCTTGCAGTCTCTATGCTTTGGCCCTTACTGTATGATAAATTTATTGGTTTAAAGTGGAAGGAGTGTGAAATCCTCACAAAACAGGAAAGCGGAACTGCAGGGAGGTAGGGTTTAGCTTTTTAATACTTATTTCCATAATGTCATATGGGTGTCTTCAAGAAGCTGATGCAAATAACAAGGGGAAAACAAAAATGATTTGGACGGTTTAAAAGTGCGATGCGAGAAAAATGTTTTAGGTGCAGTTCAGAATATGTTGTCTCTCACAGGGACAACCAGCCAGCAGTTATAAACAAGCGTGCCTGAATACTATGGGAAAGCGCCACCCCCTTGAAAAGTTCATGATTAAACTACCACTAAAAGGCACATTTTACCCCTTAACATATGATGTAGAATTTGGCATTCACTGAGACTTGAATGGAGAAAATTATCCACAAACTCATTGCAAGCTGTGGAGGATCAGAAAAAAAAAACCACTGTGAGGGTAGAAGATCCAGTTCAGGTGGACAGAGGGTATAAAGACCTGCGCTTGGATGAAATTGACGGCAGCTGTTTGAATGACGACCATTGTTCGACAGTTACTGCTGGAGACCTGCACACTGCGTAATTGTACGTATTATGGTTATTTGTACAGGTGTATGTTTAACTAAGTCGTCCACAGTTAGCAACGGCACTCAAAGGTGCACCAGGGTACTTTAACTGCTGTGGAACCAGCTTGAGTTACACAATATACATAAATGATAAATGTATATGTCCCTGTTTCTCACTGCGACACTAAGACACGCAGAAAAAAAATCTCCTGTTTTCACTTTGCATGAAGCATAACTGGCTTTTTAAAGTGCTATAAGAACTAAAGGCTCCGGGTGTTTTCGAAACGTGCTGCAGGAATCTTTGCCGCGTCCCAATCTTCCCTCTCACATTCAAAACACATTTAGATACACAAGAATCCGTCCCAAGATAAGCTATATATTCTCAAGGATGCCCGCGGTCACATCCTCTTAAGCGCAAGTGCACAACAGCACGACAAAGCAGCTCCACAGAGAAGCAGAAGGTTGGAAAAGTAAGGCCGTTGTCCCGTGGCCGGAAGGGCGCCGTGTGCCAGGTCACCGACCCACAGCACCGGCCTGCTGGCAGGCACGTGTGTGAGGGAACACGCATTCGGCAGCAGCACCCACGTGTGCGTACGTGCACACACACGCACACGGACGGACGGACGGCCACAATCAGAGCGGTGGGCCACATGCACAGAAGCTGAAAAGAGTAATTGCCTATTCCACACCTAAGGGGTGAAAGGTCAGCCGCGGAGGCAGGGGGTCCCCTTATTTGTATTAATTAGCCTGCGAGGTGACAAATGAGCTTTTTCAGGCCAGGCAGTCTGCCTGTCTGGGAGAAACTCCAGCCCTGACCCCACCCATGCCTTCAAGCCCCTTCAGTGGCCACCGGTCACCACCTGGCTCACCAGTTGCCATTTTCTTTGTTAAAGCTTGTTTTGTCATTTGAAAAGTTTCTGATTAATTAACTTTTCAAAAAGTGTGATTCACCTATTTCAGAAGAGCAACGAACAACTTCGGGGGTGTCTGACAGCTCTCTTGACCCCTGTGGCCATATAACTCAAGGGGAGTAACAACCGTTGAGAAGGTGGCAGATTTATGTTGGCTGTCCCTCAAAGATCAGGCAGCCTCTAAAGGGCCGTGGCAAGACGGACGACTGTAGGAGAACCGAATCCGTTGTGCTGCACTTGATTTTTCTTCAGATATGCAGGACTTAAATTGCCAGTGCATTTGGAACATGTCGATAGCTGTGAAACGAAAAAGCAAATTGTGCAGGCAAATTTAGCCTTTCGAGATGACGCTGCTGATTAAGGAGTATAAGCTTCCAGTTTAAACCGTACGGATTGTCACCAGAGGATACTTCCTGCCAAATGTTAAAAAATACAATAAGGAATTCTTTGGATCTAGCGTGAGGCAAAAAAGGTGGAAAAAATTTGGCGCAAAATGAAATTAGCTTTGAGACAGTGGGAAGACTGTAGTCCAAAACCTCAACCTTCTCAATCAAAACCTTGGCCATCCTGAGTTGCGTGACCTTTGACCTCCATAACTCCCCGTGTCTGGCAGTAAGTATTCTGTCTTGCCCCTGAGAAACATGCAAAAACGCCTACAGTGCTCTGAGAGATGAGCAAAGAAGACACGTCCCCCACGACTGTGCTCTGCTCTCACACGAGCCCAGTGGTGACAGAAAATTGAGGCAGAAGAATGCTGGAAGTTCACTTGTGTCCTAGTTGTACAACTTTCCAGCACAGTAAAGGCCTCAGATATTATATTACATTTATATCTTTGGCAGATGCTTTTTCCCAAAGCACAGAGCAATTCAGGGAAAACAAAAGTATATTTCACAATAGACAGAAGGATTACACACAAACACGATTATTGAAGGAAATCTTGTTTGTCTGATATAAGTATTTTCTTGGAGCCAAAACTGAGAACTGGTGGGTTTTAGATTTTGGACACTGTGTGAGTGGGATCACCAAGCGCCCAGAGGAGGAGGACCACAATGATCTCGGTAGGGTGTTGGGATCTATCAGGTTCTGTAGGTAGTGGGGTTTTGGTCATTTGACCACCTTGTAGGCTGTAAGCAGACTCTTGAACTTGATACGGGCGGCTAAAGGAAGCCAGTGGGGAGAGATGAGGAGGGGAGAATTGTGGCAAGGAAGACTGAACGCAACTCGTACGGCAGCATTCTGTAACAGCTGAGGCGGCTTGATGGCACTCACTCAGCTCTTCTCAAGTTCTTTACATTACGACATAGAGGTTTCTTCAATAAGCTGCTAAATATAAATTACAATAATTGTGCAACCTATTAAAAATAATGCTCCTCAGATGTTCCCCGTGACATAAAAGAATAGCCTAACTGCCCCCAAAGTTACTTTTTAATTCTCGTTTATATAGTTGTTAAATTTTATGGCAAAACTGGATGCTGCGTACCTATTTCGAGGTAAAACGAGGAAATTGCGGCGGATACGCTGGTTTGCACCGTACACGACAACAGCAGAACGTTCCAGAAACAGTGCTCAGAGGAGAGGTTCTCTTCAGCTGGGGCTGGGAATCAGCTCACCAGTAGGATGGCTGTGCACACACAACCCACTGAAACAACGGGGGTCCCCCTCCCAGCCACCATCATCGCCATCATCACCCAAAAACTGTGCTGATCACAAGTCTCTCATCAAAGGACGTAGTACAGTTTGTTCTAATAATGGTTTTGATTCTGCAACCCAGCGATACAAACCGCTTTTTCGTGTTTGCAAGCATATGGTTTCTGACTATGGTCACAGCACATGAGTAATAGAAACTACGCAAAGTGTGAGAGGCTGTGAGAGCGAGGGGGAGTTTTAATAAATCAAAATGTCCTTAAACTGTAACAATAACACATTCTGCAGTGCAGCACTTATATATGGAGAGTTGTTTAGAAAGGCTAACAAACACATTTCACATCTTTGACAGACTCTTTCAAAACGTGCGTGGATCGATGCTAAAAGGTCGACAAAGTCTTGTACAAAACAAAAAGTCACCGTCGTTTATCCTACACACGTTCATAAACCAAAGTCACGACCATATATTTTCATATATGAGATCCTGTTGCAAAGCCGGTCCCGCTGTTGCATGTTTGCTACTGTAGCAGCGTGCAGTTTCCTTTGGGATCGATAAAGGTTTTATCTTCCTGGGTTTGTTATCTTCCATGGATTTATTTTCTGTACAGTTCAGTCTGAGTGATCGTTTCTGCAGGAAACATCCCTACCTGGCTAGATGAAGCCCTAATGTGACCCAAAAAAATGACCCCAACTAATGGTAAAATTGTCTAAAAAAAGTGACGTGAAGTCTTCCATATCCACTGTTGCAACATTTGTTACCGCGACTTTTCCATGTTGCTACAGTTTCCTTCTTTTTTTTATTACTATCACAAAAGGCTTACAGTCGTGCTTATTAAAGGAGATTTACTGGACGTCTGAGCAAGGTTAGGGAATTGTGCAACTGACATCAGCTGTGTAGATCTGGGCCATCTCCACAGCCATGGACCATGCAGTATGTGACAGTGACATCTCACTGTTCCAGCGTCCGCTGAGCCGTGACCTCGCAGCTTTCCGAGAGTTCGCTGCATGACAGGAGGGCCCGCAAAGCCCTCAGGTCACAGCAACACAAAAGGGCCAGTGTGGTCAACTTTGCAGAGCAGAAGCAGCTTTTTCCCCTTTTTCACCGCCCCCCCCACCCCTGCTCCCCTCCCTCCTGGCAGCTGTGCCGGGGCCGAGCAGAGGAGCAGTGCACTGGAATTCCTACATCTGGCTTGAATCTCGGGCTGCGGTCATTTGATCGCAGCCCCGACGGCTTTTCCAGTCGATTCACAAAGGCCGGACTGTTCTGAGGTTTCCACCCCTTGCCTGCAACTGGGGGCCCAGGCGCCGGGCAGTCGCGCCTGGGGCCCTGCACAGAGGGAGAGTGCCATCTGCCCAGAGCTCGCCTGGCAAGCCAAGCCGAGTGGCCCAGGGGAGGGGATACAACGGAGCCGGTGACCACCGCAGCCACGGTAAAATGCATTTGCCCTTTTTTCACCTCCCGACTAACGGTCAGCAACACTTTTTTAAGTTCTTTGTTACCTTTTGGTACTTGGTTTGAAGGTAAAGTAAGCACCTGGCAGTAAATATTTCACGAAGAGGTACTTGATCAATAAGATTATGCACCGGACTTGTTTTCATAAATCACTGTCACCGTCTGCAACCTCCAGCAGAATGTTATCCCGCATATAAAAATATTGTGGATGGCGCTGGGGTCAGTTTTTATTTGTGTTGGGCTGCCCCTCAATATAGCTTCAGGGATCTAGACACCTCACTGAAACCTCATTCAGCCGCACACAGGCCGGCCATTTCGCTCCAAGGAAGTAGAACCTCAACCAAAATAAAGCGCCTTCAGAATAAAAAAAATCTTAATTCAGCTTCAGCTGAACTCATCTCGAGACAATGGGCATGTACTTTTACGTTATACGTTTAATTACTTATTATGTGCAATTTTCCAAAGGACAGAACTACAGGTAGCATAGAAATTGAAGATGTGGACTAAAAGGAGATGACTGCTGACATCACCGTCGAGGCGAACCCCTACCTCCTGCACCCTTCAGGCTCGGTTTCCTCAGGAAATATCCAGATGCTTTCAGTAAAAGGCACAATAACAACATGAAGGTGTGTGAGTTGTTTTGGGGAGGAAATGAAACATCACCGTGTCACCTCCTCTTTCTGCCTCTTTCGCAGGTGCCGGACAGAGATTTATCGGCTGCTTTTCTCACGCCGAGCACTTTGCATCATTAGTCAGACGCTGGGTTGGGAACGCCGATGTTGAAAAGTCACCAAAGTATTTCTGAAGCACCTCAGCCTTTGTCTCTCTGCTACCCTTTCCTTCACAGCCCTTCCGACCACCTACTGGCTCAGACACAAGGGCCCACGCTCCTTGGCAGCCGCTGTAATGAGGTTCAGCTCCAGGTCGCGCTCAGGGGGCTTGGATCCAGGCCTGACAGCTGTCAACAGGAGCAAAAGGTTCCACACACTGCCTTGCTCTGCATGTATATAAAAATTTGGGTACAATTTATATATAAAAATGTGGGTTTCATATTACTCACAGGAAAATAAAAATAAATGTCCTGAGACAGACAGGGACAGACCTAGAGATGTACCAGAGATATATTCTAACGTTTCCAGTGAGTGATTCTGTGTATTACTTTCATGTTGGATATTCTTCTGAAGGAGACTGTTCTGTGTAGGTCTGGTTGTCCTAAGTCTGATGTTAGGTTAAATAAAGTTGGTTTTCTTTTCCTCTCCATCAAAGTCCATCCAGCAGCAAGAGAGACCATTAAACTCCTTAACCATGCAGAAAATGGGGTTATTTTGCAAGCAAGAATATTTTGAAATAATGAGCTCCTTTGACTGTGTTTGCTGTATGGAACCAGAACAGCAGTCTGGTATTTACCTGCTTTACTGTTGCAGCCGGGTCTGAGCTGACAGAACGGGTGAGATGCCTGTTGGAGCCATTCCTGTTCCTCGCCTCTCTGCAATTTTCCCTCTCCTGTTTTGGGACTATCTGAGTTGGCCCTGGACGGTTGCCTGGCCTGCACAGGACAGCCAGCAGGAGGGGGAGGGAGAGTGGGTTCACTGGCAGGGCAGCGGAGCTGCAGGACATGGCACGATCTCCCATCTCTTCCTGTCCTTCTGCGGTTTTTATGGGCTTCCTTAGCTTCCTGAGCTTCCTCTAAGGGCTTCTGTGTGTGTTGTGTGTTGTGTATGTACGTGAGCACGAGCACGCTTTTGTGTACAGCACGAAAATGTGACTCGCACATGTAAGCGCGGCTACAAAGGCCCGTGTTTCTGACGGCACTTGTTTATGTCAATTTATGACACCTGCCACCCACCATCACAAACCCTGATCCGACCTGCTCGGCTCTCGCACGAGGCGCGAGACGCTGCCAGGGCAGTTGCACAAAAGCGGGTTGACAACCATGAGACAAAACAAGCAGAATACTTAATAAGGGAGAAATAACAGGTGCCGCTGTAGTGGAGGCCAAGCACAACACAGGGCTTATTTCACGTTAGCCGGCCTTAAACCAGACCGTGGAATGCAGGGTCTTACTGAAGGTAGTGAGTAATGCCTACAGCCCCGTGGACCCCCTGATGGAGCAGGAAAGCAGTGTCCTGGCTGTTCCACTCCTGTTCGTGACATTCTTGTTTTCACACTGACGTATTGTGTGTTTTCCTAATCCTGTGGAGACCTTGAAAAATGTCCCCAGAAGGACAGTCACTGCTCAGATTTGGACATCCCTGAAAGATACGTGTGCCAAAATTTTTGTTTATTATCCAGCGCTATCCAAAAACGTGTCTCACTGAAATTCTTGTTTATTGCTTCCTTGGAAATGTTTGAGTTTTTGTTGTGGGGGTGTTAATAATTTATTTTATTAATGTCAGGGTCCTTATGAAGTCCAAGTTAGGGTGCATGTGCCTAAAACCAAAAATAAAACTTGTGTGTAAGTGTATGTGTGTGTATGTATATGTGTATGTGTACGTCTATGCAAGTGTGTGTGTGTGTATGTGTGGATGTATATTTATGTGTCTGTATGTGTATGTGTGGGTATATGTGCCTGTGTACCTGTGGGTATCTGTGTACATTTGTGTGTATATGTGTATGTCTGTGTAAGTGTGTATGTATATGTGTATGTGCAGATATATATTTGTGTGTGTGTGTGTGTGTGTGTGAGAGAGAGAGAGTGAGTGTGTGTATGTGTGTGTGTGTGTGTGTGAGTGTGTGTGTGTGTGTGTGTGTGTGTGTGTGTGTGTGTGTGTGTATGAATGTACGCGTTCATGTGCCTGCGGGTCAGCGTGCCGCTGCAGGTCATACACATTTCCTGTCTGAACTCTGGCTGAACTCCTCAGCACACAGTTACAGGCACGCTCCAGTGATCCGGTGCGTGATGCCACAGTTCACCAGGAGCCAAACCCCTGGCCAATACATACACATATAACACACACCTCCCCCTTGATCCTCTCAAGAACTCCTCCTTCTGTTACTCCCCCGACAGCCCAGTCCACTCTTGACCCCGCTCCGGCATCCTTCCGCTGTCACTCGCTCATTCCCCACCTCTCCCTTCTCCCTCTGCTTTGAGCTGCCGGCAGCCAGAGGAGTGCTGGATACAGTCGGAAGCCTGATCGTCCGTTCAGCAAGTCCACAAAGCACTAACACGCTTGCGAAGGCCCTGTCCCCCCCGAGCGCCCCATGTGGCCTCACATGCACACATCTCCCCAACCTGACAGCAAACATCCCCATCAGGAATAACATCATGTTTTGTCTCAAATTCAGCTGCATTACTCATGCTCCACTTGACGGTGAGCCTGAAGATTGATGATAGCCTTTGGTTACAACTTCTTGTCCACATTTGCTTTTGTTTAACTATATCCTGTTTACATGCATTTAGAATCTGTGGCGCGCTATGTAACTGTGGCTGCATGGGAGCAGGCAATAAAAAATCTGATTTAACAATTTTTTTTTGTTCTTCCAGAAACTTTAGTGCTGCGAATTATTACAAACTTATCATTAAATTACACATTCTTAGTACGTCTCATGACCGATGAGGAAATACAGCTGCACGGCATATAAATACAATACAAAACAAGCTAGCATAACCATGTTGTCAGGGCTTCAGTAATATGAAAATTAATAAGAAATATCTGTCTTAAGTAGAGCGCTCCAGGACCTTTCGCACATTTATTCTCAGAATATGACAGGATGCTGACCAGAGATGCTCAAAAGCCCTTTCACACAAAGCTTCATTTGTTCATCTCTTTCCACGCGATAAAAAACCCCGGTACATATGCAGTTGGATCAAGAGTCTAAAGACAGACTACATTAGATATGTGGGGAAATTTGAATGAACTCTGGAGGATTAAGTTTTTCTGGATTTTTTTAGATGGTGTGACCAGCCTTGCTAACTAAAATGCCCCGGAATTCAGCTCAGATGGGGAATTTTCATGAAACACGCTTTTAATTGCCATCGATTTAAACTGAAAATATGTGTTGCATTTCTAACCCACAAACCTTGCACATACAGTACTGTGCAAAAGTGTTAGGCATGCAACTTCAATGTCTGTTGAGAAGTGCAGGTAGATGGAGGAGGTTTCTGGTTGGTCCCAAATTCATTGTGCAGCCTGAGAATGACCTCAAATACCCAATCTCAGTCATACACAACTATCTTGAGCAAAAAGAAGGAATCCTGCAACAGATGGTATGGTCCCCACAGAGCCCTGATCTCAACATGATCAAGTCAGTCTGGGAGGACATGCAGAGACAGTCAAAGTGTGCAGAAGAACTGTGGCCAGTTCCTCAAAATGTTTGGAAGAACCTACCAACCTCTACCTTAAACTGCATGCAAGTTTGCATAAGAGAATTGATGCTGTTTTAAAGGCAAAGGGTGGTCCCACCAAATATTGATCTGATTGAGGTTTTTTTGTCTCCTGCACTTTTTAGAAGGTTTATTGATTAATAAGTATTCATGGCATTATTTTTGGAACCATCCTCGCTTTATAGGATTTTTCCCACAGGTGCCTAAGACTTTTGCACAGTACTGTATATTTCCTGCAAAATGTGCCACAGTACTTGCTGGTAGGGACATGGCTGTACAACAACTGCGAGAGAGGTGAGAAGCGACGCCACATGTTGGCACGGTGTTTACTTTACGTATAGTGGAGGCTTAAATTTTGAATTCTAATTTCTATTCTCATCCGGCGCTTTTCATATATAAGAGCTGATCACGTTGCTGATGCTCGTGTTACGACCTGGGCTGCGATTGACCTGTGCTCATTTCACGTTAAAGATCTCATAACCTAAGTGGTCTTTCTACAGCCAAGACTGTATTTTATCCCACCTTACATGTGGTTTGTTAGCCAAGACAATGTCTGTTTATATTGTCACGACATGTCTGGCAGCTTTTACAAAAACACGATCACGAAATAAAATGCTCCGTTTTACAGCATTGCACGGCTCCGTGGCTCATAAGTGTAGTAACTGGCAATACAATGAAAGAAGTAATAAAAATAACTGCGAAAATGGGTAAGTATGTCATGTCAACGGCACGTGTCATATGATTTGTTTTGAAAAGTAAAATGATTCGTGTTGAATCTTGGTGTTATATTATTTATTTTGTTTATTTCATTTGCCAGAAGCGAGAGATTGAATCCTTGCAGACATTTCTGGACTTGACCTGTTTAGATTTTTGTGTTCGCTGTTTGCCCTCGTAAGTTAAAGTCAAAGCTTCCAGGTACCATTTTTCAGTCGCACCTATAAACCTCGTGCATCTTCCAAAAGTATTAAACGTTACTTCTTTCATACATCTGTTAGGGATTAATATAATGAGTAAAATATAGTAATGCATTACAATTCACAATTTCATATCTCCCAGCTGAATCATTTTAGTATATAGACCTGTTTGGATTCCAGTAATACAGATTATAAAGTTAAACCATTTTTACACACATTTTGAGGCTGAATCTCTAAAACAGCCTGTTTCTTCCATAGTGAACTGGGTGAAAAATCACATTCGCGAGCCTGATCAGGTCAAACCAACATGGAAATAAATAGAGAGGAAAAGTGGTGTGGCCACTGACAACTCGACGCTATGAATCACAGCTCCAGGTGGTTGAGGGTAATGGAGGCCTTGGCAGCTCACAAGGCACCAGGAAAATGCAGACGGTGTTGAAAAGTGGCCCCAGAGTGTCCACTTACTAGTGTGTGTAACAGCACTATTTCCAGGCTCTCGTAAGAAGTCCCATTCCATACACATGTGACATTCCGGTTGGGCAGCATCCCAGACCAGCAGCTCTGACAGCCTTAGTTCCAGAGTGACCAACCGCTGCCTATGTTTCATTCCCACCGAGAACAGGGGGCAGCACCCTGCTTTCATTATGGCTCACCCAATGCTTTATTAAAAGTGACTTACAGTCTCACACTTTCCCTGCATGGAATTTCATGGTAGAAATGTGTTGTTTTTTTTAAAAATTTTTTCTGTAAATAATTTGCTTACGAGTACTACAGGAACCTTGTGATGAGTAAACTGTTTAATGCTACCTGGTTCCCAAATACTTGGACTTGTGACCAAGGCAGCACACATCAAAAATAAATAAATTCTTGAGCTGCAGTAAAAAGGAACAATAAACTGGAGAGAATTTTTGGATAAAAAACATTTGTATTTGCAGAGGTCAGCGGACTAAATTCACCACCATCACCAACAACAACAACAACAACAACAACAACAACAACAACAGTGGTCACTGGGGCCACTTTTCAAAACTGCATTTTTCTGGTGCCTTGTGAACAGATATGACTTTTTTATTATTATTATTATTATTATTATTATTAAATATAATAATAATAATAATAATCATCATCATCATCGTATTTGTCATAGCAGAAGCAAGAAAGCTTGGGAGTGTCCAACTCCTCATGAACCAAATTAACCCCTCCTCTGTTTAGTGAACTTGAATTTTCTTCACCAGGAAGCCAAAGCTGCTTGTGTTTAAAGGAGCTTTGGAAAGGCCTGCTTGCCCAGTTCTTCACAGGTCTCTGTCTCGGGAGAACAAGCCATCAACAGTCTGACGGAGTTAACAATACAGATCAAGAAACCGTTCCCTGATCACCTGTGGTAGAAAAACCAGCACAGAAAATGAACGTGCTTTTATGCAAACGTGTAAAAAAACTCATTGGTTTAATTTTTCCACTGGTCAAACCTATATATTTTTATTATGGAATTTCCAGCTAAACCTAATGTGTGCCTTCAAACATCTCCACAAATCTATCATAACTGAGCTCAATTGTTGTACAAAATGTGCAGATTCTACTTTGAAAACCATATGGATCGTTTGCATCATTCATATGTTAAGTCAGGGGGGCTACAGAGTTATCGTGAAATCTTCTGGCTACAACCTTTGAAAATAAAAGGGATTTTACACAAAATGACTCATCATTTAATCTTAATTCAAGCTTTTGGAGGAGACCCTCATTTGCCGTTTAAACTTTTTCCATACTGTACGTAACATGCAGATTTCTACTCTGAGAGAGAGAAACGTGCAGCAAGAAGAAGAAATTCTGCCCTGCAGACAAACAGGAGATCGATGGATTCAGCACAGGCGTCTGCTTCCATGTGCCCAGATGTTCAAAACGGTTTAGCACCTGGAGGAATAGTTCAATCTTAAACGAAACGCAAATCTGCCTGCTGTGCAGTGATCTTGTACGCAGTTTTGTAAAAGCACTTCATCGGATGAGACGAAAGGAAGTGGGAAACTTCAGCTCCGCTTGAGGGGGTCAAATGATAAGGTTTTACATGCTGGAATTCATACCGTCTTCATCTGGCTTCGAGAACCATTTCATTTGAAACATGCAGTACTGTGCAAAAGTCTTAGGCATGCACCTTGAATGTGTGTTGAGAAGTACAGGTAGATTCTTTTCTACCATCAGGGAGGTTTCTGGTTGGTCCCAAATTCATTCTGCAGCCTGAGAATGACCTCAAACACCCAATCTTCAGCAAAAAGAAGGAATTCTGCAACAGATGGTATGGTCCCCACAGAGCCCTGATCTCAACATGATCAAGTCAGTCTGGGAGGACATGCAGAGACAGTCAAAGTGTGCAGAAGAACAGTTCCTCAAAATGTTTGGAAGGACCTACCAACCTCTACCTTAAACTGCATGCAAGTTTGCATAAGAGAATTGATGCTGTTTTAAAGGCAAAGGGTGGTCCCACCAAATATTGATCTGACTGAGGTTTTTTTTTGTCTACTGCACTTTTTAGAAGGTTTATTGGTTAATAAGTATCCATGGAATTATTTTTGGAACCATCCTCGCTTTATAACATTTTTCCCACAGGTGCCTAAGACTTTTGCACAGCACTGTACATGTTACAGCTGCAGCAGTTACACACTAAAGGGGGGAGGCGGGGCAGATCCACCCGGGGTATAAAAGGGGTTTCAAAGCTGTAAAGAAATAATTGTTTGCAGTGAATTTTTAAAAAAAGTACAAAGGTGGAGTTTTAGGGCGACTAAAACAGTTAAAAACAAAATTATTGTGCGGGCTCTTTCCTTAGCGTGTTCTGGTTTATATCAGCAAAGGGCCTGTGGTCCAGGTAAGGCCCAGGTAAAGGTGCTGCTGCTGTGAAATACTAAGAATGGTGCCCGTGCATCTTGGGTAGTCTGTGTGGAAGCTGTATAAAGTTTTATCTAGGTTGCTTCCTGAACCCACTGAACCCACGATGGTTAGACACCTATACAATGCATTGCTGCTGCTGCACATCTGTAAATAGTTATATTTAACCTTTGTGGGGTGTTATGCAGGTGACTTGGTGCTGGCTTTGTGATGACGTTCACCAAAATGGGATAAAGAGATCCGATGCAAAGCACTGACACAAAAAGCAAATGGGAAAAACATGAGGATTACTATGGAGGAAAGATATTTTTCAGATGCGATACGCAAAGAGTCAAATCTAGATTTCATAAAAAGAATGCAGCAATTTTCCAGTAGCGATGTGTCTCAGGCCACTTCAGAACTGCATTACTTTAACAGAAAGCAGCAGTGAAGTAACATGGAAGCAAATACATAATCTCCGAGTCAATTGGATGTAATTCACTGAATTTACGGTACGCCAAAAACCGACCGGGTTGTTTTCAACCCGTGGTAACAGCCAATTACGTCTTACGTTACATCGGCGATATTCTGACTGGATTTGTTGAGGCTGATGTTCTTTTTGAAAGAGGCTGAGCTCCTCCTCTTGGGAATGAAACCAAGGCTTAGGCATAACTATCGAGCGAGAAAAGTGTTGGATGGAAAAAGAATCTCTGGACAGCAAATATATGGGGGGGAAAGACGCAAAGTTACTTTTCCAGGCAAGTTTTGTGGAATCTGGCTGACCAGTCATTGAAAATCTGTGGCCCATCTGTACATGTGTAGTATTAACTATGGACGTGATGGTATCATCTTTAGAAAAATTATTACTTGGGCGTAGTTATAGAGAAGCGACGAACATGAAGAAACGCCTTTTGTCTCCATTGGTGCTATTTAAAGTTGAAAGAGGCTCTTTGGTTGAGGCCTTGAGGTTTATGGACTTGTTAACTGGTCAAAAGGACCACTGGGGACCAGCCGTGCTAAAATCCCATCTGAGCGGCCACCCATGGCTCTCCAGTCCCCATTCCTGCCCGGGGTGACCGATTGCCTCGCATTAATCTCAGTCGAGCTTTGGCAAGGCCTCGCTCAGTTTGCAGCGCCAGCATTTCCTTGCCCACCCCCGTTCACTCGTGTTTGCTGAAATAAATCTTCGACGCAAAGCGGCATTCAGAGAGGCAGCCATGCTGAAAAGCTTGGACTGCAGCGAAAACATTTTTGACATGTAATGATTCTCCGTAAAAAGTCCCATTAATTATCCTGAGAGGCATCGAAATGTCAACAGAAGGCCTTTTGGATTTAACAAGTTTAAAAAAAACTTTCCTTCATTTAAAAAAAAAAAAAAAAACGCCAAAAACTAGGTTCCAAAACCTTAGGTTTAATAAGGGCAAAAAAAGACAACTTATGACTAAAAGGTACAAGTGCACTTCGCTTTTAATAATTGTTTGGTATATCATTGCACATGTACTGATATTTATATAAGTTGTGGGAAAAGCCTGCTATTGTTTATTTGAACAGGAGATTCTGATCATTCTCTTATTTTAAATGGAGCTGAATCAGACTGAACAGAATGTTCTGACCAGGTGGTGAGGCTCTGTTCTGTAAAACATGGACTAAAATGAATTTTTGACAGTCCGACACCGTGGAATCCAAGCGCTAACTTTGCCTGTCTAGCTGGCCTGCCGGCAGCCAACGTCTGGGGAAACTTCTGCACCGTTCTGTCAAACTTTTACCGGCGGAGCCCTCCAAGCCAGCAGGGGGCCAAGCAGCAAGCGTGTGCACTGCTGCCCTCCCCGAGATAAGTGTGGATCGAGGGCCTGTGCTCCACGCTGACAGCGTGCGGTCAGCCAGGGAAAGGCATGAACTTGGGATGACCCTGCAGAGTTGAGACCTCGATGGGTTCATCTGCAGGCCAGCTCTGATTCTTTCCTGTTTTTTTTTTTTTTTTGGACAAAAAGATAACACGTACCGTACTCAAGCTTAGAGCCCGCGGCTTCCCCATCCTCCCACTCCTCGCACTCCTTTCCTTGACCGACTCTGGAGCAGCCCTCCCCAGCCCTGCCGCCGGTCGCAGTGTCCACAACTGTGCTGCGATGCCTGTGAAGAAGCGAGAGGTTATCTGTGTGCTATGAGGGAGTACGCGGAAGATACCTGTGAAGGAGGTCAGAACTGGGGGTTCTGGCTCGCTGCTGAGACTGTGCAAAAAGGTTAACTGGCCGATAAGGATTGGGACCAAAACTACTGTCTTTTCCACTGTCCTAAAGGTCCAGCGAAACAAGGCGAAAGCGTCAATGGAGTTTGGGTCGCTGGACCAAAAACAAGCAAAGTCATATAATGGGGCAGGGCTCTCCACAGCTGGACCGTGAACAACCTTCTGTGGGGTACAAAATTGATCCCCACAGGCCTGCTGGACTCAAAGCGCAGCAGAGATGAGTAAACAGCGAGACTTTGCCGCCCGCACTGTTTGCAGGCACAGCGCCGCTGGGTACCTGTATTAATGACACACGCCAAAACACTTTCTGAAAACTGGATTTCCATGAGCTACCTTGGTGCGGAATTTTAACAAGACAGACCTGCGTTCCTGGCAGCGGCTGTGTTTGAAGCTCTGAGCGCTTAGCATCTGAACGGCGAGCAGCAAGTTATTCACCAGCTGCTGACTGCTGTAGGGTCGTACGGTGGCCGAACAGGGAAGCGCTCCTACCTACAGGTGGGTGAAGGGGGAAAAAATGGAGAAGAGGTGTTCACTTCTTCTCAGGAGGCCACGACACAACAGCCGATCCGAATCCGCTTGCTACACCATTACCAACCAAGCGGGGTAGGACAGAAGATCAAACACCTCTGATGTGTTGGACAAGAGAGAACATAATTTCATTGCGGTCTGACATAACTTGACTCCTCTGTGTGAAAGACACACAAACCACCCTGAAGCTTGCCATCGCAAATGGGGCAAAGCAGTCTGGGAACAGTGCCTGGGTCTTGTCTTGGTCAAGAACTGGGGCAGCAGTCTTCAGCAGAATCTGCCAGGAGGCCTTGACTAATGGCATCTGCACCCGGGTTGGGGGTGGGGGGTGCACACCAGCATGCGGTGGGAAAGGGCAGAGGTGGGGGCTTGGTGTGGAGCTGGCTGCTGTTGAAAAGCAGGGATTTTGCTGGAGACACAGAGAGGTCCAGGGATGGGGGCGAGAGTGTTACCGCAGTTTAAGCCTGGTGGGCCGAATACTCCATAAACCTCGAGGCCTCATCCAAAGAGCCTCGTTCAGCCTTACGTGGCACCATTGGAGATAAAAAAGAGCATTAATTTTGCCCTAGAAGACGTTTTTTTTGTATTCTATACTTAACACGACATTATCAATTGGATTTATTACATTTTTGCTACCTCAGCCATGTCCGTCGTTCTAGACTAGAGTAGGATCAACTACAGCTTGCCACACACAGACACACACCCCAACTAGCTTGCAGAAATGAACATGAGCTTCTCTAGTGCACACTGCATGTTCTCAGGGCAACATCTCTGTTGTTCTGCACCCAGTGACCCTCCTCACCTACCGAACGATGACTGGAATAGTTAGACGAGGCCTCCAGGGCACAGCGCTAAACAGACTTTTGTTTCAGCTGTGGATCCCATCACAGGTCTCCTGTGAGGAAAGCAGGACAGATCTGGACCTCTGTTGCAAGGCCTGTGGAACTGCGAGGCCCTAAAGCGGTCTTGTCCTTGTTGGGACACAGCGCCCAGCGTCAGTATTGCCACTGCTGCTACTGTCAACAGGCTGGGAGCCTTTCCTAAGCAAGGATGCGACCTGCCAGGGTGTCCTCGGAGAAATCAAGGATTTAATCCTTTCGTCTTTTATCGGCACAAAAAGGAGAAAGGGTGGATTTAACAGAAATTAAGATTTATGCCTGAGATGTTTGCCTCCTCCTAAAACTAACAGTTTTGGTTAAACTACAGTTTAAATTTGAGCTGAGCTTAACTATTGCTAAGTTTCAATGACTGTAGATTACCCCTCCTAAAAACTAATACTTACAGCTTACTTAAACTGAGCTTAAATATTGTCAGTTTAACTGACTGTATTTTACCTATTGCATTTCGTTTGCTTGTCTACTGTAACTTTGGCAAAACCCAACTATGAGTACAATATGTCAGTAAAGCACTAAAACTGAAATTGAGAAAGAAAACTACCCTGAGAGAGAAGAAGAAAGAAGTTGAAAGAGGGTTCAAATGAGAGAATGAGAAATATGTCCACCGAGCCAAAATACATCGGTGTTTTTATTTATAAAGTCAAAGGTCACCCAAACCTTACTTTCTTCTGCTCTACAGAATGTGAACGTCAACTAGATAGATGCGTTATTACGCGCAGTTTTAGGCAGACCATTAAGCCTCAAGCGAGCCACATTTTTTACAATCTTCAGCAAAATGTCATGTTTACTGCTGACGTAAACTACGTCAGGTTTTATGAAAAACAGGTACGTATTGCTAATCGCCTTCAGCTGTCATAGAAATCAAATCGGAGCTCTGGCAGTTTGAACTGGAATTTTGCAAAAGTTCAGTTAGCTCTGGAAACCAGGCCCAGCTGCTACAGAAGAGTGATCCCGCCCCCTAGTGGTGAAAGTTGGTAGGGTCAAAAAAATGGTTTGGAAGAGGAGGAGGAGGAGGAACATAGGCTTAGACTGTATCTGTTCTGGAGCTGAGTGGGAAAAGTATAAGTGACCCGGAAGATGCTGTCTTTGGACTTAAACCTTCTGCTGTAATGCCCTTGAGCGAGGCACCTACCCCCGGTGCCAGTTGCCTGGAATTTTAGTTTAGTTTTTAAAAAATACCCAGCTGTGTAACTTGCTTAAATCAGCATCAATAGCTGTGGCACATGGGGGGTGGAGATGGAGGGGGGTACAGAACACACGCACATAGTATTGTGCAGAACAATTTGCAGGACTTTTCACAACCACGCGCAAGCCCTTTTGCACACATATGAAGCTGGACACCATGCAAACACCAGTACATTCTTCTCCCCTGAACACTGCATGCTGCGTCGGAGGAAAATGTCTGCTGAATAAATGAAAATAAGACAATGATCTTGAAGGGGTAAATTCCTGTGTCTGATGTACTACAAAACTTTAAAAAAAAAAAACGTATAGGAAACAACCAACAGCAAAAACCTGCCACCGTCATGTCCTTTGCCCACTAGGGGGCACTTTAATACTGTCACACTGGTAAGATGACCGGTTTGGGCCACGCTTGCTGTCACTCACTGAGCGCGACACGGAGGAGCTGACGGAGCTGAAGGCCGCTTTCAGCATATGTGGTGTCATTTAAGACTTCATTACAAACAGAATTTACCCATCAGACACAAAGCAATCCCCGGTGTGTTCCGGATCCTTCACGCGCACAGCGAACTTGACTATCCCTCCTCCTCGCCGTTCCCTGTGAGCAATTCATTTGCATTCATTAATCTTGCAATTACTTATACTCTTTTATTTTTAACTCGCCTTGTCTGCGGTTGGGCTCCAGCATCGCCCTTGACCTTCACACCTTCGTAGACTTCGAGCCAACTAAAAGCGTGCCGACAAGGTGCCGGTGGCAGCTGAGCAAAAAATCAGAGCTGAGCTGACTTAATGAAGACTTAGGAAGAAGAATTAATTCATATCCAGCTCACAGCGACGTCCCTTTCGAAAGTTTCCGTCCTGAACTTGCTGACTACTAGCCAAGCTGTTCACAGAATACATCACACTGGGCAAAATGGTTACGTGCTGTGTGTGGGTCTGGGTGTGTGTGGACTGTCTCCTGCCCCACCCACACACAGCGCGTAACCATTTTGCCCAGTGTGATGTATTCTGTGAACAGCTTGGCTTTGAGCGCCCACCACTGATGGGAAGGTAGCAAGGAGGTGTCAGCAGTGCTAGGGAGTGAGAGATGTGCTGCTGCGTGAGTCAGCAAGGATGACAGCGGGCCAGAGACCAACACAGAAGGTGAGCCAAGGCAAGGTCTATTAATAGAGGTCTTGTTTTGGTAGCGAAACTACGACGGGGGTAGGCGCACCCTCCGCTCTATTTTTCACGGCCCGGGAGCCAGCAGAAATGATCCCCTCACTACAGTTGGACCTTCAGAGCTTTAATTTTACAACATTAATGATATACATAAGGAATAGAGAGTGAAAGTTGCTCAAAACTCTGTGGTGCCTGTTTAGTTATTCAAGTTTTTTTTTTTTAGCCAAATTCACATTCCTCTGCTTGCAAGTACACTGAGTTATTCACTGTGATGCCAACTCACTACAGAATGTGGGCAGCAGCGGAAGAGGAGCCCATTGCTGGGGACTCACCCAATACACACAGTCACTCTCAAAGGGCAATGCAGTTATTATATTGCTTAAACCACATGTCTTTGGACTGTAAAGGAAACCAGAACAGCCTGAGGACACCAACACAAACATTCTCTGCCGGCAGACTGAAGCTGCGTTTTCAGAGTTTGTCCTACAGAAGTACCTAGGTTCGGTTATGTCGGCGTATTAGTGAACCAAAAAAGTTCTGATACAGTTTCTGTCAGTGTTAGGCCTTTCCTACGTCGTGTTAAAGAGTTCTTTTATTGCCGGGGGCTACAGTGAACTCGAAAAGGGATTCGGACACAAGAAGGTTAAAAGACACCCTGGTAGCCCTTCCTGGGAGTGACTGATAGTCGGTTTCTAATGGGTAGAAGTGCAAAGTAAAACAAGTAACACATGACTTACCGTGTGACCTAAACTGCATTGTGTTCTGCACTTTTCCCTCACCAGGAGACATGTTTTATTGCCATTATAGTTGTTAATGTGTCACTACTGTCAAGAGTAGAAGCAAGTGTCTTAACATTTATTATTTTTAATTTCTTTTTCCGGCTGGAAATAGGTACTCTAGTTTTGCAAACGCAGACAACCTTTGAGAATGGTGATGGATTAAAAGCCACTTTCTGTTGCCATGCATTTCACTCGTCTACGGAGGGGAGTCGAAAGATTTTTTCACTGAGTGCAGTTAACTAATAACTTGGGAAGGAAAGAGCAGCTGTAAAGTGAACTTTAAACGGTGCTGGTAAAGTGACTACAACTAAACTGAAGCAAGGAGAAGAAGAAAAACTCTGTGACGTCCCAAATCTGCATGCATATAAATGACCAGCTGAGGGTCTCCTCGCCAGAGAGGTGTGGCAGGAGGCCCTCAGCGCCCCGGCAACCTGCGTGGGTCATTTCCCTGTTTATAGAAGGAGTCACTGCAGGTTCGCCAGCCCGTTTTGCTCTTCTCCAGGTGCCGAGCCTACATTGTTCATAGTTTCGCGTGTTTTGTAAACCCTGCACGTATCCCAGTAACAGTCTTGCAGTTTGCTCCCGTTCAAAATTCAGTAGCTGTGCATAAATCCCACACTTTGCTGCTTATGTACAGTAAACAGACAAACAGACGAACGCAAATGTGCTCACACATCCTTCAGGGTTACCACATGTAGGAACTATTACCTTCTCCTGACCTCAATGCTTCCGCTTATCCCTACCCCTACTCACCATGACCCAATACTGTGTTCAAGTGACTAAGTCTAACATCGACTGAATACCGCGTTTTAACCATTGTCCGAATCCGTATCCGCAGGCCCAGCCCTAACTGCCAGCTTTACTTATAACACTAGCAGTTTTTTCCAGGTTTAGTATTAGGAAGGATTAATATTTATTGTAATCTCACTGTTTCTTTGTTCAGTGTCTTATTCCCAATATTTATTTAAAAATGTCATGACTGTGAGAGAAACATGAAAACTTTAACAAAATATGTATCCACTTGAACTAGGCAGCTCTTTCTCAGCAGAGGAACTTGCCTTAGAAAGATAACGGAAAGAAGCACAAGACTATAAAAATGAAGCACGTAGTATGAATCCACGTGTTAAAAGATGATGTGAAAATCCGGTCTGCTCCCGATGAGCACTAAGTGTCACCGTGTTGCTCCGGCGTCGTGAACCCGGGCCTCGTGGCTGGGGGGGAGGCATGGCATGTTATACCATGTGCCTCCTCAGATGCCAGGTCCTGTTAATGTAACAGGAGTCAGAGTTGCGACGTAATGGTGCCACGGGCGGCCTGCGCCTCTTCGGTAATTGTTGACTGTCACGGACTCCCGGTCTGAAAGCTCCCAGCTGTGTAACCATGACAACAGTGCAAGACTAAAAACAGCAGGGGAGTCTTCGTGCTTTCTTTCAGCACCCCTCCTAGCCCTCCGCCCCCTGTGGTCCCTAAGACTGCTGGGCTTCGCAGCAAAGTGATGATGATGATGATGCAGAAAAAAAATCGTACTTTCTTAATATCCTGCTACCTTCTATCCGTGGCATACTAAAGGGGGTGTGTGGGGGGGGCTTTGGTTACAGGTGGAAAGGATGTGCTAGAGCTGTAGAGAAGTGATGTTTGCTAGGAGATTTTAAAAAAATCTACAAGGGGACTTTTTAGGCGACTAAAGCAGGAGAAAACAAATAAAATAATTATCCAGGCTCTTTCCAGAGGCCCATCCAGGAACCTGTGTGCATTTCAATCCCTCCTGTCCACCTTGAAGGTGCAATAAAAAGAGATGAGATATGAATATAATGCTGCAGTTATGGCCACACAGTGTATTGTCACTGGGGGGGGTGTCAAAGAAAGGGTCCACCCTGGGTGTCAAGTACAGTGGGTATGCTGTTACATCCTGTTCATCCCCAACCATGTATGCATACATACATTCAAACCCTGTGATCGGTGGCTGCTGTCAGCACTTCAGCATTAGAGCTAAAGCACAGACATGGGCTAAAGCCTCCCTTACGTTCCGGAAAGGAGCTTCAAAGCAGGACATCACACTAACTTTAGAGATTTGAAAAGAATAATTTTAAGGCCTGCATTTTTTTTTCCATTTTAATGTTCCCTATTGTAATGCATCACGTATCGAGTAAAGCACGATTGTAGAACGTCTCAATCTGTATTTTCCCTTGTGTAAAAAAAACATTTTGCAGTGTTGAGCAGATCACCAAGCTTTCGGAGGCGATGTCTACTTGAGCATATTTCAGCAGAAACAGCTGGCTTCTCTGCTGTGTGTTCTCAACTGTTTGAGTGATGCAAAAATTTATCTGCAAGTGAGCCGGTTTGCTACCTGTAGCAGAAAGCTTGGCGTGATACCTGCATGGGAGCCGGCGAAAGGTAAAGCTGGACTGGTCTAACTGGTACGACCCTTGATGTTACCTCTGGTTTCCAGCATCATGTTTGTGTACTGGCTGTCATTACGGTGCTCAGTTGGAAGTGAATGAGAAACTCATTGTTGGAATTTTTTTTTGACACTTGGTTAGGATTAGTCATTGAATTCTATAATAACAGTGAGCTGTAACACAAGGGTAAGTTATAGTTAGGCATGAAACAACTGAAACATGTTGGTTTATAACTTATCTTCACTGGTTATGCTGAGGTCAGTGCTGACTTGGTTCAGAGCTGTATTACTGGGAAACCCCTTTGGGTCTAAATGCTCCCAGGGGTACAAAAGAGGCCATTTAAAGGGTTCTATTGAATTACATGGCAACTGTAGTCGTGTGATTCAGTAGAATCTGTAATATTTCCAGCTGGTATAGTATATATTAATAATATTACTTGTGTGTTACATTAGGGGGAACGATGAGGCCTCAGGCCGAACTATCGCCCCAGGTTCTTGGTAACAGGCGAATTGTTGAGTTCTAAATATTGCATAAAGTATCTTTTTTTAATTATTATTTTGGCACTTTAATACAGCAATGTATAATACTGGTGATGAGTACATTGATGAAACTTACCGATCGGGTAAAGAAAAAGCACAGGGGAGCACGTTTGTCCCGCACCCAGATGTGAGGTGCAATACCTGATAATAAACCATTTGGGAAGACAGAATGGAAGGGGTGGGGGTGTGTAAATGTCCACCAGTGGGAAGCTGTTATTTTTCACATAGGTCACGTTTATTGGCGAAAACCTCGTACATAAATCCAAAATTTATTGTCTGCATTTACAATGCATAGCTGAAGTTCTCATAGAAAACTACTGATGACTTAGTCGCTAAAGACAGACACAGGTGTTACTTTTCATAACGGAAACCTACTGTGAGTCAGGGAGTCGTGAAATGACAAATTACCAAGAACACGACAAATCTGAAGATGCAGGTCACATTATCCACATTGTTATTGAAAAAGATATACTTTGCTAACAGCAAAACGATAATCCGTTAATCTGTTTTCTTGCAGTCAATAAAATCGCTTAAAAAAGCAAATACTTAGTGGAGAATATGGCAGGGCAGAGCAAGGCAAGGGGCCGGGGCCGTTTTACTTAAACCATGCCAATGGGGGGGAGCAGATCTCGCTCGACCTGAACAAAAGTTGAATCGGGAAAGTGGTGGTGAAAGGATACAGGTGTAGAACGCGGGCAAATTAACCTGAACATAACTACACAGTAGTTGGATTTCATCTAAAAAGATATACAGTATAAGCCAATACTAAGAAGGGCACCTCTTTAGGAGATTCACAACAGTGTTAAATATTATATGCACGGGATAAGCACCAAGGACATGGTAGTTAACATAGCATGATATGGTACCCAAGTTGATCTCTGCTCAGTGGTATCTGGATGTTTCGCTTCACAAGCAGAAGACGACGTTTGGCCGCTATTATTCAAAGCCCGTGCTTGAGCTGTTGACCTCTTCCCATGGAGCAAGTCAAAATATGCAAAAATGAAAGCTGCCTTGAGTTTACCGTATTAATGAAACCGACCGTTTTTCGTATTCTTTTTTTTTTTGACAGAATGAAAGATAAAAATGAATAACGAAAGCAGGATATTATAAAGTGGGGGAAAAGAAAAGGTTGGAGCATTGCCACAGTTCAGTTCAGTCTCACAGTTTGGTTTACGATTCAGTTAAATCAGCAAAAACTGCAAAACAGATGCATATGTGTCGCATATAAAATAAACCCTTTATAACCTTACTTTATAACAGGGTGCTGTGGTTACAAGGAGCTCCGCCTGTGACGAAAGGGTTGCCCACTGACCCCCCCGGAGGGACAACGCTGCTGTACACTTGAAGAAGGCAAGTCTACCTGTGTTTTGATGTAAATGTAAATCTTTGCTGTATCTTTGTAACCTTTATGCATGTTCTTAGTGAGACAGGCTGCCACAACATGGTGGTTGAGCCCTCATTCCCAAAGCTTCCCCGAACCCCACAACCCTGCGTTATGGCAAGCGGCTACTGTAAAAGAATGAATAAATAAATATTTTGCACCTTTCTTAGGGACTAGAATAGATCTTGTTCAGGTCCCCCTTTTCTCTGGACAGAACTCCAGAAGGTACTGCAGTTCAGTGACAAGGCCTTATTTCTCATAAAAGAACCAACAATGAATTTATCAGCAAATATAACTGACTCAGTCACTGACTGTCTTGCTATTATTGCTATTCTGCAAAATGTAAAACACTATATATGTTTTCCAGTGGTTTTTAAATGGTCGTTTCCCTTGTTAGCAAATTATAATCGCTCCCAAGTTCAAATGAAAACTCGGCTTCAATAAAAAAATTTAAAAAAAAAACACAGCTGCATGTGACAGTTGTGAATTGCGCTCTATAAACCCAGGATTTAAAAAAGAACATTTTTGGTTAGATGCATTAACAGTTAATAATAAATGATACTGTTTGACATTCCGGTTTTAAAAATCCAACTGTAAAATTCCAAGACAGAAGAACCACTAAAGGCCAAAAAACACACAGAGAACAGAACCTTCTGGAACACTGCATGCGATCATCAAAACTTGCCATTGACTTAGTAGCACTGATCGATAATGCGAGAGTGGCTACACCATCGAAACTGTTTTACACCGATTTTTTCACGATACACGTATAGTAACAATTGACATCAAAACGGTTTTCAGAAATTATTGCTACAGTGGCAATATATCTAGCTTCAAAACACAACATTTACAGTTAAACCAAAACCCTGCTTCAACTGAGGTATAAATAAACGGGGCATCAGAATAGAGTGAATAAAAGTACTAGTCATTCTAGTCACATTCTAGAAGGTGCTGAATTTCAGTTTGCTTCTAAACAGTCCAAACAACATGGACGTGGCTGCAGGTAAATAACACAAGCCAGGCCCTTAGCAACATAAGGTCCCTTGAGCAACAAGCTTCTGAAAAATGATCTTTAATGCCATCAAGCAACTCATCAGCATTATTGTAAACCAGCTATACATTTCTTAGTTTGGTCCATTGTTAAGATAAATAGTAATATATGTCTAATCCCAAGCAATTCCTTGTTCGTAGCCTGTTGCAAACTACTTTACTTTGGAATAAAACTGCTCATCAGGCTTCTATCTTCTTCAGAATAAGGAGCATATTCCTCAGCGAGTGATAGGATGCAGTACATTCAGTACAAAGAAAAATGATTACATTTTAAACAATGACTTCCAAACTTCCCAAAAGCATCTTCTCCCTGTTTCACAGCACTGCTGACGTAGCAAGTACCCATCAAACGTCTACTGGCTGCTCCTCAGCTTACCAACAGCGCTGTAACAATATATATTTATATGTCTGAAAATGCTCGTGTTCATTCAGATCCGTATTTTCGCTGGATTTTGTTTTTCACGTCTTTCTTTGCACGTTCAACAGAACCAAACCTGTGCTCACCTGCCGGGCCAGTAGATGGTACTGAAGTGCACCCGCAGAGAAGAGAAGCGGAGGACCTTCGTGGCTCACGCCACATTCCCAGTGTGTTTATCCACAAAGACAGATGGCAGAAAATCACAGAAGATCGCACCCAAAATCCAGTTCAGTTCAATGCAGTTATTTACAGCCTATGTGGTGTATTTGTGAGTTTTGGTGATTCTAAATAGATATAGAACAGTACTGAGTATCTATAAAACCCGTGAAACTCACAAATTCCCACATATATACAGACATTTTAAGCAAGAAGCAAAATCATGGAAATGCATGATGTTTAATTCATATGTCATCAAAGATCATATTTATACTGTGTAGCTGTCCCATTCAAAGAGATTTTTAATACATTGACCCTCCACCCATAAAATCCTTTACAGTGAAATCCTCGAGCCACATCTTTGGTCGACACAGATTATTCCACAGAGAAAAGTGCATCGTGAACCTAAGGAGCATGATGACAATATTTATCTATTTATTTTTAAAAAAAATACTATTAAACCACTAACCTGCTTTGGTTCTTATGCTGTTTACACTAGTTTACTGGTTACATGGTTATGCAAGATCTGTAATATATTCTACGACGCTTTACTTTCTAAAAGCAGAAAACCTTTTTTTTTCTTGCAAAGTACTGTACCACTTTTGTGAGGAAAATTCTAAATTCACATTAAATGCTATTTGCAAGTCCATAAACATAGCTCATCCTCTATTGCATTTTTTTGTTACATTGCATTTATTAACAGTCATTGTTCTGAATATTTTCATGCACAGCATATATTGTACCCCTGGACAGATCTAGTACTCCATCTCTAACAGCTGTGTCCTGGGTAAATATTACAAGTTAAACAGAGGAATTGACTGACAGGTGGGATATATTGCTAACGTCCACACAATAGGAGCGAAATGTTGAAGGAATTATTAAAGGGTGGGACATTATGCAGCCTTGTGAGAACATCAAATGATGGCGGTTTGAATGCGAGTGCAATACCTGGTTTCAAGTAGCACGTCTCCACGTGCGGAGAGCTAACATGAGAAAACATAGGACTTTGTCACGATCCCCTCAACTTTGTCTTCACACGTAATCGTTCAGTGATATTATTTCTCACCCACAAGAGGCTGGTGTGGAGTCACCTTTCGAAAGGTGTCTTTCTGGGATGTTAAGACCAGAGTCTGCAGTAATGGGAAAGATCGATGGATCTCTCTTCTCTCCACCACTGAAAGGGAACTGTAAACACCCGGATGTGGCGGCAGTTGCGTTGGTGGGGGTTGGGAGTGGGGCAGACGGAGCCAGACCGGGAGCCCATCCTTACTCCTCGCTCTCCTCGTCCTCGCCCTTGCTGCCCTTGCTCCAGCGCTGAAAGCAGTGAACAGTGGAGGCCAGGAAGAAGCTGGCCATGATTGCTGCCACTGACACGGAGATGCCCGAGAAGATAATGATCAGGAGATCAGTGAGCGTCAGGGTCTCCTGGCACTTCCGGAAACTTTCCTGCGAAAGCTGGCTCAGAGTCACCCTCCGCCCATCCGTGGGCAATGAGCACTCCAAACCTTCTACCCCTGTGGGAGGGGAAGAACAGGCAAAATTACGTGTTAAACATAAACCCTATAAACAGCATGTCTGCTTAGGATAACTCACCTTCAGCTAGAGGTCCATAGCACACACTCCTATAAAGCACTGTAACAACCATTTAAACTAGTAAAAAGAACAGTCCACTTCTTTATGACTTTGTACCAGACAGAGAATGTTTCCAAATGTTTCTTAGCAGTGGTTGATGGGTTCTGAGAGCTTCTAAACCACTGTAGAAAGCAAAAATGCAATACGGCCCTTCGAATCCCCTTAAGCCACTGAGCTACTCACTACTGTAACCAGAAGATGTTAGAGCTTTCTTAATGCGCCAGTAAAGACGACAATGGGACCTAAAAATATGAACTCAACAACTGCAATTTTTTTAAACATGCTATTCAGGTCAACTGCAAAGAAGCCCGATGCTTTTTTTAATGCATTTTCAAGAAAAGAAACATTCGGTTCATTTCCCTCCACTTGTCTCCTTCCCAGCTCTACCTATGTTCTATATTTCTTTTTCTGAATAAAAAAGAAACTTTAAAATTTTTTTGATTCCGCAATGACAAAGTAATATGTTCCTTCTGAAAACTGACTGCAATGCAGCACCTTCTAATACACTTTCTCATTTTTTGTTTTTGTTAGCTTATCTCAAACAGTAGGAAGAGGGGATAATAAATCACTGTCTGCACTGCGGTGAATTACCCCTGTTGACTGAAAATGAATGTAGGCCAAAGGAGGCAAAGACAGAATTGATACAACATGGTGAGATGAAACACGTGGTCACTTAAATGTCGCTTTGATAATATGGACAAGTCTGCTGCAGAATGGTGACTGACACTTGTCAAAGCCAGGGATTAGGGTTGTGAGTGACAAACACGTGCTCAGGTGCCCTCACCCACCATCACACACAATCTGGCTCAGCAATGAATTTAAGAAAGAGTATCTGTGGGGTATGAAGATTGTCTTTGCTACCATACTGGTGACTTTTAATGAGTTTCCAAGAAACAAATGTGTATATTACACTTGTAAAAGCTTTAGGGGAGTTTGGCCCACATAACGTGACGTCCAGCTAATACTCTTGTTCGCAGTGGGAGCCACCGATTTTCCTTGTATTACAGTCTCCTTTCATAAGGAGTCACAATTACAAGCAAATGTAATTTGCACCCAAAAATACGCATACAGAACTATCAGCTTCCTCAAGAAACCTCAGTCCAGAACACTCGCTTTGTGTCACTGAGTTTCATTCAAGGCAACCAGCACCCACCCCCCCAGCATTTGGTATTGCTTCTCGTACGTACGTCAACTGTCAGGTAGCTGCACGTTGTTCTTTATCATCTACAAGACAAATGAGCCCTAAAGCCATGAAAAAAAATAGAAATGCTGAAAGGCAAAAAGGTGAAAGGAAAGCTTTATGTAAAAGTTGAACTGATAATAATTCTCTTGAAAGGCAGTATCATTACAAATAACTATTCATTTAACACATCATACTTTACAAATAGTTCAGTAGCGAGGTTGTGAGTATTATGATCATAATAATCACTATTGCCTGGCTAGATAAGAAAAAACTATTATTATTATTATTATTATTATTATTATTATTGCTGTCGTTGTTGTTATTCATTTAAACATAGGTTCCCAAAGCTCTTTGTAACATAGAAAGGCACATGAAATAACAAATCTCAAGCAACTGACAAAAAAAAGTTTTTCAAAAAGGACAACATCAATAAAAAGCAACAAAATAGAGTTTAAAAAAATGACACAATTTAAAGAAACAGCCACGATCGATAACCAGTTGTCCAATGTCCTGGGGTAGAGCCTACATGGGAACAATACGGCACAAGGCGAGGTTCTCCCTTGTACATCACTTGAGCTGAGGTGCCTGCTGTGCCACCAAGAGCACCAGAATAAAAGAAAGAAGCAGAGAAAAAATATCCATCCATCCATAAATAAATTACTGTCAACCGTCATCCTGAGCTGGGTCAGGCGGTGTGGAGCCTGCAGGAAAACAACAGTAAGATAAATTATGAGAGGGAAAGGGGGTGGATGGGAAAAAGGAGTTTGCAAATGTGCTGCTGCTGAGCACCTTCAAACACGTGGGTCTCAAATTGAGATTTAAAGGAGCCCACAGCAGTTCCAGTATCCTGGACTTTGACATTTTCTCCGTGTTTAACAGGCAGAGAGCAAACTTTGAACGGATGGTAAAAAAACAGATAAACTTTTTGTGGCTCAGAAATGGATTATCCATTTTTCTTGTGGGCAAATCTTGAGAAAAGAATTTCATCCATTAATGTAAGTGGAACCTGTATAAATGTTTTATTACTCATGAAGTACTTTTCTCTATTATTCCTTTAGGAAAACCATTAGTAAGTTATTATAACCTTCTTCGTATAACGCAAGCGATGGAGCTTCACGGGTAGAGGGCAGAGGGTTCTGCCACGATGTGTCCGACCGGCTCAGTCTGTGCGGACTTTGCACTTTCTCCCTTTGGTCTGTGTTGTCTCCAGATACCGGAGTTGTGACCATATCGACGGATGACCTTTTCGGCCGTCTTTTACCTGCTGCCCAACCTGCTATTCTTGCCTACTGCCTATGATCACCCTGCAACAATGTCTGTCCTTGTTTGTGAAAGACAGGTGGAGATATTTTAATCCAGTGAACAGGTTGTTCTGCCCAGAATTAAAGTCTCTGCCTCTGAAACCCTGCCAGAGGCTCCCTTTCACATGCCGATGTTTTCCGAGAGGGATTTCCACACCGGAACAGGTGGCTTAGCGTAACATGTTACATAGGCATAGCGATGCAATATTTCATCTAAACTGACCCCTTTGTGTACTCCTGGACTGGAGTAAACACCACAATAAATAAAAACAGAAGATTAAAGTTTGCTTTTACATAAGCTGCTACCGGATTTATTTTTATTGCAGCGAGTGACTGACAGTAATGAAGCATTGTCTGTATCGCATTAAATCCAGCAAGTGTGTCACATTCATTGTGTAATATGCATGGATTTTTGGGATTTGAGGGAAACAAATGCATACTTGCATCATATTTACTGCACATGTTATCTGACAGGACCCTGTGAATCACGGAAAATGCGACGTTTTATTTTTTATAATGCTATGGCATGGTTCCAATGGCAGAGACGGAGAAAAGAGGGACAACACAGTCAGTCTCAATCCTTGGAAGACGCAGATGGTTTCGGCTGCGCGGGTGGTTATGGCATTTTCACGTGTGAGATGTTATCTGATTAATGGTCTTAATACGTGGGCAGAAGGTCAGTCCTCGGAGGCACAATGAGCTGAACAAGAGCACTTGGTTGTCAACAACATGGGCAGCATTCAGGTTTACGTCTCAGAATGTTTCAGTTATTCTAGCAGCTCTGATCTTCTATAAGTTTCTGTCTGTATTAGGTCTGCACGTGAAAGGATATGTGTGGTTCGGCGTAATGGTACAAGGCCGACACGTGACACATTCCACAGCACCCCAGGCCCCGAGCTTAGGTGTGACCCCTCCAAGGTGAAATGAGTCATTCTCTTCCTCAGCCTCACTCCCCCCTCCATTTTACCCAAATCCTAACCAAACATCAATACAATGCTGGTTGCTACCTACCAATGAATCGCAGGTTCTGACAGCCCCCCTGCAGAGCTCACACGCTGATGTGTGTGCCCCCTTGGACAGAGCTCAGCCTGCGGAGGCACGGCCAGCCATTGTTTGCTAAACAGCACAGGCTCCACATTCTGAGCTCTCAGTCCTGCTAATAAGTTTGTTTTAGCAGAGCCCAGAATAAGATTTAGGGTGTGTGACCAAACATCAGTTCTTTTCCTTTGAGCCCACTTGGCCCATTCTGTTTGTGTTCCCAGTCTCTGTGGAATAAGCCAAGGTGGTTACTGGAAAAGCAAACAGCACAATGTTTGGCTGCCTCTATTTGTCTAAGATAAAGTTTCCACTGAGATGAAGTGTGTAGTGTCTGAAGGTCCGATGAAACCTCCAATCTAGATTTTAATTTATTGATAAAGGCATTTCCAAAATGCAGCTTATGCATTTAAATTTGCAACTCATTTTACATTAAAAAAATCAGAAAATGACCAAACGAGAATGGAAAATTCGAGAGCTGTTGGCACAACAGTATCTCCACTTCCTGAGGAGACTGAAAGGAGCTGGATTTCCACCTCCTATCCTCACCAGCTTCTACAGACATTCCACAGAGAGCATCCTCATCTCCTGTATGAGACCTGCATTCCCTTTGACCAAGGAGCTCTGTAGAGCATAGTGAAGACTGTGCATCCATCCCCAGGATTTCACTACCTACCATCCAGGCTATCTACAAGCAGTACGTCAGGAGAGCTCAAAACATCACTGCAGACCCCCCCCCCCCACCCCCACCCTCTCCACCATCTGTTCTCACTGCTGCTGTTTGGGAGATGCTGTTGCAACCTGAGAGTCAAAACCATCTGGCTCAGGTACAGCTTCCTACCACAGGCTGAGGCCGGAGAACTCCATCATCTCAGACCAGATCACCACCACCACCACCACCACCACCAGTGACCACCATCACTGCTCATAACTACTGCTGCCCACCATATGTGTATGTGTATCTTGTTTATGTTTCTGTGTGTGTGTGTGTGTGTGTGTGCACATGTATATGTATAATTTTATTTATACATTGCATTTATCAATCATATATAAAGATTTTTAACTTAATCTATATTTATTATATTTTCATTTTAACTGTCTAAATTTTCTTTCTCCCTGTTATGTACACTGTGGACCCAGGGGTCTTTATTTAGTGTTTCTTTGTATACCAGCTGATTCTTGATACTTGTTTTGTAATTATATGTGTAAATGACAAATTGAAGAACCTTTAAAATAGTGAGTCTGCTGCCCAACTGGACTGTTTTCATACATCACGCATTTTAAAATGTTTATTGAATTCTTTTCATTTATAATTTCACCTTATAATTTCATTTGGGCTGTTAGAATTGTGAACATTGCAACTACCTAATTTAGTCGTGATTATTCGGCTCCACATGAAATAACACCTGAACTATTTGCTGTAAGTTACAAAACACAGCATGCAAAGGTAGGATTATTTCACAGGGTATTTTTGTTGCAATCTGAGTTTAACAAATCCTATTATTTTACAAAACACTTCTATCACTCGTGATTCTGGTCACAAAAATATGAGGCTAGAGTTCAGAAGTCAGTGTTTTAATTATAATACAGTGCTGTGCAAAAGTCCGAGTCATGCAACTTGAATGTCTGTTGAGAAATACAGGTAGATTCTTATCTACCATCAGGGAGGCTTCTGATTTTTGCTGTGACAGAAAAAACTGTCACAGCAAAAACATCCATTTGGATACTGATATATGGGTATTAAGAGCTGTTATAGTGAAATTTTGGATAGAGAGTTGGATACCAAGGAATTGCTGTTACATTCAATTGCTTGCATCTATGTGACAAGAGGGATATTCAGCTACTACTACTATCCTGTCTTATTCAATAGTTATTTATAACTATATAGAGTATTATTGTTAATTATTTCTTCTTTTAATCCCTGTGAGATCTCACTGTACCCAGGAGTGTCTCTACAATGCATCATCATGCCCTTTTACAACAATTTATTTGACAATTCAAAACCATGACCTGCAACATGCTTTTGAAGACACAGCGTGCTGCTATCCCGCAAAACAGGTCACTTGTTTTTACCCCGAAAAGCAGAAGTTGTACAATAAAGTCGCTGTGTATCTAGTTCACTACAAAATCTGATTAATGACTTCTATTTATGTTTATGCAGCACAAACTTACTGGTATTTGTGAGGAGTTGGCCTGCTGTAGAAGTGTTTTGAACCTCTCTGTGTACAATCGTGAACCCATATTCAACACAAGAACCCTGCCTGTTTAAAATCTTCTGCTTCATAGGCCATCTTTTTCCTGCTGTTGTTTCAAGAGATATTTTCAACTGTATACATTTTGACTTTGTTTCATCAGGCTGTTAGTTATATTTAGATATTTTGACCATTTTTTGACCAACAATCCTCTTGCACTTGCTATCAGGTAGGAAAACTTACTCACTAGTAAGTGGTCATCAGTTTAGGAGCAAAAACTGCTTTCCCTAGCACACTGAAGCCATTAACTGAACCTTCAGTACAGCTTTCAGTCTATGGTGATACCTCCTACATCTCTTTCTCCTGCTGGGTTTTACAGCCATCTGCCATCCATCCTCTCCATCTGATCAAGAATCCAGTGGTACAAACTGAATAAGAACACTCTGATACCCTTAACTGCTATCTAAATCTTCAAAACAACTTAGAATGGTATTTACAACAATTTACACAGCATGGTCATGTTTACTAGAGTAGTTCAATGTGAGAACTTTCCTTAAAGATATTACAGTAGCAGGTTGGATTGAAACCAAGGTCCTGGGTCTTGCAAAAGTGAGAAACCAGCTGCATCTGCTATGGTACCTGCAGGACATGATCAGTCTCTTCATCTCAGCAAGAGAGCTATGTTCTTTCACATCAGGCCCTTTACTTATTCCCCTCAGGAGGGCTACAAAAAATCAAAAGTCAGAAAGTCTCTCAGATCGTGCTTTTGCTTCATTGCAGGGGAAGGAAATCAGTCTCTCCTTTAGAAATGCTGAATCTCTTTCAGCATTCAAGATGCACGGCTGAGCGGGGCTTCAACTCTGCTTGAGGGCTCGCACCTGCCTTGCGGTGAGGTTGTTGAGCCCCCCGGTGGGGCTCTGATGGCGGTGAAGGGAGAGGAGTTTGGGGCGGCAGAGGGTTGTGAGGGCACAGTGTGGGCAGAAAACAATGTGTTTGACAGGCCAGTCGACATTTTCCACTCCAGTACTTTACTCCGAAAATGACATTTTACAGAACTTCATTTCTTTTGGATACACGTCTTTTTTAGTCTTCTGAAATTAAATAGCATCTGCATTGATTTCATTTACATTTTGCTGACACCAAAGCAACTTAATGTCACACTTCATACAGTTATTTAGCCATTTATACAGCAGGGCAATTGTTTACTCGAAAAGTACTTTGCCCAAAGGTCCTACAGTAGGAGATGGG
Organism: Arapaima gigas; assembly: GCA_900497675.1. Taxonomy (NCBI): domain Eukaryota; kingdom Metazoa; phylum Chordata; class Actinopteri; order Osteoglossiformes; family Osteoglossidae; genus Arapaima; species Arapaima gigas. Next base: position 214,061 of record UFQX01000205.1, on the reverse strand, counting down.
GTTCAAACCTGGTTGCTTTTAGGCTGAAGGCAAAGCATGTCTAAACACTGTCTTCCCGCTGCTCAGTAACACCTGCTTAGTTGTGTTTCTCAGCTCACACAGAAGAAATCATAACGTGAAATTTTTGAGCCATTGGTGAAATTTAATGTGAGCCAGCAGAACGGCAGTTTTAAAAAAGCTGTGCTTTGATAATCAGGTGTCTGTATCTAAAGCGCTTCGTCTTTTCCGAACACACTGTTTGTCCGTTTGCTTTGGAGAACAGCTTCTGCTGAATAAATGTGCAGCCGTACACATAAAAATATACTATACCGAATAAAAAGTGTTACTTTTTTACAATTTTGGCAAAGTTTAATCTCACAATATGTAAGAAACAGATTATCACGTAAGGGATTTGCTTTATATTATCAGTTGTTGCACATTTATGGTTTGTTACTTTACAGCATCAGCCAGTAATAAGAAATTGTTTTTAAATTCTCATTCATCTAACAGATAAACTAAAAGGGATGAAATGAATTCCGGTCCTTGCCATGCTGAAATATAAATTTAGATAGAAGTTAAAATTTAACTTTTTAGGGTGTGCTGGTTAGACTGGATGCCAGGTTTTCCTGTCTCTACCTATGGGGCAAAACTAGTACTGTTAAAGAACAGCTATAAAACATTATAACAGACAACATTAAATGCATATTGCAAATTCCAGTTGAGGAAACTGAGGAAATCAGGTGCTAGGAAATATTAGAACGTGTTGTAGACGGGTGCATTATAATCTTTATGTCTGTCAAGTAATTTAATTGTTCACTTTTAAAAGTATCCTTCTATCCTGACCTATCTAATATTTATTTTACATCTTTTATTAATTTCAAATTATTGGAATTAACAATTCAGTTTAAAAAAAAAAGCTGCACTTGTGATGGAAGAAGAACCAGAAAAAAGGGAAAATCCCTCCAAAAAGTTTTAGACATAAGGATGAATGAGAATTAATTCTTGTTTCCCTCGTGTATTGGATCGGTTTGATTTAGACATTCATTTCAAATCTGTCACTGAGGACACACCAGTTATATAACATCAGCGTGAACCTCAATATTCAATATTTCTGTTTGTCCGAAGAAGACAAACAGCCATTTGTTTGATTTCCGCTCTGAAAGCTGCTTTGGTTACTTTTCACTGAGCGTAATGGGTTGTAATCCTCTGCTATTTCATCGGGGGATCAAGAGATTAACAGATGACAGGATAGAAGAACAAAGCGTGTCCCTCTCGAATCCCGTCCTTAAATTTATTCATTTATTTATTTATTTTTAACTTTTAGTATCATCTAAATGAACAGAATATTCAGGTGCCCGAAGGGATTATTTTATGAGTCCTTTTAAAAGTACAGGGTTGTCTCTACTGGGAGATTTTTGTTTTGCAGTACAGAAAGTGGGTGTTTATTATTTGTTTGTTTGTTTATTCGTTCTAACCAAATGGACATGGGAAAGTGTTTTTACAATACCTACAGTAAAAGCAGATGTCTTACATTATTCACTGCGAGGAAGGTATCTAACTCAAGTTGTAATTTTCAATTTTTGACAGTTGAAAAACATAACATTGAACTTCTGTGGTTGAATCAGAATTCCTCATTGTTTTATTAAAATATCTGAATCATTGCTTAGTGGAAAAACAATAAATCAAAGGAAATAGGATTTGGATTCCACACTGTGTACACATATATATCACCTCAGTGTTTTATAAGCCTATTGTATGTTTTTCCTGCAATGACCATCTCAGTCATAGCGGCTAAATCAGCTCTATAAATGCAGGTTTATTCATCTGAACACTATGGTTTTATAGAGGGCAGTTTGAAGGCCTGGGAATAAACAGTGAGGGGGGTCAGGAAAGAGCAGCGGAGAGGAATCACAACTCCCTGGCTATAGTTACGACATAGATAGGTTACTGCGTGCTTCTAACTGGGGGATTACAGCAGTTAGGCTTACAGCTGGGGGGGGTCACTGTCAGATTGGATATTAAGATGCTGAGGGTTTGAAGTGGTCAGCTTTTGAGTTCTGACACAGCGAAATGCTATTCTTTGCCGGACACTTGAGAGCCCTTCCACTGGGAAAAAGTCCGGATGAGTGACAGGACTTACTGTATAAGTGAGGAGAGGGCAATTTCTCAGACGAGACCTGCAAATATCCACAGGTTGGAATATTAAGGCCTCGACAGTAATGAATACCAGCAGGAGACGATGCTTAACACTAGCCGTTCGAAAGTCACTTAACTCCTCCAGTTTTCCTCTGTTGTACTGAAGAAGGAATAGAGATAAATTTAAAGAGACAAACATGCCCATGATGGGAAGCCAGCAGTCAACTGAGCTCAAGCTGAACTAATCCTGTCTCAGCTTGGGGTGTCACATCATGAACTGTCAGCATTCACAAGCATTATAGCAACATCGCAGCCTAAGTCCGGTAGAAAATATTGTGACAGTCTTAATGAAATCGTAAAATGATGTTTTTTCTTGACTCAGGACTGGTAGTGGGATTGTGTTAGAACGTGTTCAACACCTACATTTTTCATGGACAGACATAGTGGTGGATAGAGCACCTGCATCTAAGAAAACAACAAGGTGTGTTAATAACCGGCAACATGGATCCTCACACATACAGCAAAATAAGGGAACGTGACCTTGGCCAGCATGTTTAAGGCCTTTAAATTGCTTTTAACAGTCTAATGAAACAAGACCATTTCATGCCTATACCTTGAGATTCTGGAATGAAATCCACCCTTGTCTCCTATTCATGAGGATTCAGCCATCCAGTCAATGATAAATTTATTCTGTATGGCTGCAGGATTCCTGTACCTTCAGCCTACAGAGCACAGTAGTCTCTCTATTTATAAACCTCAACCTGTCAGTTAGCTTGTTTGTCTGTTTGTTCTTTATGCAAAGCTTTGGTTTTGAAGCCACAGACTTGAAATTTGACTGAAAGGTACTAATTTTTTTGTTGTGGAAACACACAGAGGCACACATGCGTGCGCACACACGCACACACACACACACCCAAACACACGCGCAATAGTGACACGTGCTATACACATTAGTGACATGTGCCTTCAGGCAGTTCCCAGCTAATTTGTTTGGCTGGGGAAAAATGGCCCACAACACATACACACACACATTTTGCTGGTATGAAAGACCTGAACTGGAAACTGGGAAGGTTAAGGAATTATACATAATACACACACGGTACCAGACACAGTACTTACTAACATAAGGCTGAAAAAGTTTTGGGGACGTATTTTGTTATCACTTTTTTTCCCACAGAACTACTTACTATGTGAAGCACCTCTAAAGTACTAAATGCAACCACTTAGAGGGTAATACAGTTCAGTGATATGTAGCGTTATCGCTGTTCACCGTTCCACTTTCTAACCCAGACAGCCCCAAGTAACTCAACTAATTATATCGAAGCCAAAAGCTAAAATTTGTACCACCAAAAAGAATGGCACATCTCCATACATCAGAAAGGCCTGGTTACGCTGTGAAGGCCCTGGAAATAGGCTCACATTGGCAAAAACAGAAAACATAGTAAACAAGAAGATACATCAACATAATTTAGGTGCAGGAAGGACTCAGAGAGTATTGGGCCCACATGATGCTAAACTAAAGATAAATGTCCTGTCTTAATTGAAATGATGTTTGCTTTAACTGTGCAGTTTTTTTTTCTCAATCTATCTTATCAAGAAAACCTTTATGGAAAATTATATCCCAGATTTGGGCAAATGCATGTAATATTTCAGAAGGCTGTAATTGGAAAATGGGAACATTATATCAAATGATAATTTGTTAGGAACCTGGTGCATGGGGACAAAATGCCATTGTTTGTGGACAGAAGTAATTTTTCTTTATAAGTTTATCAGCCTGGGATGTGATAAGCCATGTCCTCATAATGTTAGCGGACAACCCATTGTGCAACAGAGGGTGCCAGTGATGAAAACAAATGAATTCTTGTCACAAGCTGTGATGGGCGGAAGTGAAACCGTGAAGACCTCATCCATCATCACTGGCAGACGTCTGCAACGGCAGCTGGCTGGGCCCAAATTCAGACAAAGTAAAAAACTTACTGAAATGCGTACTTTGGATGTAGGCATACGTGTATCCTGAGGGGTCGTAATGGGTGCTGTTTTGAGTAGGTAGGTAGAGGAAGTCTGAGGCTCAACCATTGCTTCCCTGTATTTGAAAGCCCAAAGTACAGTGGTGCTTTTCGCTGAGTAGCTACAGGCAGCTGTACTGCTCAGCCGTCTTAGGGGATATATACAATATACAATTATACGATTTACTCGCCCTTATATAATTCATGATGTGGATGTCAGAGAAAACGTTATGAATGAGGCAGCTCACTATGAGAGAGCAGCAATATGGAAAGGACAGCACATCCTCTTTTATTCTGTTGCTTTAGATATTAGGACAACAAGAACCCTTGTCTATTCCTCTGTATGTCCCAACTTTTGGAAAATATAACCTAATGTGAAAAATAGGAGTTTTTTTTTTTTTTTTTTTTTTTTACATAATTTCATTTACTGATAATAAAGCAGCGTGCAGAAGCCATCTGTGAACGAAGTGAACTCTGTGATTCCAGAAAGCGATAACCTGCCCAAATAGCAGGCGCTGAGCACTTTGCAGGACAGTTATTAATACATGAAAACGTGATCACACAGCCAGTTCTTTTAATGTAACGCAAAACCACCAGCAACTGTCTGCTGCTTTAGATCATCAACTGTTATGCTCAGACTGAGTTACAGAAACCGATCCACTGTACCTTACAGCACCATAGTATGTTATTGTGCTGATGCGCTGTAATAAAAACAATGAATGTTGAGGACATGAACACTAATTAATTGAAACTTAAATTAGCAGAAAATGTTCACATATCATTAATATTCCCATTAATAATGGCTGTAAACCTTGCAAGGTGAAAGTCAGTAGTTCGAACCGCCATTCCTACTAGAGTATAATGCAGAGAAGAAGGTGGATCCAAGTACAGGTGCCCATTTTTTGCATGTTTTGTTTTTCCTTTGGTGCACAATGTGTGCTGGTGGAAACAAAGCAGTAAATGGCAGGAGAACACATCTTTTTTTCAAAACAGGAGACCAACTTTGCTCCAGCATCCAGTGCAGGGTTAGCCTAACAAAGCACCAAGACACCACAAGAGTTGTGTCTTCACTGTGGAAGCGGGGGCAGGTGTGACACCTGTGGCCTGATGTTTTGCGCAGCTAGTTGCAGTCTTGGAGGACCATAGAGGTGCATGACATTGGCTTTGAATAATGCACATAGAACATTGCCATTTTTCCTTGCCTAATATTGTAAGTTGCCTTGGAAAAAAGTGTCAGTTAAATACTGATTAAAAATAACAAGTGACCAGTTTTACCCATTTACACAGGTGGACGGTGGACGAGCCGAGCAGAGCAAAAGTTCGCTGACAGTGTATCTGCCAGTGTCTGTAGCTTCCAAGGCATTTGCTTCAACTATGATTTTGAAGACAAGGTTTTGAGAATTTCTCGTGTGCATAACAGCACTTCCACTCCTCTTTCTGGCTTCACATTCATGTGGTGCTGCTCACATGATTCTGAGTACATTTTACATTCGAGCTGAATACAGTTTATTGTTTTCTGAGGAGTTGACAACATTGATTTAAAGCATGACAGTGCTCAGAGGTTCTATAGGGTTATTCATTTCACAGCAAACATACTGCAGCTCCTTCAGATGGACACATAACCTTGACATAATATAAACCATTCCAAGATCCTACATCAGTCAAAGTGACTTTTACAGTCTCGGATGAAGTTCGCATTTACAAGATTAAATGGGTAACGGTGGCAAGGACATCTGTGATTATATAAAAAACAAGATTTATTTGTCCTACCTCATGGTCATTGTTTGTGGTCTTGCATCTGTTAATGCTTTAAATTGATGACTAGTTTTTCTTTAGATGTACGACAAGACGAGAAGATGAGTATTGTTTTGCACAACCAGCATTTAAATAAATAGGCATATTTTAAAAAATGAAATGTGCAGCAAAAAACGTGAAGCCATGCAAACATGTCCATACAAAGCGAAACAAGCAGAAACAACTGATAAGACACCAGCGTAGATTGTCTGGCTTCTGATAAATTTATAAAAGTACACAATAGAGTTTATTACAATGCATATGTTGGTATTAACTATCAAGAGATGTTAAAGTGAGAATTTGGTTGTGAAGAGTTCAGATATTGAGGGATTAGTGTACCTTGTATGTGTTTTTGGAGACCAGTGTAAATGTAATGGCATAAATATTACAGGTAATTTGATATATCCATTGCAAGGACTGAATGAAAACCAATAAATGCATGAGCCTCAAAGAACTGAGTTTGACAGCTGGAGAGTAAATTGAGTTTCTGTGCAGCAAAACCTCTGAAAACTTTCAGTGGAAGAAGGGAAAAAGATGGAAACCAGTTGCCAGTAGTGGTGTTTATAGTTACTCTGTTACTTGTAAGGGTAAGATTTGGGTGTGTTCCTTCAAGTCAAATTTGAGGATAAACAAGTGTTTTACCGTTGACTTCTTCAACGGACGAACAGGAGGAGGACACACCCTGAGCTCCAGTTGAACACACAACCAGGCAAGCAGCTCAGGAAGTGTAACACATCGCTTTTTTGCTACTTACTGTTATTTGTACTTATAATTTCGTAATTTTATAGAGTAATTTCCAGCAACAAAACTATTTAGCTACACTCAAATATATCTGTAGCTGTATCTGAGAAAAATATTCATCTCACTATTTAAATTTTTTTCCAGTGAATTTCTTTTATTCTTTTTCAGCTGAGGTTTTATGTATATATAGAAAACACAGGTATCCCTTGAAATATGAGCACTTGACTTACACTGTTTTTTGTGTATATGAGTAAAACTACTTAATATCCTTTACTGACTTACGATCAAGTATGAGGATGATTTTTCGCACTTAAAAACCGAGTGAGCGGAAATTTTCAACGTTTGTGTTGTAATGCTAATTATGTGTCCGACTTAGGAGATTTCTAGGAACACATAATACTCATAAGTGGGGGAAACCTGTACTGGAATGGATCTAATGACTCCAGGATAGGCTCCACGCTGCTGCAACCATGACTAGGATAAAGCAGTAGAGGATAATAAATGGATTGACGGATAGTCTATTATATATCACTCAACCTTCTCTACAATGGAAAATCACTACATCACCTTCTGAAAATATATGCCCCTTTTCACAATGGGCTTATTAATTTGATGTTTTCCCATTACACAGTTATTTTTCTTTCACAGATGTCCTTCATACGACGTGGACAAAGCCGGAACAGACACTACAAACACAGGCGTACCGTGGACCCCACGTAGGTGATTACCAACAAACCCAAATCTTAGTTAACTGGTCACAGCAGTCATTCGGTACGGCAGCAGCAGTAAACATGGAGTAAGCAGTCAGGTGAAAATTTGTGGAAATCAAAGATTATAAATTCATTTAACTATGCCCAGAAACTTAATATCGCTTACCGCAAGGCAGCATGGGAGAACTGCTCCTTCCTTATTCCAGTGAGAGTCTCAGCTAATGACAGCCATTGACTAATGCATCCAGACAGGTAAACAAAGAGCCCATTAGCATCTGTTTATTCAACCCTCTACCCATCGGAGTCAAATGCTTCAACTCGAGCATTTTCTAAGCAACAGCATTTGCACTTGAGTATCATTTTTGGCGACTCTACCCACCCCGGCCCAGGACACTTCAGAGCGATGTGGTCTCGAGCTGCCAGCTATGCACCGTATCCTACACTGTTATCATTACTAGTAACTGCGGACACTTACTGTCATCTTAAAAGAAAGCAGATGCATGAATCACTATGGTAAACTGTAAAGGCTCTCTCTCCCCTGTCAGCCTAGCTAAATACTGAGAAGGCATTGCAGATCTATGCAAACAAATATTTCATTGATTGTTGATCAACTGTTAAAGCAAAATGTTATTTTCCTTTCGTGATTTAGATCTGATGATACATGTATGCATGGAACACTGTTTTATTTTGCTGGTTAGGGCTCTCGGTCGCTTATGGATACAAATATCAGTCTGAATGTGACATTTCAGCTGGTGCCTAAGAATGAAGGTCATGATGTTAAAGGATGTGGTGCAAGAACTCACTCCTAGCTGCTAGTGGTCTAATACCATTTGGGAAGAGTCCAAAGATACACACTAGACTTTCACTCCCTACAGAAAGGTCACCGTGGTTTATTTCAGGACACTAAGAGCAGGTGATATGTTGGGGCTCTTTCTGATTCTCGTACTCAGGACACGAATGTCCAGCAAGGCAGAAGGTCTGCGGCACGTCTTGGTGACAGTGAGGAGTAGATCCCATTACTGCCTGCCCATTCAGTCGCTGACCCTGCTTCTCCAAGGTTTACGATGCCCTTAAATGCCAGATAGGTGCCTCTGAAGAGTCACACAACAGCAGAACTTGGGGTTGCAATGTGGAAACACGCTTCTCGGTGCCCAGTGTTGGCTTTGGGGAAAGGAAAATGCAAAGAGTACATCTTTCCCTTGTTTTACCTGACTGGGGCTGATCAGAACTCTCAAAAGATATGACTGCTTCTGATCTTGGGAGCCCTTAACAGCATAGAAGAGTCATATTTTTTGGTTGCCAATAAAATATTGCACATTATTTTAATTTCTACTCATTTATCAGTGAGCAGTAGCAGCTGCTCATTCGTCTATTCAGTTTACTGGGAGATGAACGACAAGCATCAGATGGCAAACTAACTGCAAACTATAAAAATCCTTGGAAAGAATTCAAAATGTTTATCTAATGTTGGGGGGGGGTGACTTCAATATGTCACACATCTTGAAGTCAATGTCAATGAATTTAAAACAGGCAGCCGTGCATGAAACTCTCTTAGCCTCTCAAAAATATACACAGCTTACAGAATTAAGCCTAAAGCTGTCAAATTCAGATGAAAATAAGTTGGGTTAGTCATATTCAAATTTATGATAGAATATTTCTGAGCAATTAAAAAAATGCATATTTCACTAAATATATTGTAAACTAAGAGATGCATTTCTTATTTTTTTTTCATGACGTCACAGAGAATCTGCTTGACACTGTAAACAACCCGTGTACACATACCATGAGTGTTTGTTGGAAACTTCTCTGAAAAGACTGACTTCAGAATGTCTCAGGGATAATGGTGTTGGCATCATCACCCTACTCAGCCAAACAGGAGCCTCAGTCCCTGGGCCACAGATTTCCCTTGCTGCATTATTCCAGTCAACGGCAGGCCTGTCACTGGGTAACAAATGTAATGCAAACAAACCCCACCGGCTGCAAAACTTGCATCTCAGAGCCACGGGTCACATTCCAGAACAGGTGTCTGATCCCAGCAGGCACCCTTCCACGCATCAAGCTGTGTAGCAGATATGGGTGGTGATGTTTCTTATTAAGTGCACTTTACCTATCATTTCTCCACAACCAAAGCTATCAACGGGCAAGAAAGAAAAATAGTTACTTAACAGTTAGGAAGAGAGTGTGTTTATGAAAACAAATAAAACCAGAAAGCAGCCACCTGTTTATCAGTACTATGCTACAGAGCATGAAAAAAATCTTTGTGTAGTTTTCTTAACACAAAAACATAAAAACACTAGGTTGCTCACCATTTGGAAGCTTATGCCGGTTCTCCATCAGCCAGGCAAACAAGCTGGCAAAGTTGCAGTTGCACACCCAAGGGTTCCCCTCCAGGCGTACCACCCTCAAGGAGGGCAGTTGGCTCAGGGCGCCCACCTGCAAGCTGGACAGAGCATTTTGCTCTAGCTCCAGCTCCCGCAGGGAGGTCAGGCCCAGGAAAGCATCCTTGCTAACCATGCTCAGGTGAGGGTTGTTGCCTAAGCGCAACTTGATAAGGCTACGGGACTCCCCAAAGGTGCCCTTAGGTATCTCCGTCAGGTTGTTGCTGCCCAGGTCCAAGAAGACCAGCCGAGGAGAAGTGCTTAGCGTGCCTGGCTCGATCTGAGACAGCGAATTGTTCCGCAGGTCCAAGTACACCAGGTCATTGTAGAGCACCAGGAAGTCAGAGGGGATCTGGGAAATCCAGTTATTGGAGAGCAGAAGACGGCGCACATCCAGGGGGATGGAGTCTGGCAGGTTGGTCAGCCCCCGTCCACTGCAGTCCACTGTGTGGGGGTCTGGGCATAGACAGCTGGCTGGGCAGTTTCCCCCCTGCGTCAGTAAGGCAGAAGAGAAAAAGGCAAGAATGGGCTGGAGCCAGCGGACACATGGCAACATGGTCAAGGGGCTGCAAAGAGAGAACGGGTCTGGGATTGGGGTTTTCACAGGGGAGACAGGGACAGGGGGTATGGAAGGGGAGGGCGGGGTCAAAAGGGTCGAGGAGTAGGACAGGGTAGGGGAGGGAGAGCAAGAGAGGTGAGAGTGAGGAATCAGTGCTCTCCGAGAGGCATCCCGCCATTGTCCGAGATGCCGGTCTGAAGGAGCATGAGTGTAGCGCAGCGAGAGGGAGATGCTGGATGCTGTTTTCTGCGAGATCGTGCAGCAATCCTCATGGACAGGATAGCAGCCAGTGCTCTTTGGAGGAGGAAGGGGTGGAGACATAGTGAGGGGGGGGGGGTGAGAGACGGAGTGTGTGTGAGGGAGGGAGGGAGAAAGAGAACAGGGGACGTTAATATAGGCAAATAGAAACTGGCAAAGCAGACAGTGAGAGAGAATAGGAGAGGAGAGGGAGGTAACTCCACTATGGGGGAAGTCTGCCGCCAGTCGAACCCGATGTCAGTCAACAGGGACCTAATTAAGTAGTACAACATAGAAGAGACCCCCTGGCGAAAAGGCAGGGCGGCATGCTGCGAGCTGTTGGGAGGGCTGCTGCTTTGTGGACAAGTTGACCGGGAACATACATTAATGTCGAGGGGGCATCCCTAGCTATCCGTCACAACACATAAATGAGGGGTTTGGATCTCGTCCACTGCCGCGTGATCCTGGCTGCAGTTAAGTCTGACATAAATGCTTTACACTTCGACTGCACCATAAAACATCTCATAACATCACGGGCTAGACTAAGGAGCACGGACGTCTACGCTGACATATAACCAGCCACCTCGCTGACTGATACCGGCATTTTTTTCCAGCATGACAAATATGCTAAAACATGCTGTTTATGCCTGAAGTATAAAAACAACCTACTTCGAAACCATCAGATGTATCACAGTCAACTAACAGTGATTTTCTTAGCTATCCCCATAATGAAGTTACGTCATCTTTATAATTTGCTGCTGTAAATGCTGTATTATTGCAATATTGTTGCCACAGGCAAATGTTTCAAAGTGAAAATATGGAAATACAGACCACCTTTCAGATGGATAATCCAGACTCATGCAATGGAACCTGCACCAGTTTAGAGACACATGCACACGAAAGTGGAAAACCATCCTTTACCCGCAAAGCTGAGTTGAGATGAGCTTTATTTGGGAAAGTTCTTTGAGCATCTAAAGATGCAAAAAATTAACAAACATTAAATCTAATAACTAAGGATGTTTCAATATATCATACGTACAATAAACACAAACGCACCTTTGCATACATCAGAGCTGGTCACACATCAAAATAAGGTGGTATTTAAATTTTCAGTTTTTTTAAAAATTATGAGTAAAGCTCCCTTTTCAAGCTCTGCCTCAGCAAAAACAGTTTATTTTACTTCAAGCTGTCTTCTTTTCTGCATTCACCCTCACACAAGTCTGCTCTCCCAGTCCCACCTGATTTGTAAGCAGCACTTTTATAACATTAGAATGTCTTCGATGTGTCATAATAAACCGTCTTCTGTAAACCGTGTGCAGAAAGGTGTGCGGGCATGAATATTTATAACTGAGATACAGGGGGCACAGAGCTGTCACCTTGTAATCAAAAGACTGGAATTTGAGTCCCACCCTCTGCCATAGTACCCTTGAGCAAAGTACTAAAAAAAATGACATTTTAAAAATTAGACTAAAGTTCTCCAGTGAAAATTGCCCAGCTGTAAACACAGGCAAATCATTATAAGTTGCTTTGGAGAGTCAAGAGAGGAGGACGTGCTTGAGAGGATCGGTGGCTCCATCTGTGGACACAAGTGAGAATTTTGCAGAACGGAAAGGCAGATACTAAAAAGACGAGAGGGAGGAGGCAAGGACAGATTTTCAGCACTGGTGGAAGGTGACTGAAGGGGGTTAGTAGCAGTTATGGACAGCTGGAAGGATATGAAGAAAGGATCAGAAGCATAAAGAATAGTGATAGAGAGGAGACAAGATCGAGATTATTGGCAGGCTTGTGAGGAGCAGAGGACTGGGACACTGAGTGGTGAGAGGACTAAGGACTGACAGAAGACTAGCTGCATCAAGGACTTGTTTCTAGTCCTGTCTACTGCTGAACCAGTCCTGTCCACCTTAAGATTTTTTTCCCCTCCAGAAACATAAACAGGATCTGTTGTTGCTTTGAGAAGTACATTTGATTCAGTTCAATGTATTTTTATAGAGGCTTCTTCTCACACAGCAACTCAGAGCTGAACAGTAGATTAGGATAAGGGAACAGAAAACAAGTATATAGTGAAGCTATAGATAAAAATGTAATGTTAGTGAGAACAACTATATAGGGTTTAAGTGCAAAGCAGTAAACCCGCCAGCAACTAAGGAGAAGAAAACAAAAAAAACTCCTAACCATGAAGTGAGGGAGAAAAATAAGCCTCTGGGTGCCCGAGTTCCAGCGGCCGCCCCCCTCCTGGGCTTCTACACATGGAAAATAGTGGCAGTAGTAACAGCTAACAAAGGTTATACTACTAAGGACAACATTGTGTAGGGCAGTGAAGCTGAATCAAGTGATGCTGAGGTGCAGTTGAGCTGGTTACATCATCAAGGCAGGGGGTCCTCTGCTTCCAGTAACATCTCACTACTGGTCTCATCTGGCCTCAGTGGTGGGGGTCAGTAATCTGTGCTAGTGGTTCAAAGAAACCCAAACAGAACAAGTGGTTGGTTAGTATCTAATGACATTGAAGACAACATAACTAAACAGTGTCGGCGAGGACAACCTCAGAGAGGCCGCTACGTAAATATATTTGTTAAAAAGGTTTTCACTGCATTAAAAAAAAAAAAAAAAAAAAAAAAAACTTAAGCATCTATTAAAAGAATCACGTTCGGTTCTTTGACCAAGTGCAGGAGGTAACAACACGATAAATTATCCCAGTTACGTTCAAGACTTGGTGGTATTTAAGGCGTGAGACTTTGACATTTCAGGAGGCTGACATTAATCCTTTATGATCAAAATTTGTGTCAGACGTGTACAGGAATTATGAGGGCGGTTGCTGCCCAAAAGCAATGAGCCTATTTAGAGTTCTGACCTTGTCTGCTGAACATCATACCCTCAGCCTGACAAGGCCTGTGGTATTAAATTTGTCAGCCCGGGAGGTCATAGATAATCAGATTTCCCTTTTGTCCCATCTTCCCAATCTCTGACCTTGTTCCTCATGTTTCCGTTTCACAATGCAAAATTAGTCTGTGACAGGTGACCACAGCTCATTTTTTAGGTTTCTTGCTGAGTGCTTTTGCGTGTGAACATACGAGCATACGTTAGTGCTCCGGTACAGCGTTCAGGTTACATTCATATCGACAAACGGTAGCGGCAAGGGTGACGCTGACCTCCTGACCGATCTCAAGGAGTAACCCCACTTGCCCTCCTTACCGTGCTCCACACAAAGCAACAAGGCAGAAATGTAGTCCTAGGAATACCGTGCGGAGCCCAGCAACAGCCCTCTTTCTCAGCAATGACCAGGAACCAGCCCTTGGAAGCCCTTCTGGCTCACCAGTTTCTGCCAGATGGACCTTGTCTGTCCTGAAAAACATTCACAAATTTGTATGCAAAACATTAACAACAGCTCTTTATTTCTTGCGAGCAGAAATGTGTTCCTACAGCCAGCAGCTAAAATATCTGTCTGCGGCTGTAAACAAAGCAAAATATAAACTGCTGAATTTTCTCCTCAAAGTGTAATCGTCTGGTTAGCCCTCCCACGTGATCCTAATGTCCACGTCTCCTTGTGGGTAGTTAAACTGAAAAATCTCAGTAAATAGACTGCCATTACTAGGCTTGAGACAGCATACAGCTTCTTCTCCCAATGCAAGTCTCCTTACTGGGCTTTACTCATAGTGCCACAGGACAAACACTGCTATTCATCACCACTCGCCCCAGTTCTGGGAAAAGAGTACAGATACAGTTCCGAGCAGAAGTTCAAGATAGCAAAAGAGCTGCGAATATGATAGGAAGACATAAGGAAAGTTCTGTTAAATTCTGATGTAAGCAGAGGTGAGGTGGGTGCTACCATTTTAAGGCAGACCTGTTGTGAGGCAGAAGGGCACAGCAGTTCCCCATGATCCAATTAAACCGTGAAACCATCAATAAATGATGAATGTCAGCTGTGTAGCTTGGCAAGGGTTTGGACCCCTGTGCTACAGACCGGGTCCCACCCGTGAAAAGCGTCACAGAGGCTGGCAGAGCAAATGTCACCTTAGTTTCTTTGGAATTGATCTTAGAGGCGCACAGACTTTCACTGTATGGTTTCAGCTTCTGGCTTTTTGACCGCCTTGATTTTGCCAGACCCAACGAAGGCATTCGAGGGGAAGCCAAGGCCGGCCGGGATGCTACCAGAGGCAGTGAGGACAGCCGCACGGCCTTCCCTTTTTTAAAGCGTGATCTTTAGAGAAAATCATTATATTCAGACACACGACACTTATCCGCCGGGGAGGAAGAATAGCAGAGTCTTCACATGCAGGACTTTTCTATATATGCGGGGAAGCTTTTTGTACATAAGTGAAGTTCCGCTTCCAAATTGTGATTGCCAGTATCGATCGAACTGTCTTGACTCAATTGTTTACATGCGTCTGCTAACGTGAGCAACGGCACTAACATTGCCATTTTTAATAAAAGCGCTGACGCTGCAATTCTTCAGTAATTGTAATGCCCCAAAATGTTGCTTCTGCTGTGTTCCCAGTTTGTATGCAAAATCCTTGTTGGCTTTGACTGATTTAGTCATTTCTTGGTCAATGAGATAATGCCGTCACAGCAAATCGATAAATAATTTCTACAAAATTTCTGGCCACGAAAATCGGGAGTGCTGGCAGACTTGGAGGAGATTAGATAGTATCTTTCCAGTCTGTCAGTCTGACAGGTTGTTGGACCAATAATTTGGAACAGGGTAGAACCTCTCAGTAAGTTCTACTTCCGAGATACTCTGCCTTGGCATATATTACAGTCGGTGTTTTAAACTCCATGCATTTAATCACAATTATGTCATTAAATGAGGATATTTGCTTGTGGATTAATACAGATTCTAGTGTAAATTATTCTACAGATTCTGAATATGTGCTCAACTGTGGGAAAATTAATTTTATTAAGGAATTTTATATCCGTTTCAGTCCAATGGTTCTCAGTTTTAGGGGGTAAAAGTTCCTCGTATTGTACGTCGGAATTCTTCCATCATCACTGGACGTTGTAATCCTCAGCAGGAGGATTTTCTAGTGTTCTGGGACAACAAATCTCAGTCGACAGACCAAGCAACCACAAGTGTATGATGGGTCATGCAGGATCTCAGGTCATTCCTCTTCACCACCTGGACTCACAGCAATTGATGGGAAGGTGGTGACCACCAGGTGCAGAAATTGAAGCCCCCAGTATTTAAGTGGTCTTCAGGGAAAGGATGACAAACGGGGCTGTGGAATATTGTAGGACTGTAACTGGCAGATGTAGACGGTTAAGTTGTGTGGCATTTTCCTTTGTAATAAAATTTCCTTAAATCCTCCTTTTGTCATCTCACTCTTGGTCACTTCCCAAATGGGGAATTCATGGCGCATCACAGAAACCTATAAACCTAAGCCCTGCTGATTTCTAGACCTTTTGTGATCTTAACATTATTTCCAAAAAACAGTTTATTGTACCGTTACTTTTCACATGGAAAAATATAAACAGAATGCAAACAAAGCAGTGTCTGAAGGGGTTGTTTGCACACAGGGAAGGGTCAGCGTATCAGAACCGTTTTACTCCTCCTCATAGGCTCGAAGCCTAACCCTCCAGTTCAAGGATGTGTCTCTCCTTCACTGTGACAAGGCAACAGATTGGAGACCTTATGCACTTTTTCTTCATTCTCCTCAGTAATGGAAGTCATAAATACTGTGGCAGGTGTGTCAGGATCTGGAACAACTTCTCCTGCTCTCTCTTTGCACCTTGAATAACTTGCAATTTCAAACTTGTAAGGATCACAAGGGTTTGCTCCAAGTCTCCCTACCTCTCACCGGCACTGTTAGCACTGCGGGATGGGAAGACGGGCCCAGGAGTCAAAAATCACGACAAAGCAATGTGACACGTATAACTCGTGGTTTTGTTGTCAAAATATAATAAATTCATCAAATGAACACACTTCATCCTGCCAGTTCCACAATACAAAATTTCATCATTGAAATACCAGCAAAAACCCATCTGTCAGGACATTATGAAAAAGCTGACATCAAAAGTATTTTTACCTGATGCTGTTTTTGTTCTGGAGCTGAGAGATGTGAAGACAGTGCATCTGTAAATGCTTCATTAAATCCCGTCCTTCTGCTCCAGGACATACAAACTGGCTGGATCATTTCACCTTTTTATATATGAAAGCTAACTGTCATATTTTGTCCTACCAACTGTTAACTGGACAGTCTTGTAATATTCATTTCCAAATATATACTGTAATTCCTTGGTATCTGAATCCAACTCTTCCCCGAAAACGCGTCGGATACTGAACGTGCACGGTGTGCCTATTTCCCATTGTTATTCGGATAAATTTGTAACAGTACAAAGTAGAGTTTATTACAAAACTTACATATTATTATATTACGGTACAATGTATGGTATTTATATTTGTAGATTTGAAAATTTATTTTGATTTTTACTCATGTTTTGATTTTTTTTATGGATACGCTTCAGATGAGAATCCTTTACAGCAAACGTGTCCATTCAGACACCAGTGTATAGGTATTAATTTTCGACAGCTGTTACATGGAAAATTCGGATATCGAGCGTTCCGACAGCGGGGTATTGCTGTACTGCAGAATACCATACTCATCTTTTGTGGCGCTAAGGTCTGATTTAGCGGAGAAATTTCGTGGGCTTAGCCTAAAACTGCAAATTGTCTGATTTTCAGCAACTGGTTCTGTTTAAGTGAAGTTTTATACTTTTGTAACCCACGTACTGTTTATATCAGTTCATTTAGTAGAGGACAGGACACCTTAGCAATGTGTGCAATAAGCTCCAGCTATTCCTGAATTCATCTCCGCTGCCGAGTTGTACATCATGCCACAGACACCCATATCCATCTAAATTGCCAACATGCTGGATATGTTTTGTGCTGCTTTCCAGTTGACTAATCTAATTTTTCTGCAACACAATCCTTTTAGTTCTGGGATTCAATCTGAGCCCTTTGGCAAAGTCAGGTCATAATTCACTCTGAGGGAAAACGGAGCTGAGGGTAGCGAAGTCATAAAAGGACGGAGTAGGTGACTGGCTAAAGTATCTGATCGATGACTTGATTCGAATATTTATTTTTTGGAGCATCAGTGTATTGGTCCCCCCCCCCCATCTGTTATGAGGATATCCTGATAACCAGAAATAAGCATAATTCCCAGTAGGGGGTGAGATGCCCGGAGAGCCCTCCATCCTACCGTCCCATTTACACCTCCTGGCGCCTGTATGAGAACGGGCTGATAAAGCATGTTTGTGGAAGTTGCGTAATTACGGGGGTCCTTCTGTTAAACTTTGTCAGAAAACACGCTTCGGTGGACTTTTCAGGGCCTTCAGTTACACGAACGCTTATTAATATTTTTTGAGCATCGCACGACGTTTCTTGAACACGCAGATTAGCGCTCCAGATTCGATCTTGAGAAATGAGCTCTTGAAGAATCAAGTCTAAAAGAGGTCATTAATACAATATACCGCATAAATGGAGGTGTGTGAACTCCATTTAGGTTAATTTTATTAGGTTAATAGGTTATAGGCTATAATAGGTTTAATAGGATAATAGGTTATAGGCTAATAGCTTAATTTAGTATGAATTATACATTTAAGGATTTTTTTGTTTAATTTACTCATATAAGCGCCATTCTGAAGAAAACATTTTAACAATAAACAGGTTACTACAATACTGTGCAGCATTTAATGTTTACACTGTGATGTAAACCCATAAAGAATAAGTGACGAACGGTAAGACGACACCCGAGACGAGGGCTGAGGGTGCGAATCTCGCGCGCGATTCCTTTTCCATCCCCGCACGATGTGGAACCGTGGCACACTGTCGCACTGCAGCCGGAAAACATCACGCGTGCAATTGAATGCAAAATAAATGAATAATACCTTGCACCAGCGCCTGCAACCCTGACCAGAATAAAGCAGTTAAGGATAACAAACAGACAGGCGGGTGGATGGAATGTCCTTAACAGCTGCAAAAGAAAGACAAAGAAAGAAACCATTTCACTTTATGGATGACAAATACACATTTCCACAAAAAAAAAGGTTTTTTTGAAAGGCTTTTGAAATAGACCCAATTATTACGATCAATTACTCAAAGTGCTGAAATGAAAGCGCTGCGGCGTGAAACGGCGCTATAGGAGGTAGCACTAGAGGCATTTCTGTCCAGAGCTATTTTTTGCACCTGCTAATATGAAAGCATCTTCCTCCCACCCTTTGCAGGAGAGCCTGTGTTCGCTGTCCATGTCCACGATGCTGTCCTTCCTCGCTTTGGCGCTCAGTGCTCTTTGGACTGTGGACTAATTGGCCTTCTCTCCCCAGGCAGCCGTATTAACTGGCTCATAATAGTGCTGGGGGTTTGTTTAATAAATTAGTGGGGGGTCTTGGAAGGGCCTTAGAGCCTACCCCCAATCCAACCCGGCACTCCAGCAACACCATAAAGATCAGAAACTCCAGCTGTTCTCACAGTGGACACTCAGCTGGCTCTGTGCTGAGAAGGTCTATCAGGGCTTCAGCGAGCCTCTCACGAGCCATTCTTCTCAGAGCCCCGCACAGAGCTTGTTCTCTTTACGCCTTTCAGATGTTGCTTATCACATATAAATAATGATAACATAGCCGTCTAGCAATGTCTGTCCCTCTTTGTCTGTCATCGGCGTAACCGCCACTCTGCCTAGCCGTGTCCCAACATCTGACAGCATGATTTATGGGTTAATTGAGCTGCAGAATTCATGAAGACAATGAAACGCACCTTTTCAAACGTCACAGAAAAATGTTGTTTTATATCTCGGTCGATACAGAATGGCCTCCACGGCCCCAATCTCATCTTTTACACCTTTGTGAAATTAATATGGAGGTAGTGTGATGGAATATAGGAATGATAGACCCTCCACTCGCCTACACAAGGCTGACAGCTCTCGGGGGAGCAGGGGGGGATTTTAAAACTTCCCCAATAGTGGGCCTTCTGATTTTCTTCCCACGCTACACCCTAAAATGTATTTTAAAAACTGTGATGACCTCTGAGTTCACGGAACCGCGGAAGGGGTCTTGGTGCGGCGATGATTCGGATAAATGACATCAGCAGTTTAATCCCCGGTAGCAACACAAGCAGAGGGTACAGGGGTGGCAGCTGCCAGGTGGGGGGAGCATAGAAAAATACTGGGAAATGAGCCCATCCTCAGTCCTCTCCAGTCAAGGACACTGCCTCACGGAGGGAAGAGATTAGCGAATATACACAAATTCAAAAATAATGTATTCTGAATGTTTGTCTGGTATGATGTCACGTCTGTGTTCACTGGTTCTCGTAGGACCTCCAGTGTACGTTACGCTAATAAATTATCTGTGCACTTTAATTTTGAAATGTTCTGAATTAAGGGCACTTTAAACGTCCTGCCAAGATGATAATAGAGGCACCCAGGGTGAACGTGCTATTTCCCTCAAAGACACGTTAACTTTGAGGCTGAAAAATATAATGTCCACTGAAACCAAACAAGTGATGTATCACGAGTGAGACGTGGGACATGACCCCCCCCCCCCCCCCCCCCCCCCCCCCC